>CADDXX010000002.1:5631819-5826774 GCA_902810485.1 Alauda arvensis | reverse complement strand
CCGGAAATCGGCGGGGGGGCAGGCACGGCTGGTGGGAGAGTCGGGGTTCAGTCAGCGCTGCCCCTCCGCGGCAAGGCTCGGGCCGCCTGCGCCAGACTTCTGGTGGGAAGCCCCGAGCGTGTGGGCGGGGGATGCCCAGGGCAGGGCAGCGCGGTGCGGGCTGTGCCAGCGGATGGAGMTGGTGCCCGGGTTCGTGCTGTCCTCTCGCAKCAGGAGGTGGCACGGGCMAGGAGCCACTCGATATKGGAGCAGGTAGCACGGGACTGGCAYGGTTAGCTCGGGTTCTGAGGGAAGTTARGGGCTGGCCTCTTCTCCCAGGCAATTAGCGACAGGACGAGAGGACAGGGTCTTAAGGTGCTCCCGAGGAGGTTTCGGATGGACATTAGGAGGAATTCCTTCACAAAAAGAGTGATAGATGTTGGAATGGACTGTGCGGGGAGGTGAAGGAGTCACCGTCCCTGGAGGTGTTAAAGAAAAGACTGGATGTGGCRCTGAGAGCCATGGTCGGGTTGACAAGCCGGTGTTCGCTCATAGCTTGGACCCGATGATCTCAARGGTCTGTTCCAACTGAACTGATTCTGTGGTGAAAGGCTCACAAGCGCTGGGGTGACCCGGCCGGTGAGTGGGGAGGCACCAGCTGAGCGGGCCGGTCTCTCCTGGGTCACAGACACCGCTCCTGCAGCGCACAGCCGCGGGCCAGCGCCGCTGATGGGCATGAACAAAGGTCCCCGCCGGAGGGGATTCACTGCTGGATTTAGCACGACCTTTAGGTTGGGTTTGGCTGCTCTCTTTTTCAGTTCCCATCCTGTGCAACTCGTGAGAACTGCCACCCTCCTTAAGAATTTAACATCTCCTTGCTAGGCTCTGGCCTTGTGAGAATATATATATTAATGTGGTTGGACACATCTGATTCCCAGATTAACAGCCTCTGCACTCTTCCTTTACAGGGTCTTTGGTACTCTCGGTTGAGTAGCTTATCTTTTTACTGCTTTTTTTCCCCCTGCCCTAAAAATCTCTTCTTTGCCTGCATCCTTTGTAGGCAGGCAGAGGTATCAAAGAGGCAGACCACAAAAATACACAGCTAAGTCTGTGGTTCTCAGCAATGTTATGGAGGAAAGCATCTCTTAGAATTYGCAAATCATAGAAGTAGGTGGAATAGTAAAGTATAAGAAGAGATCCATATTACAGAGCAATGTGTCTCATTTGCTAATAGAGATTTGTGCTTMTATTGTATGATAAATAACCAATTAAACCTGAACTGCCAGTGCAAACYTGAGCTGGTGGGATAAATGAGGTTCTCTGATGCATAAACTGGTCACTGTCCAGAGGGCACAATTAGATGTTGCTAGTTTTCTACAGATTGATTGTGAGAGTATGAGAGAAATACTTGCGCTGAGTTCTGCAATTTCCACGCATCAACACACTAGAAAGTTGTTCAAAAAGGTCAGAGGTTCTGGAGAAAGTCTCTTATAATGAAAGAAATAATTAATCCAAACTAAGAAATAGTTTAGTCCCAGTCTGAAGTAGCTGTGTTGCCTTAACTCAGAATTTGCATTGTCCAGGAAATTCTGACACCAATTTTTTTTTTTTTTTCCTTCTGAAGTGGCCCATTCTGGCAACAGAGAACAAAGGACAGATGGTGCCTACACAGGCAGTGATTCATACAGATGAAATACAAGGGGAAGAAAGAATATCAGGAGCATCTGTTTCAAATATGTGTCCATAGATTAYATCCATGAGTAGCACATACTGTTAATTCAGTTTTATCAAATTAAAAGATAATTCAATGCAGAAGAGACTGATTTTTCATGTCTAGGAAGGTCAAACTACTAATTAAARCAGTAGACTGATTGTGGAGGCTTTGTTACAGGTAATGGTTGTGTCTGGCTGCATGTATGATGTTAGGTAAACTTCTTAATTCTTATGTAAAAAGACTCGTTCTTTAATGTACCTAATATTGGCCCAATATGAAGGAATGGCTGGCTCAATTTATTAGTGCTCCTAGAAATCTCAAGAGTTACGGAATATTTTAATTTTAATCTACACATTTTAAATGYTTTGGATAAATTTATTTTTWAAATAAATTAGAGCAGTTTGGATTTATTAACATTTCCTTTGAGACAAAAAGCCTTACTATTTTATTTTTCAATTTCTTTTAAGAAACCACTTTTGCTGTGGTTCATATTGGCCTCAAATTGTTTTGAAGCATTTTGAAGTGACTTATATATGGCCATACATATATATTTTTGACAAAACAGTCAAATGAGTTCAATTTTTATCTCCTACTGAGATACTAAATACTAAGTTTTRTCTCAGTGATTTTAAAATTTWWWAAAAAGTRATTAAATATTCTTTGTCAATRTTTCATGTGCCATTTAGTAGTTAACTTRCTCAGATATTTTCAAGCTTCTCTACACATTTTGTGCCTTTAGAGCTCAGATGGTGACTGCTAAGCYYWTTTCCTTTCAGGTCTGCACATGTCYGATRGAGCCTGTTTTCTTTGAGGTTGCTGATGAAAAGGAACGTGATGCAGCAGCACAGTCAGGATCCTAGTGGGTTTTTTCCTTGGTGGGATTTAATGTCTCATCAGTACAGTAGGATCTGTGGGTCTGAAGGTCTCCCAGGGCTTGTGGTTGTCCAGAAGCAAATGAGGAGACAGCACTTGGGCTTTGCTGAAGGGTGCACAAAGCGTTGGAACAACTCCTGACACGGATCATTGCTCCCAGAGCTGCACAGTGAAACCTTTGGTGTCTCTGTCACCATGGGCTTACATAAGTAAGGCACAGTTTGTATCTATCCAGTGTCTCCGTGGGATTATGGACACTGTAGGAGTGCTCTTGGTGTATGTGTAGAGGACATTTTTTATTAATTTGAAAATATGGTCAATGAATATATGCTTTAAGATGGAATTCTTTTATACATTTGCTATGGTTATATAGCAGCATGTGGGAAGAACTTTGTACTTTTGCTTTCTCTGATATAAAATCAACAACACTGCCTTGTGTAGAAATCTACCTGTGGTCTTTTTGTATCCTACTGCCTATGTATTTGTCTGCATATTTGCAGTTCAAATATTCTGGTATGTGTGTAATGTTTTCTAAAATTATGGAACACCATCACTGAGATTTGCAAAACCAGGAAAAAATTTCATTTGCGCTCAATCTGCTGGGAATATTGTGTATTACAGATTTCTGTGTGCACTAACCCTCCTTGATTTACCTCATCACAGCTCTGACTAAGTYAAATGTGTGCAATCACTGTATGCCTTATTTTCAAGCCATAGGCACAAAACTCCCTCTCTGATTCTTTATAGACAGAAAGTGTTACAAGGGSTAAGCTTGCTTTGTGATAATGTCTTTTGACAACTCTGAAGATGTCAGGAAGTCGGCAGTTTTTTCTGAAAGGACAGTTAACGAGAAATTTGACCTACTGGTCTTTGCACRTTTGTGCTATTTCATTTGTAAGCCTGAAGCTGCAACTCTGAACAAAAATTTTAAATTTTTTTGCATGTGTGTATGAACAAAGTAACTAAATACTTAAAAATAGTAAATCTAGGAACTAGTTATTTAAAATACAGAGATCCTTTAAAAACCCTCTTTATTTCTACCARAATTCTAATAATTTATTATATACATACCTTAAGTTTATATGCARGTTTAATTATTTTCATAAAGTAAGAATTCACCATTTAAAGGAATAGCATAAAATATTCAAAATAACAGCACAGCTTAAACATATCTGCCATTCCTGCTTTAATTTTCTAGTCCAAACAAACCTGGTGGAATATAATAACTGAATAAGCCCATGGTGTCCTACTTTAGCATAAAGACCTCATTGCTAAGGCTGAGATTAATCTAGGATGCTGAGGTTTCTGTGTAAGAAATCATGCAAAACCATTTTGTTTTGAAAGTGTACAAGTAACAAAGGCTTCTTCTGTTAGCCATAGATAATTATTTACATGGGCATTTTTCCACATCTGTAAAGGATCAGAGTACCCAAAATTGTCTCACTGTGGTTGCATATACAATCATGAAGGATATGTGGGGGAGRAAAAGAATGAAACAGAAAGAAAAAWTAAATATCCTAATAGCTTTGAAATAGTCTCATGACCTTTTAATTTGTGGGTTAGCAGGACTGTGATTTCTGGAAGGTAAACAATCAAATCAACATTTCGGGATACTCCATCTGAGCGGTTCAGTCATGTTTCTGCCTCTGTGTGTGCAAGTAAGATTTCAGTCAATATGACCCAGTGGCACAGGGTGACAGACACAGATTTATGACTCTACCTGGTAGATCTTTGGTTTTTACATCTTTTTGGTTTCATAATTTTAAGGGTCTACACTGACKTGGCCTTCTAAGCTTAGAAGACTTGATCCCAAATCTTGAACCAATATGTATCAGAAACCTGGAATAAACTGAATTTTTTGAATAAGAAAGCAGAGAATGATGAGCACATATCTGATACAGATAAACTTGTTGTCTTCATTATGTCTTTTTGCCCATCTAGGAAACTGTTAGTGTGAGGAAAATAATTTAGGTCACCAAATCCTAAAAGGAATGATGCCATCTCATGCATGTGTCCAAGTTGGAAATACTGTCAAGATGTGATGAAGGAGGGAATATTTTGCCTGCAACTTGTGAATAAGCATATTTGAAAGATGGAGATTTTTTTGCTGATTCTTTGGAAAAAAWTTTTACATATACTGTAAAGGTGTGCACTGGGACACAGAAAGATTCCCATGAGCAATTATCTTCAGGTATTTCTTTCTTTCTTTAAATCTACTCATATCTTTTCTTGTACAATATTGTTATCCTCACATGGAGGATATATCTTCACATGTATTTGGAGGCAAATGGCTTTTTATTAGAAAAATTAACAATAATCCACTCTTACATCAACYGGTTTTAAGGAGTAAAGACATACATATTATTTTAATTTCAAGCAMAAAAGAATAGATAAGGGTGGAAAAGTTGAAGAAGACCAATAAGAAATGTGTCTTTCTTCTGATATAGCTCTCTTTTAATACTGTGTTTTAAATCTGTGTTACAGACAAAGCAAAACAAACAAACAAAACAAAACAAAAACCAAACCCAAAAATCCCCCAAACAAACAAASAAGAACAAAGCAAAAYAAAAAACCAAAAAAMCCCCACCAAAACCAAACCAAAGCAGCAGAAGAAGCAGGAACAAAACTAATGCTTGGGGAAAGATATCTCACTGCTTACACCTGACTGTCCTTTCGAGAGAGAAGCCACACAAAGGAAGTGTTGGTTGAATCCCTCAATGCTTTTCTGGAAGCTGCTGAGTTACAGCTGGGGAAAAGGTGTGTGTACCCAGTGTAAAATATTTTTCTCTTGTTTCAAGAAAGGTCTCATAAATTTTTATTCTCTTCAGCTGCACAGAAAAGKAAGGCTGGATGAATCCTCAGTTAAGTATGAATCCTAGTGTTTCTGTTAGTTATCATACCTTTTTCTTTGTCAATTACTATTTCAGTCCAGTCCCTTTCTAATTTATCAGGGCAGAAACTTTTGCCAACACCAAGAAGGCAGCCACACACAAAAAAAACCTAACTCTCTTGCTTTTCCTATCAAAACAGAACCAAACCTATCAGTGCTCACTACTGAACAAAAGATTAATAACACAACTGGTAATTACAAAGCCATAAAATTCATGTAAATGCTAATAGTACCTGTACAGAATATTTTGTGCCAACCATCTGCACCAAGATGCAGCATGTAACCTTATGGAACCTCTCAGTAACAGGCTTTTAGTAATGAGTCACTTCATTTCCGGCTTACAGGCAGTATTTTGGCTGACAAAATATACTTTTGAAGTGAGCCTTCTGACTAAATAATGTTTTATTTTGCCTTTTTTTGAGGTTTCTGTGTGTTTTTTTAAAAAAAAATTGTGCACATTTGGTTTAAGTTGTCAATAAAGTCCTCCAATAGGATATGACAGTCTTCCATGTAGTCTTCCATGTCACTTGCAAAGATTTAACATATAAGCTACTGCTTCARGCTTCTTCTTAACAAGTTTTCTCATTTTATGTTGTTCTCCTTTTTTAACTGACGGGTGTTTTTCAGGTATCAAAAATTAGACCTAAGACTGGGAAGCTAGAAGCTCAGCCAAGGGTGAGTACACCAGAGGAATGGTAGGTGGACAGGAGGAAAGGAACAGAGGTTCTTGTTGTGTAAGTTTGGACCCTCTGGGACAGGGTTGTCCTYTATGATAAGGAATAAGAGGCCAAAGAACATGATTTTCAAATCAGGCCTGCCCAGCAGGACTCTCACAGTGAATTTAGCAGACATTAAAACAACTACCACCCTTTCCTGCACAACTTGTGTAAATCAGCCTGGTTGATTTCACTTCCTGAAATACATCAAACCAAATCCTGACTTTAATGTTTCAGGATATATGTAGTATCTTTCTAGACAAAAACTACAAATAAATTTAGGGATGCAGAGRAAGCTTCATTTAATTTCTCTGTTAAAACTCAAGCTGTAGGCACATTTCTGCACATGAAAATTCAAATTTATCTACATATGTTAAATGTAGCATCCTTACTATTATGTGGAATTATCTACTGCAGAGGAGATGTCCAGTCTTGCATTCCATATTGGAATATAAATCTAATCATCTGCCTAAGACAGTTTTATTTAAGTAGGTTAGAAAGCGTTTTTGGTTTTGCTCATGGACAAAATAGCAGATAAAACAAAATTTGATGTATTAAGTTGAATTTGAAAGTATTAATCATAGACTCTTAGTCTTTTACATTCTTATGCTCCTCTGATAATAACTCATTAAGGAGACTGTTCAGATTAGAAAATGAATACATTTCACTTAATTCAATTAATACAGTCATATTAATCTTTGTTAAAATGAAAGCATTCCTATTGAAAGGAGCAGTGACCTTTAGTAGAGTACTGGAGTACTTCCCAGGGATGCATTAAGTTATCTTACTAACTTCTGTAATGTTCCTCTAAGGGCTTAATTAAATGGAAGRGAGTGCCATAAGTGAGGCTGTCTTGTTTCTGATGCAAGTGCTGCAGTGAGCTCAGAAAGGAGACAAACACAAGGAAATCTGCATGGCCTTTTGGAAGCAAMTGGTAAAGATTACTTTGGTATATTAATGTGACTTGCTCAGCTCAATTCTGACATTCCTTTAATATGCTGGATTTGTTGTACAGAAATGTAACACACTTATTCTCTTTTTGGAGAAAAAKTGGCTTTATAGGTTAAAATATAAAAATGAATGAAAATATTATTCAGCAATGAAAATATTATTCAGATTAAAAATACGTGATAAAAATTCCTAAACAACAGTGATTAAGAATAAGACACTGACCTTCCTGGGAAAATCTGGCTGGCTGATGATRTTTGTTTGATTTTGGCATCATTACTGCTAGTTGGTATTCATTACATCTATTRTGCATTTTGGGGAAAAAATCCTCAGTAGGAAAAAGCCGCTAGAGAGAGTGTCCCCAGTTGCTGAATTCTGCTGCCCTCAGCACCTTGRGCTAAAATCTCGGATCTGTCCATGGTGCTGGATGTGAGCCAGAAATGTGCATTCCCAACCCCGAGAGCCAATTGTATCCTGGGMTACATCCAAAGCAGTTTGGCCAGCAGAGATGTTTAGAGGGATGCAGCACCTCTCCTATAAGGGAAGGCTGACAGAATTGGCTTTGTTCAGCCTGGAGAAGAGACAGCACAGGGGTGGCCTAATTGTGGCCTTCCAGTACCTGAAGGGAGCATRAAAGAAAAATGAGAGGGACTTTATACARGAGCATGCAGTGAAATGGCTTCAGACTGAGRGTAGGTTTATATTAGAYGTCAGGAAGAAATTCTTTACTGTGTGGGTGGTGAGGCACTTGAAACTGGCTGTCCTGAGAAGCTCCAGATGCCCACCTCTAACAGTGTTCAAGACCAGGTTGGATGGGGCTCTGAGCAGCCTGATTTAGTGAAAAGTGTTGCTGCCCATGGCAGGAGGGTTGGAACTAGGTGATCTTTAATGTCTTTTTCAACCCAGGCTATTCTATGATTCTGTGTTTATAGCACATGTACAGAGTTAAGCAGAGCAAGGATTTACTTCTCTATTTTTTATGCTGGCATTCATATTGTCCCATATATGTACTCATTCAGATTTCAGGATGTTTATAAAATTCATGTGTCTTGCAATAGGCATATTGGATGATTTTTTTTTTCATGAGGTCATCAGTGGAAAGTTGGATGGAACAGCTGAAAGCCACACTGAGTGGCATAGTTTAACCACAGTGYACCAAAGGCACCAAAAGCACCAGGACTGCTCAGGTTTTCCTTCTCCCTCAGTACCAATGGGATCACATGGAAGCAGCCACAGAAATGCTCCAGTAGGAAAGTTCAAACAGATGGCTAGTGTAGCTCTGATCCTGCCCTCAGGGTCATTCTGCAGAGCAACACAGACAACATTTGTCATCTGTATTTCTCACTATGTTATTGGAAATGGTTGCTTGAAGGGTTTTACTTTGAATRTGGCTAATTAATCTCCAACATTGGTTCAGGATTTTCTGTTCCACATACTTATCTCTGGTCTATTCCCTGACACATATGAATTCAAATTGCTGTATCTTGCCAATGTGTTTTGAGGGATTTGGGCATACAGATTTGGAGACTAAAGAGGATTTTGGTTATGCTTCAAGAAGGAAGAAAGATAGACTGGCATATTTCCAGAAAATTGACAGTTGTGTTAAAATTGTGTTGAAGCCCCAAAAGCCGTGCACAAGTGCCAGTAGTCAAGTAAAATGGCTTTTGTTATCCTCAAATAGTCAAAGGCTTATTTTGAAATTAAATCTATTGAAAACTGCAATATTTTAAGATTTATTTGCATGTGCAGGTTGCTGCCTGAAAGTTCCATTGTATAGAAGTGTTGCATAAAAATTGTGGTCACAGGAGGATAAAGAAGAGTCCTTCTAGATTATTACTGGTCTTCAATTAAGCTGTCAAAATCAAGAAGCATAGCTCCTGATTGCAGTGTAGTCTAATGAAACTGATACAGTAACTAAAATCATCAGGGGCAGGGGAAACAGAGCAAAGTTATYTGCCCCAAAGCAGATAAGCTGCAATTACTCTAAGTTCTAGTGCCCATGCCTATTATCTGGTGGCTGTTCCATTATTATTCACAGTTGTGGTGATTTGAGACCTGCTTGCCAGACACCCAGATTTGAACTGAAGGATAAAGAATTGTCATGTATCTGGATTAAAGTGCAGCAGGCCTGAAAAAGTCCCATTATGCTCTAATTCAAATCAGCAGCAACACAGCTTGCATTCAGTAGGATGTAGGGTTCCCTGTTCTTGGCAGGGAACCTAACTCCCTCAATAATACGTAAAACTTTGGAAGGGATCAGGATTAGTGTTGCKTATGCTTGGTTCTGTAAGAGATTTATTTTGAGAAAGGGCTTCCCTTGAAAGCTAAAATCCTGTTTGGTGCATAATCAAGCTAGTTTATAAACACCAAAATGTCAGTATTTTTTTTTATTATGGGAAAAGGTTGTAAATTTATTGAAAAATGTTCTTAGGAGTAAAAGGTACAGATGATTTACATGACAAAATAGTACTTGAATTTACAAACTACTGCTTATGTAGTTTAAGAACAGAAAAAAATGAATAAGAACTATATTTTTCCTCACAAAGCATATAAAATGCTCATGAGCATCTTTTGAAATTTATAAACAGTAGGGCAAAATTGTAAAGATTATATATCACTGATAGTGGTTTTTTATATCATTATTAATTTTTACTTTACCTCTTAGTTACAAATACCCCTAACTATGATAATAAAATCTAGTTTACTTGCTTGTAGACATATCCTGTTAGATATTAAGAAAATAATTCTGAAACCATTATTACAACTCTGTATGCTGAGCTAGTTACTCACAACAGTTTATCAACTTTCATACAAATCCATATTTTGAACAATAGTAGTTTCAATATTTGTAGGACTAGAACTACATAAAGCTAAATAAATATTGACAACACTTAGAAAACAAAGTCATAAAACAAARTATTTGAATATCAAGAGTTATATATCCACAAGGAATTTTTTTAGTCAAAGAGTGTGATTGGGTTGTGTGCTGTCTCTGAAGAAGAGAACCTGAAGGCCAAGGAAAGGAATTCACTTCAAGCCTTCATCCACTTAGACTGAGCTTGGTGATTAGAGCCTCAATCCAGCAGGTACATTCTTGGCTTTGAATATTCAAGTCCAGTTCTTTGAGATCAGCCTTCACGTGATCAGTCTTGCCACACACCACCAGCCAAACACAGAAACACATTCCTATGAGGAATTTTGGCTATCTAGAATTTTAAGCCTACCATAACTTTCAGAGAATTTTGGAAAGGAAATCAGTCAGAGCAATAAAAAAGAATTAAATCTTTTAGGAGCTCACTTCCCAGCTGATGATTAGTCAAACAGTTTTTCAACACTTCACAAGGGGATAAAAGTTTTTTGATTTTGTTTTAATCAGGAGTATAATTTCTCCACAGTTGAATTGTCGGTGGCATTCTCAAACATGATTCAGGTATGACATTCATAGGGATTAAAATTAGTCCAAAGTTATATGATTTTGGTTTTTTCTTCTTGCCAAGCTTATCAGAACCAGTGAATTATTTGAGACTGAAAATCCAAAAACCAGAATAAACTTTCTAGGAATAATAACACCTTAATTTTTTGTAATCCAAAAATCTGCAAGCCTTTGAAAYATTGTATTCAAAACAAACTTTGAAGAAAATATGGCAGTTGTAATRTTTAGGGAAAGTCCAGTTTATCTTTGAAACACCCTCA
Organism: Alauda arvensis; assembly: GCA_902810485.1. Classification (NCBI taxonomy): domain Eukaryota; kingdom Metazoa; phylum Chordata; class Aves; order Passeriformes; family Alaudidae; genus Alauda; species Alauda arvensis. Next base: position 5,815,961 of record CADDXX010000002.1, on the reverse strand, counting down.
TTTCTTCTAAAGTACTTTAGAAAGTACACCTGTGTAACTTCTAGTGCCAGGTTTCTGCACAATTACTTGAGGAAAACCTTTCATTTTCTAAAACCAGAGCACTGTTTTTAAAGAGAGATCTCCTGTAATTAAGAAAACCCATGTCTATGGAGAGCTCTGTCTTCCCATGGGTTGTGCAGCTGGTTTCTGCACTATTTGCCTCAGAAGCTTTTTAATGCTGGACTACACTTAACTCCTTAATGACTAACTACTACMTTGGGAAATTTCCTGGAGAAAGAGGTCATAACCTAGTTCCACACTTTGATATTCTAAATCATATCAGCCCTCAGAAAGATATCTTAAACCTCAAGCATTTGGTTTRTTTCTGGGTAAAATAACTTGCCTTTTTGAACCCTTTTTTCTMAGCCAGAGCTTCTGCTGCAGCACAAATGGGTCCATCATAGTTGGAAGCAGCTCTCAATTTGGCATGCACCCAAAACAGAGTGCAAGGCCAACTAGATATCGAGAAGTAAGTGACTGATTCTATCCCATGTAGCTGTCACACAGTGTGTTCTCGGCAGAGATGTCAAATTTGCCAGAGCAGGACTTGTAATAAAAATAGGCTCAGATCATGTCCTGCAGATATAGTGGGAAAAGCCTTGATGCTAAAAGATGAATCTCTATAATATACTAGTGTTAAAGAACACCTTCAGGGTCACATGTAACCCATGGATGTAAGGGGGAAGAATACTAACTTGTGCTTGCTTAGGTGGAAAGCTGCTCTAATCAAACAGTGATTTCTATTATTGCTCATAACTACATTATTTAAATTCACAGATAAATGCAGACTTCCAGTTTAAATTATAACCTACTTGACATGCACAAGAATATGATACTTGTGCTCTAAAATAAAATTCTTGGAGTAAAAAGACTTTGGCACAATTCTTTCTCTATTTTYGAGGAACCAGAACATCTAAGTCTAGTAAAAGATGTAAGTGAAATTTAGAGAAAGAATATGGAGACTTTGTTGTCATCTGGTATACACGCAAACTATGAAAACTGCTGGAAAATCTGTACAAAACTTTTTTCATTAACAGAGTATTTTAATTCTTCATGCAAGGAGTTAATATTTATTTGATAAATAATACATAATTCAGCTGCTCAACTCTCCTCTAACGATGGCTCAAACTCACTTTTCATCACAAAACAGCTCTTTCAGAACTATTAGCCAGCCTTACATGATTATGATGCTCTTCTCTTTGTGTTTGGTTTGTAAATTGCCTTCCATTTATTTTCCTTTTCAGTCATGAAGAATTAAGGAAACTATACAAACTGCCTATTTTCAATTCCAGTCCTCAATTACTTTAGCTAGTCCATAAATATTTAGTTAAATTGATTGGATATTTCTTGTTGGTTTTTTTTGTAAACGCTTTAGTATTTACAGCTGAGAGGGTCCAGGTTAGTGTGCAGTTTCATGCCCTCTGTGTTGGAAAAAGAAAACTTTKTTTGAATGGGAATATGTCATGGTATTTACTTCCATGCTAGACTTCCCCTTGGAGAAAGAAAAAATATAATTCCAAATTGCACCTAAGAGAATTTGCTTAGCATTGTCAGATAGTACTATTTAGGAAAAAATCAATTAACAGATACAAAAAAGAATATTAAAATGCTTATTTTCAATTGCTTTTCTTATGAAAATATGAGGAACTTTCTAAATATCATACCATCAGTAGGCTACCAAAWCCTTCAATTATAAGCTGTATTAAATGCATTTCTTTTTTATTAATAAGATTTACAGATGATTGTATCTTTGTACCTGTGTATAAATAAAAATTAACTTCTATGCATATAAATTAGAATTTCTATACTGTGCTATGTAGCCCACTTCTGTCTTCATCATTATCAGGTACCCATGCTAAGGAAACAAATGCCATGCCAAACACCAGGTAATTTAAAAATAATTTTATAATAAATTACTTGAAATATTTTATGGAATGTGCCATTGAAAACATCTTCTTCTCTCACATCATTTTTATAAAAATAAAAGAGAGAGGAGAAAGCCATGTGCAAAAAAAGATGCATTCTTAGTCAGGAGAGATTAGTTCCACAAGTATTTTCATATTTGAGAAATTAAGTATGAAAAATGGAATGSGTTTGACATGGCTGAAGAGAAAAATATTAACCCCTATTTGAATTCCTGCAGCTTCTGCATTTTATTCCTCCTCAGTGAGCACAGTTCTGAGGTTGCCTTCACCAGGTACTAGTCCCGGGCTAGAGGAATAAGGTAAACATAGTTTCATCCTAGGAAAGACTACCAGCATTGYGTTTGATAGAGATAATACAGAACACTACTAAGAAACCTGTTTAACTGACATCCAGCACTTCACAGAATCAGTCAWTCTAATAGTTTAGGTCTAATTTAGAATATAGATTATATGGTTATTTTTTGATATGGCATGATATCAGAGCACCTAGTGAGACTGAACATCCTTCTTTTTCAAAGACAATTTCCGATCTCCAGTGCAACCTGTATCACCTAGAGAAAACTATTTTTACAATGCTCTTACAAGTTCTTACTGATAGCACTTTCATGTTATGATCCCAAGACAAGTGTACAGAGGAACATAATACTAATTATGAGTAATTACATAATACTAATGGAATCAAGATTTGACTTCCTAACAAGTGAGAAATCCATCTTAAATAATTTTACATTACTTGTCTATCAAGTATYGCTACCTCACTATTATATAACAAAGCAAAGATTTCTCTCTTTTCTTGGATCCTTTCCATTTAGTTGTGGTATATTCTGTACTTCCCAAACCCTTCAGGTAGGATGAATGCCTCTGCACACCAGTGCYTTTGGACTGCAGAATGTTACTCTTCAGTCTTGCACACATTTATTGAATAAAAAAAAAAACCAAAACCAAACCACAATGCTAATGAACCAGTCATCCATTATTTCCTTCTAAGATAATTCTTTCATTATTATTTCCTTTCATTTTTCTCCTCTGCAGCATTTCTACTTTGGTGCCTCTGTCCCCACTTGAAAACTAACATATTTTCACACAAAAACTACAAATTTAAACTTAAAATTCAGGGAGCATCTTTAAAGAAATGCACAGAAAGTTATATTTCAAATCATTTGAGAAATTATACTCAAATGTTTTCTGGTAAAATGACTGCTAAAAAGCAGGATTACATGTCATAGAAATRATTGATATATGTCTATGTTAATCCATTTTAGCATGACTTACTCCTCTGTAGTTCTAAGGYAATAGATGTGCCTAAAAGGGAAAGGAATTTCATGCAGTATTATATGCAAAACYAATGTCATGCATTTTGCTTCTCCATGCTACTTGCAAAGAAAAGACAGGGTTACACATGGAAGGCCAGGTGTTAGAGCAAACCATTTTTTACTGATGACAATTCCATCCTCTGATAGCTCTTACAGTGTCTTGTGGAATTTTAATATTAGACATGAAGTCAATAGCCCACATCAGCTAAAAATCTCTTTATTAAACCAAAAGACAGTTTACTTCAAATATTTTTCAGCTAAGTAGTTACAACACAAAACATTCATACCCAGACAGGTTTGTAATTCTAAGCATTGCTGGAGTAATTCAGGTTAGGAAGGACCTTAGGCGGCCTCTGGACCAACCTTCTGCCTCAAACAGGCTCAGCTGTGAGGCCAGGCTGTGTCTGGTTAGGGCTGGAAAGCCTCCAGTGATGGAGSCAGCACAGCTTCCCCTGCTGCTTCTCTGCCTGACTGTCCTCATGGAGAAAGCTTTTCCTTGCATACACTTGGAACCTCACTTTGTTTCCATCTATGCCACTGTCATAAATCCTCCTGCCACGCACCACTACAAGGCTCCATCTTCTTGRTAAGTCCCTTGTAGGTATTAGCACATTGCTGTTGGATCCCCCCTAAGCTCTCTCTTCTCCAGGCTGAACACGCTCCAGCAATGCATTTGCAAATCCATTCTGACTAGCTTCYAAAGAAAGCATTAGGAACAGGCACTAGCTTGCATTATTTATGGTTTTGGTTCTGTTTTTATTTAAGGGTTATGTGACATGTCCCTCCCTCTGGTTCCTTGCTTTGCTAGGACTGCTTGAACTCTACTTTTGGCGTGTTGCTATCGGGTTAGCCAGCATTATATCCTGCTGCAGCATTTATCCTGCAATCTTTAGCACAGCTCACACKAGCTGACTCATCATCCTAAGTGATAAGCATTCCCTCTTCCTAGCAAAGGACAATATCCAAAACAACAGATGATCTTAAAATAATAAAATTAATAAAATAATAATTTAACAAAACACAGACTTTGTCTGTCACTTTGCCTCTRTTATTTTAAGAACTGAGGTAATTCCATCACCAGGGTTTGAGGAACAAGAGAAGGAGAGCAAAAATCAAAAGATGGGTTGTTTTTAATTGTATCAAGTCCTATGGAAAGCTTATTTCCTTTCATTCCATCTGTGTGGGAGGTGGAAAGATAATGGGAAGAGTTCTTTCTCAGACAGATATCYTGTATGTGTAACACAGAGAAATGTTATACAAACAAAATAATTGCTTCCTTCCCAGATGTGCAGGATTATACCAAAGTGGAGCCTGACCAGGACAGCAGAAAAGCTTTCATATAAAGTCATCATATAAGGTGCAAGATACCACTTTTTKGAGAGCTGTTGCTTCATAGCCCTGTATATTGGCTAGACAGCCCAGAATCCACAAGATTAGTTAGGGTTCTAAAGTAAGGTTACCAAAATGAAAGCTTTCTCATCGAGAAAATACTGTCATAAACAATCYTTCACAACAGAGGTAGCAGGAGAGTCACCTGCTCTCTCTTGGCAACAGAAAAGTGTAGGACAAAACTAATAGTGTATTTCTAGCATATTAAATACTGTATTGGTGCRCTATGAAACCAGTTACAACTTGATGTAAACTTTCTCCCTCATTTTTGTAAGATTTTGGCAGAGGAAATTGATAATAGAAAGATCARCATAAAGTAGCTGGGATCTCTCTGRTAAGTTTGGCTGAGACAGACACACTGTCAGCCTCATGTTTCTAATTCCCATACAAGCAAGMATTAATCCATTCAGGGTTGTGAAGAACTATTGTTGACAAAGCATCCACTGCAAACCCTTGCAGTGATAAAAACCTGTCAAGTTTTTTTCAAGGTAGTATTACAATATTTTGAAAAAGTAATTTTGTCATTTGGCTGTCTCCTCCTGCTGTAAAACTTCTTATTTACCACTTTCAAATTTCAATCTTTCTTATGACTTGTCAGAGGATTTTTACTGCTGCTCTGTGGTGAATATATAGGATGAAACTAGGTCACTTCAGTAACCTGGGGCTGTCTTTGCTCTGTCTCAGTGAACACTGTTGGTCCATGGTGAATGAATTATTTCTTTCCTTGACTGACAAGAGAAGAAATTATTTTAGGAAATTTTATGCCCATTTTAGACTGGTTATACATTAATATGTAGACCACTAAGTCTTTGAAGACTGGAGCAGAATACAGTGGGCATTTCGCAGTAAAGACTACCTGTGAGAGCCCCAGAAAGGTCAATCTTTGCTCTACACTTGCATAATTTTTATGTGAGCAAAAGTAGASAGATCTTGAGCCCAGGTACCACAGAGGTGGAGACAGCACTTGGGTTCATCTCTCCTGACAACGAACAGTGATATGACAGCCATCAGGAAGGCAAAAGGAAGCAAATGACATAAATTTTTAGCCACAATGAGCTCTTTGCCCATGACACCCATGAATAATATTTTATATCCCGCATAGAAGAAATGATGGCACTCTGGGTTACAGAACTGGCTTCATCTAGAAAACAATTATATTGTGTTCCCACAGGACTTCAGCATTGGACTATAGCCAAAGCCAGYAGTTCAGGAAATCTGAAACACACATCAATGACAGTGACTGCTATGAGCAAAAGTAGCCTTTTTCTATTCCTGACACTGCTTTCCTTCATGAACCCAACATYAGGGTTTCAGTCCTTATTTTCAAAGTGCTTACATTCAGAGGAWGTTTGTGAATATGAAACTTCTCAACCAGACTTAAACTTTAAGAGACTTTTTAGCACCATGGCTGTTGGAACCCAGGATATTYCTCTGGATGCCCTGGGTGGTCCGAGACCTTGCAAGSGGTCCAAGAACCTTGACACAGAGTCAAAAGTACCAGTGCCTTTGATTTCAGTCCATGGGAATGGCTGCCAACCTTGTGTGAGGATTTGCAAGCCACAAGAGTTTAATTAGAATGATAGGTAACTTATCACAGGGYGAAAAGTAAAATGTTGGGGTTTTTAGAATGGGGGTCAAGAGGACAACATGGGGGGAATCTGGGCTGTCCTTGCCCTTCTTCTTCTTGTCCTCCATCTTCTGCTGTGATGGTGGCACTTTTGGATTGGATTAGAGTAGAAATGCACTGTCTAACATAGGTAATAGGTATTGGTAATTAATTGTAAACATAGAACACGTAGTACRTAGTATAAAGAGTTAACACTGCCCTTGGAGGATTAGGACTTCTGATCCCTTGGRGGACCCACACTGGAGCAGTCTGYCCTTGAAGGGCTGCACACTGTGGAAGAGTGACCCATGTTACAGCAGTTTGAGCAGGCCTGTGCCTGTGGGATGGACTCACACTGGAGCACTTCATGGAGGACTGTCTCCCGTGGGAGGAATGCATGGGGAGGGGCAGGGGAAGGACTCCTCACCCTGAGCAGTGGGAGTAACAATGTGTGATGAGCTGACCATAATCCCCATTCCCTATCTCCCTGCCACACTGAGGGGGAGCGGTAGAGCTGGGAAGCAGGGAGGGGTGGGAGGCAGGTGGTGTTGTTAAGGTCCTATTTTACTTCTCMTTATCCAGCTCTGATTTTGTTAGTAATACATTCAGTTCATATCTCTACTTCAAGTCTGTTTTGCCCATGATAGTATTCAGTGRGTGATCTCTCTCTGTCCTTATCTCAACTCATGAACCCTTTGTTGTATTTTCTCTCCCCTATTCAGCTGTGGAGGGGAGTGACAGGGTGGCTTTGGTGCGTGCTGGCATCCAGCCAGCACCAAACCTACTACAGTTGRCATCCTGCAAACGCCTGTGTGCTATGGATAGCACCTCCCAAATATGATGGCYGTAGGGGCTGAAATGAAGCCCCTGTCTGGTCATGACTTGCTTAATCCAGCCGGGATTCTCACCAATCCTTTCGAGCACCTCTTGTTTTTAAACAGTAACCACCATGCCCATCTGAAATCAGAAAGAAGTGGCCAGATAGTGAAGAGAGTGGAAATTTTTATAAATTCAGGACTGTATCTCTGGCTGAGCCGAGGCATCCCACACAGTTTTAGCACAAACAATTGAAGGCTTCCAAAATTTGTTCTTTGATTGCTCATTGCTGTAGTACACTACAATTTCGTTTTTTTCAGTCATTACTAAAGCCATCCACCCACTTACAGCTATTCTTATAGAAAATAGCCTCCTTTCCCACTGATGCACATAATTTGTATCTTCTGATAATTGTACATCTGATGCATGGAGAGAAGACAATAATAGATAAAGGCTTCAGCTTGATTTCTGACATACTGCTGAAAAAAAGAGGCAATGGCTTTAGTTAATGTGTGCATACATTTTGCCTGAATGACAAAAAAGCAAATGGAAAGCTTCRATTGGCACTATTCAGTCAGTAATGTTCTGAATTTATGAGTGACTGAAATGCTGTCCAATGGACTTGGATGTGAAGTCACAGGCAWAATSATTWTGCCTGTGACTTCACATCCAAGTCCATGATTTAAGTAACTTTTAACTTTTAAAAATTAAAAGTTAAAAAGCATGTCAGACTGTATAGATGCAGTTAAAAAGCCCAAATTGCAAAATAAAATGTAGCATGAAATAATCTTAACAAATGTATTTTCTTGTTGAAGTGAATGTTAGTTTCTATTTGGTAATAATACAAGACTTCAAAAATTCAGATGCTTAAAGAAAGAATGGGGAAACAAACATAAAGCTATAAATCACAGGTGTTGGGAGGCTTGGAAGTGTTTTCTGTGAACTTCAGGAAGTACCTAGTGACTTCTGCAAAGCAAATTAAAAATCTGAGGAGCTGAGATAAATAACTTCAAAATAAAGCTCTGGAATTTTGGAATTCTATATTTTAATGTCTACTACATCAATGTAGAGTTTTTCTGTGCTCTGTGTTCAGCTGACATGGCTGAGGATAAACCAAGCTGTGCCTCCCACCACCCCCACAGCTTGTGCCTTGCTTKGGGGCTGCTCCTGGGCAGAATCAGGAGGTGTGACTGACACTGTGCTCACTTGTCAGCTGCATTGGGRTGACTCTAATTCCTGCAAGCAGCAGGTAGCTCCAGCCAGCCTGAGTTCATGTGTGTAAGTTTGAAGTGTACAGACCTCCTCCTCAGAGCTGCCTTTGGCAACAGGGAAAAAAGGTTTCCCTAGAAAATCCTTTGCATCTCTACATGGAAGGATACATTTACAAAGAGATCAAGAAAAACACATCCTGTTGTCAGAACATACAACCACACACCTTTTTGATTTATGCAAATTCCATTAAGTAACATCATACACATCTTTTCTGTATCTGATACAGAAACTGTAATGTCTTGTGATACTATGTGGGATGTTTCTTATGGAGTGCTCATGGAAGTCACCTAGGTGGAAAGTACTGAATATGTTAAAACTATATGTACAAAAAGAAGGAATGAAAATTTTCTGGCAAATATAGGTTACCTATTTGTGCAAGTTAGCCTAACCTCTTGCTTTTTCACCTAAGGAGTATTGTATAGCTAACCTAAAATGAATATATGGTACTTAGGCTGTGTTAATGTTATTTAAATATATTCCTAAGGAATGAAATTGAGAGTAATACAGCTAAATAACAAGAAATACACTGGACTAKGAACCTGATGAAGTTAGTGTAAGTATATAGGATTAAGTAATCAGTATAAAGTACTTCAAGTATGCTTACAGTTATAGCAAATGCATAGTTGCATTATTTTACAAATTCCATGTGGTCATATCTTCTAAAACCTCATTATAATATAAAAGCCAAAAGGGACTTTTTGATGCTGTTAAATTCTAGGCAATGTATGTTAAAAAATATTCCAAATAGATTCCTTGCACRTGACAGTACTCTACTACTTCTATATATGTGGCTTTTTGATAGACTCTAGTCACAGAGTTCTTGCTGTGGAGGTCATTTAAATGTACTCACTTCATAGATTTAGGGCAAAATCAGAAAGGTTCCAACAATTCCACAGCTTAGCATGGAATTTGCACTTTATTAAGAAAAATATATAACACAWTCTTTGATGGAACTGAAAAGTCATCTTGGAAAATATGCCTTYTTTAACCTGGACCAGTTCTCTGGTAAGACTTGCTGGAGAGCAACACAAAAGGCTGTGACAGCCTCAGGCTGGAGGCTCCGTGGTGACAGAGGAGCTGTTTTTGGTAGCACTGCCARTCTCTGCTGGTTCAAGGTGTTCATTTACCCCCAGCTTGGGTGTACAGCTCCTTAGTGACYGAGGTCAGGCCAGGTTGGTGCTGGTACCATGGCATCTCCTTCCTGCCTTCAGCTGCATGCTCTCATCTTTCTTTTCCTTGGCACTGGAATTTTACTCACCCCTTTGTGAGCTAGTTGGGGTAGTAAAAGAAGCAGAGGACTGTGCACTCTTCTTACTGATTTAATTTTCTGTGAAGTGAGCCTTCCAAACTGACATATCAAAAGGTCAATATGAGCACCATGGAAGGCAGCATGAGAGCAATGCTGAGTTGTGGGTAGGATTGCAGCATCTGACCTGAGTTGTCTTAAATTGTCTTGGAAGTCAAACTTTTGTGGCAGTCAAGGCTTACAAAGATCAAGCTGCTGCAGTCCTGTGTTCCTTTTCCTGGCTGCATGTTCCTGTACCTTCTTCCTGGAGACATTGGCATACATGGAAATTGCACTGGTCCASGGATCAGCTAAAAACTAGCTACTCTTTTCTGCTAAGTAGGATTAATTTGCAAATGGTCCAGCTCCTGAGCCAGCTTCCTTTCTGCTCACATACACACCCAACTGGGCTTGTTTAAACTGCCAAGGAATTGCATTTCAGGGTGATGTGGTTATTCACTGAAAGGTCTTTTCTGTTGCATGAAAGAGCCTGGAAGTGAAAGCACGGAATCACAGAATCCCAGAATCACACGGCTGGAAGAGATCTTCAGGATCATTGAGTCCAACCCATGCCCTAACATCTCAACTAAACCATGGCACGAGTGCCACATCCAGTCTTTTTGTAAACACATCCAGGGATGGTGACTCCACCACCTCCAAGGGCAGGCCATCCCAGTATTTTATCACTCTACAAGAGCTCTGCGATGTGTGCATTGCTCTGTCCCTCCTCTGGGYGCTTTCTCCTCGCCGAGGAAATGCCTGTGAGCCCCTGATAGTGAAAGATAACCCAGGAGAAGCGTGTTCCCCCTGCTGGAACACGTGGGAGAGCACAAGTTAACCTTCACAGCAACRCCTCCCAGCGCCTTCCTGCCTTTCCAAGATCTCACCCCAGTCTCTGGGATATTAATGCTGTCATCCACCCAGCAACGTGACAGGGAAAGAGGTTTTTGTTGTCCTGGGAGGGAAAGTGTTCTGTGACCTGTGTACCTTCCTACAGACTTGCCTGCGTTTCTGACTCACTGTCTGTAGGCAAAACAATTAAACGCACCCTTGAACACACAAGTGCTGACAGCTACAAACAAGGCAGATTTCTCTAAAAAAATCTGTCTTGTGAGCAATGTGGCTTCCAGATGCTGTGAGGCTTCCTTTTAAAAAGTGCCAATGGATATGCATAAACATGCTTATTCTAAACATACAGAAATAAATTGCATATTTATTGCATAAGTTAATTGTAAATAAGCACGAAATGGAAAGAAAAGGAAAGGGAAAATGTGTGTTGCTGGCACAAAATAATGCTGGGGAGTGAATCTGATGTGTTTATGTGTTTCTACAGGATATAAGCATTTTTCAGGAAAAGCATATAAGATATACTGAATTTTAAGAGAAATATTTTCTTTGTATTTACTGCCTCATACATACTAAACCACAGYTTCCCCTGAGGCTGTTTTATTTATAAATTCATAGTTATAATTTCCATAGAGTTACTCTGAAAAAATTACAAGACACAGTAAGAATAAATAAAAATACAGTAATTTTTTCAGGAAATACAGTGAAATAATATCTGCAATTGCCTTATAAGCTACCCTGTCAACCAGATTGTATTTAGAATATAAATAAGACTGAAATTACAAATGTGGGAGTATCAGACTTTATCTTTTTTCAAAACATATTTCCTGGGGAAGGCATGTGCTGCCCTTCTGCTGTTCTTCACAGCCAGRCATACCTGTGCTTAAACCCATTAATTGGTGTTGTAATGATGAAGAGCCTGGGGGCTTCAGAAGGAACCAGTTGCTTTGTTTTCAAGGAAATTTTCTCAGAAGTCTGTGTCAACCCAGAAAAAAAAGTGATTGCATTTTTGCATCTGCAAATGTGTAAGTAGGAACCTGTTTTGCCTACCCATACTGTGTGTGTGACAATTGTGTGTGACATTATGTGTGACAATTGTGACACAGGTGTGTATGTATGCTCTGTGTCATGATACCTCTCACCAGTTCTAGGTTGGCACTTCTCAACTGCCGTGTTGGGGGTGTGCTGGAAATGAGGTGACTGAGGGTCAAAGATGAAAAGGGAGAKAAGAGTGACCCAGTAAGAACAAGAYTGTWGTTTTTAACAGGTTTTWAACAGGTTTATTATAATTTTTGAGGCATATTTTTTCCTTTGTTGTTAACTCCAGTTAGGGTGCCCACTGCTTGGGTTCGTGCCGATGGCTTGGGCTCTTGGTCAGGGCACTGCAAACAAAGACACACATTCTCTTCTCCCACTGCTGCTGCTGGAGCAGCATCCCCTGGCACAGGCACAGTGCAGTGCAGAGGCTTTGGATCTCCCTGCAAGATTTGCCAGAGGGCATCTGTCAGAGCCCAAAGAGGTAACAGCTGCACAGGGCAGGGTGGAAAATTTTGAAAGAGAGCAAGTACTGATAAGAAAAAAGGACGGCAATTTTTACCTGCCTAGGGCAGCAAAAAATCTTGTGTCAGCTCTGTGTTATTACAGATTTTATTCTGGTTTTGTTCAGTTTTCCTAGGGAATGTTGTGATGTGTATTTGCATTGCATCTGCTCACCTTATTCAGTTTAGGGAAAGGTATTCTAAGCAGAGTACATTTTAGAGTTGCTTTTCAGAATGTAAAGCAAATCAACCTAATGAATAGCCTCTGGAAGAGTCCTGAACTCAAAAAGCCACATACACTGGTGCCTAGCAGTTGGAAGGCAATATTTAGAGAAATGAAAAAGGTCACTGGTGCTAAAACATGTACCAGGAAAGAGAAGGAAAAAAAAAAAAAAAAAAAGAAGATGAAAAAAGATGTTGTCATCATATACTGAGGGAAAGGTATGTATCTGAAGATTGCCATCATTCAGTGGGAAGGTTTGACAAAAGTTGTGCTTTTCCTTCCTTACAAGTGCCTTGGTGCTTACTCAATAAGTTCAAGCCTGTAACTTTAAGTATTATAGGATGTTAAAGAAGACAGTGCAGGTTCAATGTAGAGACATTGTTGTTAATGATCCTCAAGAGACTGCTGTCTCACAGTACTGTCCAGTAAGTCAAAAGAGTTGGCACTTTTGTTGTTCTATCAATTTGTTCAACTCCACATAGATGGAAATAAAWTCTGATTTCCCCAACTGAACCTTAAAGATGTTCCAGATGCAGATTGGGTTTTTCCTTGAGTGTGCCACATCAAACAGCAATGACAGAAGTCTACATTACCTGCAAAGATGCTAATGAAACTTCTGATCTTCATTACCCACTCACCATGAGTTTTTCCTTCAGCAGTCCCACAACTCTGATGTGAGGAGTAAGGTCTCCTTGCCTTTCCTTGGAAAGCTCAGGAGGAAGCAACAATGCTAGCTCTTCACAGTCAAGTATAAACACTTTTCCTGTTTGTTTGTTTGTTTGTTTGTTTTTTTAATTGTCTAGGCTCAATGAGCGCTATTTGCTCCCTATGGGAGGATGAGCTGGGTCCTGAGGGTTACCCCAGTGGTAGCCATGCCTCATGGGTGGGTGTGTTTGACCAAAGTGGGCAGASCTGGGGGACTTCACAGGGTTCAATGACAGCCCCTGTGATGGATAGTGGAGAACCAGGGCCAGGGACACTCCAGGAGCTCCCATCAGGAGCTAAAGCAGAATGGGCTGGGGGMAGGATCTGAGACAGTGCTGTGATGAAGGGTTTGAAGTTCATACAAGGGACAGGGACAGAGACTGGAGACAAGATGCAACATATGATCCAGGGGCCATCCAAGAGCAAATAGATCCATGGACATCCAGGTGGCAGGACCAGAGACAAAGGGGGGAGATTGGCACTGCTTCTGCACAGCCCAGRCAGGGATTGCCATGGGCAGGAGTGGAGGAAGGTCCCAGGTGTAGCTGCTCAGGTCTATGAGAGCCTATGTGTCCCCACAGGACCCTGGCATTTCCAAAGAAAACCTTCTTGAATTGTTCTTCCCATCACTCCCAATAGCTACCCAAAAGATGTGGCTGCCTTTGTCTTTCATTCTCCTCCAGTTACAGAAGCAACACTGACATGGTCAGACAGCTCAGTTCCTGCTGGACTCTGTCCTCAGGAGTCACACTAAGGCAAGATACCAAAAGTGGATTAAGAGCTGAAAGGTTTTTTGGGAAGCAGCAACTCCAAAGTCCTGCTGAGTTCCTACCAGCATGATTTCTTTTTATTCGGGAAGCAAAACATAAACTGYTGCACCAATTGTCAGAGAGTTGCTGGGTTTCAGATTTGGTGTGAAATCCTCACTGCACTAACTTCAGCAGCAATTCTGGGATTGACTTCAATATTTTTTTCCACCTGTTATCTTCTTATACTTAATGGGATATGTTTGGTGCTGAGGAAGCTACAAAGAAACCGTGCATCAGTGCTGAGAATCACCCCATAGGCCTGTTTCTCAGCTGTTGGGTTTAAAGCTCTGTTACATGATTTCTGAAATCAAACTGGATTTTCAATGCACRAATTGCATTTAGATAATGCTTTGCATCATGGGTAAGGCACATTAAGGTTCCTGTGATCTCCTGGCCATCAAGATAGAAAAAGAAATAAACCCAAAGGAAGTTTAAATAGAAATACCCACTGTGCTAGGGAAAATGATAGGTGTGTACATAAGAGGGAAAGGAAGGAGCTGAGGTAAAAGGGATTGGAAAAGACAATAAAGAAACGTGATCAATTAACATACCAAATTAACTTTGCTAATAGTTATTTATAACTTCTACTTAATGGTTTAGAAGAGAGTGGATATATATCTCAAATCTGTATAGGCCTGTCTGAATATGAAAAAAAACTAAATTCAACAGCATGGACAAATAGAAGTTGTTGGCCCGCCTTTCAGTGATGCATGAACCCAGGGCTCCTTGTGTATGAGAGGATAATAAAAATGAGTCTTAAATTCCCCTCATGTGGGTTAAAATATGAGACCTGATTTGATTAGTGTTTACAGCTACATTGTCTCAATGCTCTCCTGTTTCAGTGATGGACTGAATGTTGCATCTCTACYAGTGTAAGTTGTCTCAGAAAAGTACAGAAACAAAAAGGCAGATGTTGAACTGATGAGACAAGCATGTCCTCATAGCCCAAGGCCATGAAACAATTTCATATATACACTCAAACACACTCTGGGAAAGCACCATTTAGGCTGTCTCCTGGGGTGAAACGTTTCCTTGTTCTTCAAGACCACCTTTTCACTAATGTACCCACGAAGCTGCTGGGTTCAGACACATTCAGATTATCTCTGAATAATCYCTCTGCTCTGTTCCAAGGGTCCTGCCAGTGGCACATATAGCAACTCCCCAACTTGGTGATTTCCCTACAAGCCCATCCCTCACTGTGGTCCATGCACTGTCACACCATCTGTTTCCCCTGTGAAGCCAGATGTGGATTGTCTTCCAGTGTACAGATGTTGAGGCCAGTCTTCTGTCTGGAAATTTTGTTGGCTCCATTTTGATTATTATTTGTCTCAGTAACAGTGTCTTCAGTAGATGTCCCCCAAGTGTTTTGAATTAAATAATGAGTCAAGGACACGTAAGTGTCCTGTTCTACCAGACTTTCTTACTCCTGCTGCTGACTGCAGAGCTGCAGGGACTGCTAGAGGGCCTGACAGAAGGCAGGGAGAATCTACAGCCCATGATCTCTGTCATTTTTTCTGTGACTTTATGCAAGTGATTGGCACCTTCACTGGGAGAGCTGTCACCTCTCATTATCCTCTGACATTTGGATGTTTCTAAACAATTCTGCATGTTTYTATGAGCTGKGTCACCTTCTWATTTAGCAAATGTGGTCTTCTCTTAAAATAGTTTTGTTTATTTCTAATATGCTAGAAAATGTTTTTTTCTTCYTTGTATRTGGAGCGGATTACCAGGGTGAGAGYRCAGATATATTTGGGGGTTTGCTGCCATCTGCAGTTGGAACTCAGTATTAATCCCAGTTTGCATSAGTGACTCTTCCCTGTCTTCCATCACCTTCAAGTCTCAGCAAGCAACAAAGCATACAGTGATGAATATCATTCTATTTTGACTTCTRAGTTCCTGCTCCAGCAGAAGGAAGGAGAAGTTAAATTTATTTAACTCCTCCTGGCTGTAAAGTTCACTGACAATCAGTAAACTCTTGTGGTCATCTCTTCAGCTCTCCTTTTGGTCAATTTGTTCAGTTTCTAGTCTGTACATGCCCAGGACACAATTCCACCGTTTAAACTTTGAGTAGGGACTTTTCAGAAACTTTACAGCCTTAACACAGAACTTGACTGGTTTGGCAGTGAGAGTTGACCACCTGCATTTCTGAACTGGACTATCTCCCTGTTTCATCCATAAAAGAAAGACAGCAGCTGATGTAAGATACCTCTTCCCACACCACTGTACTGGATTTTCTCAGAGAGATGTGTGGTGGATCCTAGAATATAAGAGAAAGGCATTAAAGCTTGCTTGTAACACAAAATAAGAAAATAACTAATAAAATTTACCTCTACAGTACTGAAGTCATTCTAGGCAACAAAACATCTTGAAAAATTTAGGTGCATCATGGGTTTGAGACAATTAAAAAAACCTAAACAAACACCCCCTCAAAACCCAACCAAATCAACCACAAAACAACAAAAAAACCCATAAAGAACCCTAATATGACTTAATATTTCTAAATATTTAATGATCTGGTAAATAATGCATATAAAATAGTAGGAGAGTAATTAATGTGATTCTTCACACATCCTGCAAGTAATTACAGAAACATGTAAATAATTACATAAAAGAATGGGAATGGCACAAGGTGAGTAGATGTATTAAATTGTTGTGGCATGAACAGCTTTGTATTTTTCTTAAAATTAATCTACTCAAGCAATTTTACTGAGGTCTTAGTGTAGGAAATTATTTTTGACTGTCTGCTTAAGAAAGCAAAGTATTAATTTCTATAATATTTWAATTCTGTAAAATATTTCTATAATGTTTAAAGGTCCTTCCTGCACTCCACTAAACTGGAGTGGAACTGCATCCCATTTCACAGGTATTGATTTTAACTCTTCTATTACATTTACCAGTTAAAAATCTCTCTACTCCTTAGGATGCAGTATAACTGTATCTTCTGATTTTCCTATCTCTACAAACCATAGCAAAATTAAGTATTATGCCTGATCCTCAAGGACCATAAATCACTGTATCTCCTTGAAGCTATTGGAACACCACCAATTTGTAGAAACAGAAGATCTACTCCTAGATTTTAAGTGTTTCATAAACACTTCACTCAAACTGAGAGATATAAATGATGATTCAAATGATAGTTTGCCTTCTGCATATTATAGTTTATGTTCTTTTGCCCAATTTGTAGTACTTATAGTATCAAAAATATAATAAAGTACAATATAACAGTGATCAGCATGAAGTACATCAAATTACTATAGTGTAATCATGGACTGAAATGCCAGCTTGTTTTTGCAGTCACACAAAAGCARTGTCTTAATCTCTTCTGACAAATGGAGATTGTTACTTATGCAGATGGTGCATATATGAAACATGAGTGCTTAAATGTTGCCAGCGTATCTTTTCCAAAAAAATGCTTAACAGAGCAATCCTAAAGTTCACATAATAAAAAAGCTATTTCTGTGCTGAGATCTGGGTCAGAAATTGTAACCACTGTCAGTCCAGTTTCAACAAATTCTCTGTATGGTTGAGACTTTGTAGTAAGGCATTTCAGGGAATCTTGGCGTGTTTGTGTTCACGAGGGAAATGACCCTCATCTTGTTTGCATTTATTTTCTCCACTTGCTGCTCATGGGAACACTTCACAATCCTCAGATGCACAGAAGTGCTCAGGTTTCCTATTCAGTATCTGGRAATCATGGGACCAAGTCTGGGCTATCCTATTATCTACAGCTGGACTTGGAGCACATCACTTCTTTTTAGTGTTTAAATTTAGGTGTCAATTTTTTCACTAGAAAATCAGCAATATCCAGGTGGCAAATGAATTACCAGCTTTATAATTCTGTTGATGAAAATGTTTTAAGGTTTTTTTACTTAGTCTACCTTAAAAGCTCCTACTATGTATTATGTAATTTGTCTATTGATGAGGACATTCAGAATTCGTAGACATAGATTTATCTTCTGTAAAACCAGGCTAATAAATTAAAGTTTTTATTGCAATGCATACAGATTATATCTTGAAAAAAGTATAGATCAAAGCGTTTTTGCCAGATTGCATTAATGAAGAGTACAACATAAACAATTAGTGAAAGTAACTTTAGCTTTCTGTTTCTTAAATTATTGGTATATTTCAGAGTGCCCTGCAACAACCTGGCAATAAAAGAAAAACAGGAGACAATACCTTACAYTCTGTATTACACTTCTTAGTGACTAAAACTGGTGTTGTTTCATCTGGTTCTGCGCAACAAAGTTTAGGTTACAAACTTTCGGAGACACCTTAAAGGTTTATTTTGTAGCTTGGTTCAAGACACATTATCTGCCATAAGCTCAGCAATTGTGTTTTGGAACTTCAGCATTTAAGCCTTAGGTTTTCACCATGTGTTCTGACTTTTGAATGAGGAAAAATTCCTATCTTAAGGCAAGATCTATGACTTATTTTACATAGAAAGCAAAACTCTACTTCTTTTATGATCAGGTGCAGTTGGCACTGTACATGACAAGGGAGAGAAAGAGGTGAGGTCGCTCCCATTCCTCCAACGCTTAACCAAGATAAAGAAAGGAGAAGAGGAGGGAAATAAAAAGTCCTTAAGTGCCATCTAAATTGCAAGATCAGGAGGGGAAAGTAGCATGGGCTCTTAAAATTGTCTCAGTGGTCTGGAGAGAAAACATAAGTTTGAGTAAGAAGTAGGAATTGGGAAAAGTATTAGAGAATGATGGAGCTAAAAGGCAGCTGTGAAATCCTGTAACATAAGTAATGGTGAGACCTTTTCATTGAGAGTCAAGGCACTTGGTTTAATGTCCTTGGGAACATAAAAAGGCTTTGTCATGGAGCTAGGAAGCAAGGGGATTTCAAAGGGTGAGAGAACCAAACTGTACCAATATGGTTTTATAGTCCTAGGTTTTCAGGGGCCAGGAAGAAGAAAAATGATAGAAACTCACTAGAAACATGAAGTCTGAAGACTCTACATGTAACCCAGGCCTCTTGGCAACTGGCAGCTCTCTGGAACAGCAGCTCTGMCTGTGTGATGGAGTAACTGGCAGCATTTCTTGGGCATGTAGCTCTGCAGCATGTGCTCACCTAGTCTGAGAGCCCTGGGAGCCAGTGCACCTCCTGTACATGCACTGCAGGCAAKGGAATACTCTGCAGTGCATGGTCAACAGTCCACCTGCTTTTGGAAGCATTAGTCTGCTGTGGAACCCTGCTGGGATTAATCGTGCAGAGATATGTCAACAGGAATTACAGGAATCATGTTGTGAAGTAGTGAAAGCAGGACACTTGGTCCATCTCTCTGGGTACACTCCACACAGGCAGGGAGAGCATCCTCAGCATTCCTGACCACTGCCATGTGATCAGCACAGGGTGTTTTGTTTGTGGTCCTGCTCCAGCTGTGATGACCAAGTGTAGGGATGCATGACAGGTTCCCCCATACAGCAGCAGGCTCATAATCAGGACATTGCATTGWCCTCTTTCCTGGTCCCCCGTCCCCTGCTTTGTTTCTGGGTGAAGAAAATTTGCTGGTTTGCTGTCTGGTGGTGGGTTTGATACAGATTTAGTTCCCTTCTGGGAGTAATGTGTTATGAATAAACTAATAACCTTGCAGCTGACTTGATGGGACTCCCTACTTTTGCTGATAGAGATTTATGCTGAGGGTAAATGGGGCAGAGCCAGCTGAGGGAGAAGCTTTAGAAAGCCAAATAGCTGGCAATTACTGAGATGGCTGAGGAATAGAAAGCAGTAAATAAGGATGTTTAGATGGAATTTGTTCTTGCTGAAGAGGTAATTATCTTTTCTGAGGGTATACTGTTTTATCTCTGTGGTTTCTTTGCTTGGTTTGGGGATAATTCACACACTGTTTGAGAGCTGGATGCTGATGTAAAGGTGGAGCCTTCGTAGCTGAGGCATCTGGAAGTATTTTATCTTTGGTAATAGCTGCAAGACCTGTGAGTAAWAAGAAAAGGAAGAGCTAAACTAGGTGAAAGTAATTAAGCCTAAAGTGTAAATAACTAATGASACCTATTAAGTGGACTGACAGTTGGACAAAAGTTGCTGAAGCTGGTGTGCTTTCGAGGAACAGTAAATAAAGAGAAGAAGGGGGTACTGTGCCATAGAAACAGGCTAGCAATTGGTGTTAGCATGGCAGCAGAACAGAGGAAGCAATTTACCTTAGTTTTTAGCTAARTAATGCAATAAAGTACAGTTAGAACACAGTTAAATGAGGTTAAAATCAAATTTYTCTATGAGAATGTTTGAAAATAGAAGTGAATCTGATTTTAAAAGGCTGGACTCTCTTAAAAGAATAGGAAAACAGTACATATGCTACTAAACAAAGAAATGTAATCCATATTTCTACAGGCCTGTTTGCCAGAATATGGAAGCCTTTATAACCAGTTTTGCAATAAGAGTATGTGGGAACTTGCACATAAATAGAAAACAAGATGAAATGTGATATGTGTGTTTACTAACACTGTACATTGTGCCAGGCTGACGTGCTGGTCTTTATTAGTCCTCCCTATCACTTGATACAACTCTAGGGTGTAAATAATTACATGAGAAGAAACAAATTAGTAGAAAAATGTGGAACTGGTGGAAGACAGACCACACCTACAAGGACACAGTGCTAGGAGGGGAGGTGAAGGACACATACTGCAACAAGAGAAAGTCTAATTAGATGTTATTAAATGTTTTGGATTTTGTTTTGGTTTTGTTTTTTTATTTCCAAAGTGAGCAGTGTCAAACACTGGATCAAGTTGTCTGGAGATAAAACCCCACCCTTGAAGAAGGTCAGAATTCTGCTGGAGATGAACCTGAGTTGTCAGATCTAATGTCCAAGATGACCCTGCTTTGAGAGGTGGGAYCAAATGATGTCCAGAGATCCCTTTTAAATTAAATTATCCTGTAATTCTTTTCCAAGGCATATTTATGGATGAAAGGGTGCTATCAGTGTCTCATTGCAAGCATGGATTTTTGGGACTCCTCAAAGTGTTTTCACTTATTCTAGCTGCAGAATTCTGAGAAAACTTGGGAAATGCTGCCTAGTGTAGGAAGATTAGTGTATAGGTCAGAAACAATTAAGACTGTAGTTACAGCAGTGAAATTATTTTGTGCATTAAGCTTGGAACGGTAAGAATTTTTAAGGGATTAAACAGCTCAAAGGAAGATGTATTAGCTGATTTTCACCCAACTAGTGCTGATGTAGTCATAGGAAAGGCAGGTATGGTTCTAAGATGGTAGACAGGCACTTCTAGTGGCCATTAGCAGGAAATACAAGTTCAAACCTAAATCAATTAATTAGGCAYTGAGGGATTGGAGAGTTTTTCTTGAAAGGACTTGACTTAGTTTAGGAAGATTAGACTGGAAACCAAAATGTTTAACAATTTGAAGTACATCAAAGTCCATCAAAACTTCATGATAGAAGAAAGACTGTTTAGGATACAGGATAAGATACTGGGCCAGAACTGCTAGGTATAAGATTGGTAAACATTGAATAAAGTTACAAACCACTACATTCAGTATTCAACTTGTGAAATAACGTTCCAGAAGAAGAAATATGGCCTTGACTGATGCTTTCTCTGCTGTTAAAATAAATTATTTGATATGGTTGGGGGAACAGCAAAGGACAAGAGCTGATGACTTTGAAACGTGAGACTGGAAAGGACATAGTCTTTCTAGAAATATAAGCAGAGCAGTTTGATGAAAAGCTACAGTAAATCACTCTGATTCTTAGATGTCATTAGTATTAAAGGGTTGTTATTTCTCCAAAGGATCTAGGAGATCTTGTGCCACTAAAAATGTAAGAGATATTTATTACCAARGAGACTCAGACCCAAGAGCTGCCTGCACCATCATCCATACAGCTGTCATGGCCCTCCACTGCGAGGAGCTGCATGGTAAATGGCTCTGTTCTGCCTTGGCCCAGGGGTAAGGTTCCTTCAGCTGAAGAATTGCTCTGCTTGCTGGTGTTGACAGAAGGCAGATTGTGTACGGGAATCCCTTTGTCTGAAGGACAGACTGCATCTGAACTAGACCTGCTTTAATAGTTGACTCAGCCTTGTCCATTTAAAGCCATTACAGGGGTCCTGTCCTGCCAGGGAGATAGTGAGACCTGTTGAGTGCATCTAAGAGAAGCAAAGGCACTTTTGAACACGACAAAAAATAATCTGCATTTTGATTGTTTTMATTTAGTCTAAGGTGTGGGCACTTGTCAGAAATTATTCTAAATAYATAGTGCATTGAAACTTTCCTTAAATTTCCCTGCTCTGCAGTGCTCATATCCTTACATCCATCTCTTGTTTGCAATGATTGCCTTGACATTTCCTGAAGGAAAAATTTCACTTTTCTATCTGACCACACAAGTTTTTTTTTTTAATATAAGATAAACTGAACTTGCACCACAACTACTGAAATATGTGTAGGAAATWATGAAATATGTAACTGTACTGTTTTTGAAGCAGCAGAAACCAAAAACCTTGCTTTTTGGAAATTCAGTAGTTGTCCTTAAGTAAGAGTTTGCAGTGGGTCTGCTTAAGAGTTTGTAGACACAGTTGTGAAATACTGTAATTTATTTTACTTCATAAAAATGCATGTTATTTGTTTATGGTAGCACTGAAGCCACCTTTAAACAGGCAAGCATAGAATACAAAGTGTGCAAACCTGATGTATTTGCTGTGTTGTCTGAATGAAACAGTGCAAGACAAGATTTTGGTGAGGGGTGCGGTGATGTCTTCAATAGGATTATATTATATTTCTTTTTTTTTTCCCAGAATAAATTATAAATGTCACAGTTCTTCACAGCAGAAAAGACTGAATTAATTAGTGTGTCACCTGAGAGCTTTCGCCCTTTCTGGGGAGGAAYGAAGTGGTTTGAAAGAGCACTGGAAAAGGCCCTCATCCCACTTGACCTTTCCAGAGATGCGCAGACAGATCGATAGGGAAGTGACTGCAGYGAGCTGGCACCTTGCAGAGAGGGTGCACTTCAGAAGTGCCAAAACAGGTTATGAAAACATGGAGGCTGACTGCTTTGTTTTATGAGGAGGCATAATCACTTTAATCACTTCTTGATTAAGGCTGAGGTAGCATCCCACCATTTTGTCTGTATCCTGACTTTATTTTATTTTAATTGTTTGCATCTTCATCAAAATCAAGCCCTTCCTCCTTCTAAAAGATTAGTGATGGGAATTTATGATGGTTAATGGGGCGGTGAATGACCTGAGAAAATTGAAAATGGCTCTATGAGGTAGAAGTTTTAAAGATAAATTGGACAGAATCACAGCTAAATCATGGCGCCACTGTAGAAAGTCCAAACATGCCTCACTGGAGTTGGTTAAGAACTGGTGATGACTACAAGCACAGGCTCATGCTCCCTAGGGGGTACTGATGCACATCTTTGTTCCTGTGATCCTTGGCCAGCTGTTTCCTTGAGGGGAAGTCACTGTGGTGTAAAGGGTGTGTGGTAGATTCTTGGACTGAGGGTGAATTCCACCACATCAATCTTCTCTCCCAGACATTTGTCTTTCAGCGTTGAGGCCTACTTGTGAGGAGTGATTCAAAATAGCAAACAACATGTGAGTTGAGATTGTGCTACCTGAGATGCTGCTTCTGAATCCCCATTGATGAGCTTTCATGTAGTGAGGGTTTTAAAATATTTMGTTTTAGGCATCAGGGAATCCTATTTTCAGAGCCTGCCCTGCCTTCTTCACTCATTTCCCAACAAACACATTTATAAATTTAATGTTTTGCTTTAATCTTTTCTTGTATCAGTAGGCTCAGAACAGCTAACTGACCAGGGGGAAAAAAAATCAAGAGACATGAAGGAAAGCTAAGTAATTACGTTGATGATAGTGGACAAACCAGGTGTATTTCTCCTAATCACTCCAAAAGGAGACAAGATTACCAGAAATAAGTTAATAAGGAGCCTTTGCAATGTCAGCACCTTTCTAAAATTCAATCTTCCAGCAGCCCAGAACCGTGTGTCTGCCACACTGCTCTGTATTGTTGTGTATGTGACTGGCAGAGAAATGACTGAACAGGAATCAGAAATTGTGCCCACACCAGCAGTAGCAGAGAAGCTGAGAGAAGGTTCTTGGCCAGGCACAAGAAGTAGGACATAGTGATTATGAGGACAATTAMGATTAGATTTATAGATAATGAAGCGTTCAAATATTGCTGATGAAAAAGGAAAGGAAAAGGGAAAGGAAAAGCGAAGGAAAAGGAAAAAAAAATTTTTATATGCTTATTTATTTAATAAATGTATATTTATTTATAAAAAAGAAATAATTTCTTTCTAATGGATTCCAGAGGATTTCCAGTGGAAACCACACCGCCCTGGTGTTCTCACTCTCAGGTTTTATCGAGGTAGGAATGCTTGGGTCCTCCAACTGGRTGGAGCCTGATTGGATGGTGTAATTTTATCAGTCATGAAGTGAGCCTTAAATTGCCCATTAACAGCAGATAACCCCCCTGGGGGTAGGATGGGGCGTGGAAGACATAAAAAACACTGCTCCACCTGGTTTTAACTGCTGTCCCATTAACAGAAGACACCCACCTCCTCCCTGCTGGAGTTAGACAAGGCAAGCAGCACAGAATTATGCCACAAAGAACATATTTAATAAGAGACTTCAATTGAGGAATATTTTGTGGGGGCAAAATTATCTCTGACAAATTGTTTCAAGGGATAAAATGAAGGATAAGGCTGAAATTMTTGAATTTTTAGGCCATGATTATATTGATCAGTTTAAAAGTATAGTATTCTGTGATTCAATGTAGGATAGGAAGCTGGATACAGGSAGCCTACAGAAAGACCTGTTTTTGCATAAGCCAGCAGCCTTTCCAGGCATGCAACACTCCAAGGTAAACAGTTGTCATACTCAGAATGACATGGGTACTGAGGGAGGTTTCCCTGTTCCAGCTGTGTACCCTCCCTGAGCATTCCATGAACAATGCTGTGACTCTCTGTTGCTGTGATTCTTCATCCCTCCTATCTTCTAAATAATCACTCTAACTTTGAAACTGCTGGAGGAGATTTTATTGGTGCTGCTGCCTAGGAACTTGTCCARTTTATTCAGTGTTGTGCTTTGTTTTGTGCTCTTGCTCTCTTCTGGGYGTGAGGAGGGCAATGCTGAATGACTTTAATCTTGAATTCCTCCCTCTTTAAAAAATAAATTTAAGATGAAAACATTTCTTAGAGCTTGCCTTTCTTATCAGCCTTTCTCTTAAAAGATCTCTTTAAATAGAACATGTCTATTTTCTGAGACACTGTTTGTTATCTTTTCTTTTGCACTGAAACAGAATCTTTCAGTTTTAATCATCAACTTGCTCCTGCTGTTCTCTCAGTGAAGGAGATAATCTTCAGTGATCTGTGGAAATTCTGCAGAAACCAGAGAGGCTATTAATGCTCCTGAAGTCCAAGTTATTGCCTGAAAGGGAWCTTGGCAGAGAAGAGCATTTGGTCTTCAGTGTGAAGACTATTAACTTTCTTCATGGAAGTTGCAAAAGTAGCTGAAAATTCTTGTTATTGAGATTCTTGCCTTAATCAGGCAAAATGGGAAATAACCTGAACTGCTGTTTTAAATGTAGAACAGCTTGAAGTACTGTTTAAAATATAGAGTGAAGAAGCAGTGATACTTTCTGACCTGCTGGAGAGAAAAACATTTTATTTTCATTCTTCTGTTAGAACTTGACACGTGGTCCAATAAAATGTTAATAACTGCTCCAGGGTGAAATGTAACCWACCTAAAAGTCTAGAACTGCTGCATGGGTACTGTGCAGGTCAGTCATTGTGTCTCACATGGATTAATTTTTAACAGGATCTTTTGTGTGTGGTGTTCCAGCKGAGTTTTCTAACTCACCTGGTTTCAGTTTTTCTCCAGGAGTAAATAAAAACCCCTCCTGGTAAACTGCCAGGTTGGTATGCTAGTAAGACTGGCTGAAATAATCCAACATGTCTCCCAAGCTGTTGCATCAGTTGACCTTCTGGCAAAAAAAAAAAAGAAGAAGAAGGGAATATTCCACTTGGACCTAGGTTCCTAGGCCTGTCAGGTGATGCATGGTGCTTAAGGAAGGGGTTGTTTGGCACCAGTGGGAGAAACAAGGTATCTAGAAATGCCCAAAATAAGTAGGTACCTAACTAAGACTAATAGGTATTTAATTCCTTATGTAACTCAGTTGCATGCTCTCTTGGAAAGAAGGCTGSCTTGTCTCTCTCAGAGCTTGGCAGAAGAAAACTGGATTCTTTGCAATGAATTGGGCCATGGTCAAGCCTTTACTCAGTGGTATAGAAAACCTGCCAGAGGAATTTTCTAAATACTGTGARATCTCACACCAGATGACTGCTCTGTCTTCAGGATTTATGGATTTGTATAAATAAAGTGACCCTTGTTCTTCTCTTCCCCCTTCCTGATCCTCTGCCTTTTTTTTTTTTTTTTAACATGTTTTGGGGTTTTGTTTTTTTGCCTTGTCAGAAATGCTGGTCAATAGAAACAAATATATGGCCCAGGCCACATAAATTAGAAAATGAGAGAATTACACTGAAGGAACAGGAAGGCATCCCCTGTGATGTACAAGACAAAGGTTTGTACCTCCACTGAAGAGAGAAGCTCTGATCTCAGGATTTTAGTATTATATGTGAGGAAACATGACTGGCTTGGAGAGAAAATACTGCAATACTAGAAAGCCCACACTGACTCATGATGTCTGTGCTGGGTTTTTGTGTGATAGAGTTAATTTTCTCCATGSTAGCTGGCATGGTGCTGTGTTTTGGATTTGTGATGGAAACAGTGTTGATAATTCAGGCATGTTTTAATTTCTGCTGAGCAGTGCTTGCMCAGTGTCAAGGCCTTTTCTGCCTCTCACACTGCCCTGTCAGCAGAGAGGCTGGAGGTGCACAAGGAGCTGGGAGGGAGCCAGTACATCCAGCCCTAACAAATTTAAGGGATTTTCCCCTTGAATATGGCCTCATATTCAGCATGAAAAGCCAGGGAGAGAAAGAGGAAGAATGATTGTTCAGAATGGTGGCATTTTTCTTCCCAAATCACCTTTAGTCTGATGGAGCTGTCCTTTCCTGGGGATAACTGAACACCTGCCTGCCCATGGGGAGGGGTGAATGAATTCCTTGTCTGGCTTTGATTGTGTGTGAGGCTTTAACAATTAAACTGCMTTCATCTCAACCCMTGAGTTTTCTCACTTTTACTCTGCCAACTCTGCCCCCCACCCACTGGGAGTGAGTGGCTGTGGGGGCTGAGTTGCTGCTGGTTGTGGTTAAACCATGGCAATGTCTCCGGCACTGGTCTAATTTGCAGTCCCACCCAGTCTTGCTGTTTTTTAGTGGTTGGGAGCATTTTGGGTGCTAYTTCTTATTTCCAGCTTGAGACTGCCATGTCTATTCTGTCACACAAGTCCCTGAAGTGGCACTTCTCATGGAGCAGGTGATGACTCTGAGAAAACAGAGGTCTTGAGAGATGCATGAAACGATATCTGTGGGTCTTGAAATGCTTTCCTTAATTTGCTAAAACCTTTTGCTATAGACAGCTTGCCAGAGACATATATTTGGCCATGGGACTTGCAAAAAAAGTGGGATATCTGACCACGTACTTATTTACAAATGGTTAACAAACCCATCAAAGTGTTTAAATTCAATGCACAGCTTTTTTTTTTTTTTTTTTCAGATTTATGTACCCAAAGTGAATATCCAGTTCTAAGATAGCTCCAGCAATCCAACAGGCAAGTGCAGATTGAGTGTTCTTAATTTTTCTTTTAGAATAGAGACCTGATTTAAAAAAAAAAACTCTTCTACTAATAAAACTAGAAGAGTCTCTAAACTGTCTTTCTGGATCTTGGATCTTGTGTGTTCATGAACTGGACTTCAGCAGCCTGCAGTGCCAGTTCTATTAAGTATTCAATAACAAAGCAGGCATTGCTCACTGTGCAGAAGCAGCTCTCCCAGACACATAAATTACTAGGCTAAAGTGCAAGTAACACTTATTCTGACAATGAATTTAAATTATTGCCTCTAAAAATGGTGCATCTGTCCAAAGCTGTGAAACATCTAATTTTTTKGGGTTTTTTTGCAAATGTTCATGGGCAAAATACGCCACATATAACTGTAATATTACCTTCATCTATCCTGATTTGCTAATCTTTACACTATTCCACAAGAAATCACAGAAAGTTCTTTGGCTTCATTTSAGCAGCAGAAAAGAAAAATGTTTAAGCCCTCTTTAGATATTTGATCTCCTTTAGGGGCTAGAAGGATGTGGGTAAAGTGCTAATCAGAGAATTTTCCCGTTGGCTGTAGCATTCCTGAATTACCATGGGCAAATAAAATACTATTTTTGTGTGTGTGTTAGGATTTCTTTAATATTGTTGCCTTTCTGTCTTCCCTTGGTAGGCTGTAAGTTGTTTGAGACAGAGACCACCTGTTACAGGGTCTGTACAAGACACACCAAGGAAACTTCAACTTCTAGGCAGGCAATAAACTGGCTTGTTTCTGCTGCTGTTGCTCTTCYAGTATGTTTATAACTGCTCAGGATTTAAAGTTCCTTTAGGTAAAACTTCTTGAACATATGAATGTGGTATAGCCTGTTGGAAGTTTGTTCCCTTTGTAGTGAAGAGTTACTTTACTCAACTCTGAGGAATGTAAGTGTGTAAACTGTGAAAAAAAGTTGTGGGTTTTTTTTTTCCCTCCTTTTTACTTTTATATAAGGTGTGGCCCTTGCCTCTAGGAGAAGTTATATTTACTAGCATAASTCTTCAGTTATCTGCACCATGACATTAGTATGGAAATTGGTCATCTATTCCTTTTTAWTCTTTTTTCATCTGTCTACTTTAAAAAGAAGCAATTTTCCAGCCTACTCAGAGTAAAGAAAGGAGAAGTTTGCTATGACAAATTTCTTGTTTGTAAGCTTTTTGACTGTAAACTTAGAAATATAAATKATTAATGAATTGAAAATGATGGCATTCAAGGGGACTCTGTCTGTTGAAGTGCAGTGTATAGAACCTTCCTTCTTGTTTTGTGTGAAACTGAAACCTTCTTGTCAGCCAAACTTTGGGGCCTCACAAACAATCTCTTAGAAGTTTGACAGTCCTAGAGAAAACCTGATTTCTTGGGAAGCAGAGGAATCAAAAAGGACTTTGCCTATAATTGAAATTCCTCTCTACCACAGAAGACTTTGCACAAATTTTTTGTCAGCTTTAAGTCACAGTATCAGGTACCTAGATTTTATTTCTTTTTCTGCTATATTTCTCCTAGTTTTCTTCCTTCCAAAAATCCAGACAGAYCCTTGTTCCAAACTATTCACATGAGAATTACTGACATGGCAATGACATAGCTGCCTTTAGGATGTTATGTTTGAATCAAAGATATTTTAAGAGAAGAGCAACTGTGATGTCTGTGAATTGKTGCCCAATTTACAACAGCCCTAAATTTTCCTTCAGTCCTTCTGTTAAAAGGGTCCAATCTCAAACATGCCTTTCCATATCTCAGTCTTACTGAAGCCTGTCTACACCCATTTCACTGGGAGCTTCATCAGAAACAAGAAGAATCTTTGAGTATCAGCAGCAGTAATTTGCTTCTATCCATTCACATTCAGACTCCCTTCTGGGGTTTCCACAGGCTTAGGGGAAAACACTATTACTCTGCTTTGATTCAGGTTTGTTGTGTGAAACCTTCACTCCACTTACACASTGCACACATTGCATTTTACAGCCATTGTCTTGATTACTGAGCTGAAATTGATTTACTAGAGAGCAAATTGAAAAAATTATCTCTAGGCTTCTCTGTAAAATTACCTGTGATAGCAGAAGCATTAGACAGTGCCTTAGTACTAACAAGAGGCTGTCAGCCTGTCACCTTCCCTGCCAGCTAACTCTGACTGCTGGAAGGAAATTTAAGTCCAGCCTTAGGAGCTACAGCCACTGACAGATTGCCTCCTAACAATGGCAAACTATGGGATGGCAGATTGGGAGGGAGGGAGGGAGACCCTCACCTTACTATATTTGAGAAATTGGGGTGCTTGGTCAGCCCTTTAAATAATGGGGATGAAAGAGCAATGTCCTTTTTATTTCAACATCTGTGGGTTGCAGGTATCTCCTGCAGTGAAGTGCTACTCATGTGCCTTTTTGTACCCCTCATCTGGAGTAAGACCCACACCATAAAACTCAGGCAGCAGCTTCAGAGCAGAGGAGACAGTAGTCTTTCACACAGTATTCAGTGGAAATGGAGGCCTCATTGTTACAGATGTTGTAGAAGCTCAGAGTGCAAATAATTTTACACAGACGTGTAAATTTTTGTTTCCTTTTTCTCAATATGTTCATGGAAGGTTGAGAACAGATTTTTGACCCACAGGGAGACTCAACTGTCACGACCAAGTCTCTGCACATTTATGAATAAGGGGTTAGTTGAACAAACAAATTCAGACAAGGTAAAATAAATTAAACCAGACAAATAAAAACGTCACTGAGGAAGATGTCATCTGGAATTTCAGGAGGGATTTTGGTGCTGAGAAGGATTAAAGCTGAACTGGAAAGAATTAGATCATAATTATGATAGAGAAATGGTATTGAGATAGTAGTTGCAGATAAGACCAGTGGAG
The DNA here is from genome assembly GCA_902810485.1 of Alauda arvensis. Lineage (NCBI taxonomy): Eukaryota > Metazoa > Chordata > Aves > Passeriformes > Alaudidae > Alauda > Alauda arvensis. The sequence goes on along the minus strand of CADDXX010000002.1, from coordinate 5,785,615 downwards.
CCTCAGGTTTGTGTTGAGAACCAGAGGGGAAGGAGTATAAAGTCAATACACTGACTTAATGCTGGCAGTTTGTGGTTTGATTTGGATATTTGCAAGGAGAAAAATGGAAGGAGCTGTTTTATGTCAGAGGGCCAGAAAAGCTCTGTCTTCTAAGAGCTATTTTGACAAGAGGAGAAAATGTTTGTTTCTTTCTTAGGGTCAATGAATACAGGCTATTTTTATACAAGGCTGTTTTTATCCTCTAGTAGAGAGGCTGTCGTTGGTGTAGGTGAAAATGCTGATTCCCTTCTGCATAAAATGTTATGTACTGGTGGGGGTGCAAGTGAACACATGCATTACTCATATCTCCTGGGGCTTTCTAAGGGCTGTGATTTTAAGGTCTCCAAGTGGAGTCACACTAGAATGTGTGAACTCACCTTTACCTGTGCATGTGGATGTGTGTATGTGTGCCCACTGCTTGGTATGGCCCTTACAGCTTGTGATAAAGCCACAAGCACTGCAAAGGTGACCTTCCTAACTGTAAGATGACAGTGGTTTTGTCRTTCTGCTTGGCATGACTGGGAGCTGTAGCTGTGAAAGGGGAATGTCTGCTTTTGTGTCCTTTCCTTCCACTTTCCACCCGAACCGGGCTCAGCATCCTGCTAATGGGAGGCTTTAGCAAGTGTGGAGGGACCCCTGGCTGCTTTATGAAYTCGCCCCTGCCCAGGAAGGAGAGGCTGACACAATCCCTTATGTTTTCCTTGAATTCCTCCCAGAGTTTCTGCTYTCTTTTCCTTGCCAGACACTTTGACACCATGGCTTATTTTTACACTTACAGCCACTTTCTGCTGAGAGCCTAATGAGTGCAAAAGGGCACTTACGACTTCCCAACACTGCGAGGTGTAACAGAGCTGTGGGGAGACAATCCAAAAAGGACGGGAAACAGCAGAGCACTGAAGGGCAAAAAGGATACTGCAAAGCCATCTAGAAATAACTACATGCCCTGGAATGACTTTGTGCTGCCYCGAAGGTCTTTCACCCCCCTCTTCCCGGTAGTTTGCAGAGCTCTGCCGAGGTGYTTCAAGTGTGCCTTTACAAAGCATTGTGGCATTGCTAACACCACGTAAAATCATCTCCATGTAAGCTTGCTGCTGTATGGTAGAACACTGTTAATGCTTGACAGCCTTTAAAGAAACAGTCAGCCTTCTCTGGACCCCAGCTTATTGTTGTAGGCTACACTCTGTATTTTCCCCTTCCTGTGGAAAAAKAACACAAAAGAGAAGTTTTGTTGGCAYTTATCCTTCTTTTCAGCTTAATGATCTGCTTAATGCACTCCTTTCAGAGCAGACAAAATCCCTCAAAAGARCCATTGGCAGTTCGTATGGAAAAGTGAGTTTAACAGACTGAGAATGCTATTGGGCTGTTTATATTCTGCTCAGGTCTCCCATGTCACCAGTCACAGGGCTCCTTTTCTTGCTGTTATAYAGTTAGGCTAGAAAAGTGTGTATTTGACCTAGTTACCACTCAGAGYTYATTAATCTGGTCYTTCTTGTCACTGTTCTTGATTTCTTGATRAAATCTGCTTAAATGTGGAACTAGAAGAGTCATTTGGTATTGAGTTGAAGGGTTGGAGCCAGGCTGGAAGGTGGAAGTTGCTTTGCCATTCCTCTTGATTCCTCCATTCCTTTATGGTTTAGGGTCTGCGCTGTTTTTCAAATTTCCACCTACAATAAGAGCTCCACCCTCCCTCACAATGTCACAAATGTGTAGTTGAAATCCTTCAAAAAGTCCAGCCTGGGAGAGGATCCTGTGGACAAAATAGYCCATCTCTCAATTTTATAGAGAATGCCCAGGGCCAGTCAGTGCCTGTCAGTGTGGCAGGGAAGATCCTGAGCCWCTCTTTACAGTGACAAGCCTGGCAAAGCTGTGGTCCTTTGGGACATTTTGGGACATGCAAGGGAAAGTGCCTTTCTCCAGTTGTTTCAAAYATGAGTCATACTGAATAAACACACCATGAAATCCAGGAAACACGTGGATGTAACAATGCCTAAGTTGGTTTGTTTCTAAAAGTTATCACGGAGTAAATGTGGACTAATAAATCAGACCTGGCGACCTTTAGGATCTAAACAATATCACCAGAGTAGAATTGGTTCGTCCTTATGAGTGTGGGGTCAGCTTTGGGATTTGCTCCTTTTATGACCTGCTGAGTGCAGCTGCAGGTACTCACAGGCTGCTTCATCAAGGCTCTTCCCCTGAGCCAAGACTTTTTACCACAGGCCTCCAAATGGCCCTGTAACCCCAGTGCTATGGATAGCACAGGATGCTCAGCAGGCCTTAATATGTTTGGGAAGTGAAACAAGATCCCTCACGCTCTGAGAGCTCATCAGCTGCTTGTGTGATGTAGATTTTAACCTTCCCAGACTCCCAGGTTGAAGAGAAGTTGTTATCACCCCAATACAGGGCTGAGGACAGAGGGTGGCAGCACAGCCCTGTCAGAGCTCACCCACACAGAATGCAGAGGCCGTGGCAGCGCTGAGTATAAAACATTTCTCACACAGTTGCTTCTAATCAAATGCACATCTTTTTTTTGTTTTGCAGCACAACAGGGCAAAAGTAACTTCTGTTTGCTCAGAGTCTTCAGGTGTGTTTTAAGCTGTATCTTGTTGTCTGATTTAAACTTATGTGGTGAAGTTTAGAGCCACGAGTTGAGTGTATAAGTGCATGTGTGCAGGGATAGCCTGCCTCAGAGATCACTCACTGATCTTTAACTATTAAATACTCTCACTGATGCTCTTGCTGATTGTCCTGACAGCAACTAASAGGCCATTTCTCAGTGTAAGGCAGGTAAGTGAGAAACTCTGGTGCTGAGGATATAACCAGATCTAGCTTAGGGGCAGAGTGAGGAATTTTGGTACAAATCATAGCAGTGAGGAATGAACCATGTTTGCAGAAGGAGGCATGCTTCCAAGGGCCCTAAAACGCTTCATTTTGCACTTTGTCTCATTGGAAAAACTGAGATAACTAAGTGCTTAATGTGCTACTGGAGCAGCTTGGAATTTTACAGTGCTGAGGGCAGGGCTAAACCTACCCCAAACSTTGCAGCCCCTAAGCCTCCTGAACCAGATCTATGCACCTCACTGAAAAACAGCACAATCTTAATTGCTCTCTCACTTTCCCAGTTAAGTGCAAKGAAGTGCTGGGCTGTTGATATAAATATATACCATACTATAAGGATATGCATATGTTGAAAACATTACTCCTGAACCCACTTTGTTCTCTGATGAAAACAACAAGTAGGATTACTGAAGGATCATTCAGAATCCTTAGTACTATTACAGGGTTTCCTGAATGAGTGTCAAAAGTTATCTTTTCGTGAAAGAAGTTAGCAGAGCATTGAAAGGAAACCTTGCCCATTTCCTTCACTGACAGGAATRGTCTTTGTTTCGCATGTTTTGAATGAGAGGTCAATTTTCAAACAGCAGACCAAAGTTTCTGGGGCACAATGGTAAAAGCTCAAACACAGAAGTTTTGCATTGTTGAAAACTGGTGGTGTGATTATATTGTTCTTAGTTCTATTAGCTTCTATTGTGCTTATTTACACTGTTACAAATGGAAGTGATTTGGACCTGTGTAATACATTCATGTTGTAGCTTGAAATCCCTGTTAATCTGAGATAACAAACCTAACTACCAAATGATGGTTACTGGAACTCTATGAAAGCAAAGTACAATTTATTTATGAATTGTGCTGTAATAAGAGCTTTGAAAATGAAGAAACATACAGACAAACACCGAGCCACTTTTACAAATGCCTTTGTACTCATTCATTTTGTTTAGCATTTCAGCATTTCACTTAGATGAGATATTGTGTCTTGCTTTTGCATCTGTTGGTTTACCTAATCTCATCTTGCTGGGCTCTTCTGGCTAATCAGGAAATGCATCACAATCTGTTTATTTTGCAGATGAAATAATTTTATGTCTGCTCATTTCAGGAGAGGCTATTTCAATTCTGAATTGTCTCCAGAAGTCTTGAGTAGCTTACTGGGAAACAGAACCGATGTTTATACCTATTTAGTACTGGTCATAATTTTAGATCAGAACAATGTAAAAGCCTATTCCTGAGCTGAAGACACAATGTGCCTTTTTTCAGCAGAGAGAATATCTGAGTTTAAAACATCAGAGGAGAACATCTTCCACCTCAACTCATTTTGGATGTCAGCTCCCTAGATCTATTTAAAAAGACATTAAAAAGCCTTGAAAGGACAAAGGTCAGATCTAAACAGGCTAATTTACATATAAAAGAGAAAATGGTATTGGACAAGTCAAGMCCKGATTGATAGAAGTCACAGCACATACTTTCATTGGAACTTCATTTTTGTGAACAGAATCTGAAATATTACTGAGAGATCACTTCTAGTTACAMCTTTAAGGAGCAATTTGATAATCTCAGGCAGCTGTGCTAACATTATTGCCAGAACCTTGTGCAGTTTTTTTGCTGACCTCACATTTCCTAATAAGTACACTCTGATCCCCACAAACCAGAGTAGATGTTGCAATAAATATTTGCAGTGACCCATTTTCTGCAAATAAAGTATTGTACTCCCTATGAGCCATTGTTTTAGAAAAGCTTTGTYTGCCAGAAGCTGGATGAGGGGTGTGTGAGGGGTTTCTCCAAAACAAACATAAGTTGTAAATTGTGTATGTTGATACACATTTCATTGCCCTTCCATTTCTGCAGGGAAGGGTCAAACAAATCAGGAAAGCCCCTGATTTTGCTTATTAACTGTTTGGTAGCAGTACCATTTTCCTGACTTGAAAGGTGGGATCCTGCACCTGGGAACATGCATTTTTGGGGTGGAAAGGGATGTGAGGGACACAGCCACAGGCTGTGATGTGATGGTGGGGCCAGGCAGGTAGCTGAATGTATCAAGCAGCTGTCTGTGTTTCTTTGCTGCAAATAAGATTAGTTCTAGGTAGGCTCACTTTGTGCTGGGAGCCAGAGCAGCTCCCTAGAATTTAGAGAAGTCATTTGAGCTGAGTTCAGGAAGACTCAATAATTGTGCCCTTAGGTTCTGAAGAGCAAGAAATGTTTTGAAATAATTATTCCCTGCGGAAGCTGTAATGAGGTTAGGTTAGACACGATGAATAATTCTAATTCCTTACTGTGTAATGACACAATTTAAAATAGCATTTCAGACATGGGCCTCCCAGGTAACTGGGCTAGATCAGTAATCTCCTGCTCTGATAGAAACTCTTTTACTCATTCCTCAGTGTTGTCTCTTTCTGTGACTGACTGAGCATAGGCTTTCTGGGTTTCAGTACAGCAATCTGACCATCTTCATAATATTGAAACCATATTAATTAAGCAATAAAATACTCCAGACAGCTTGTTGTTAGGATTATTTACATACCATGTGTGTTAAAGGAGGAGAATTAATTGCTTCATCCTGAGAGGTGACTAAATGCTATAGGARACAATTCCAGGCTTTTTATAGSCTGGAATATATAGCCTATATAATCTCCCTGTGACTGTACATATAGACAATATATYTATTTGAGGGCAAGGTAGAATACAGTTTTCAATATAAATATTTTCACTGGGGGAGAAGAACAACATCCTTGATTGAGGGGAGAAAGGTCCTTTTGAGCAGCTGTATCCAAGGTTAGACAGAATAACTGCTGCACCCTACCATATTGTCACCCTGGTGCCTGAAAATTTTTTTCTTACCAATGATGTTGCCTTCCTCCAAGTAGTCTCTGAAGGGAAATTGATAAAACAGTATTCTCTTGCAAGTAAAAGTTTATTTGTATAAATTTTACAACAGAGAAAATAACAGTTTGTCCACAGCAGTGATGAAGCCTACACTCTTAACTACYATAATAATATACTTGTTGGGCTCCCAGCATGACTGAGTCTTCCCCATACAAAATGTTTTTACCTGTCTTCTGCCCTCTCAAGCATCATTCTGCTACTGCTGGTCAGGGACACTGAGCCCAGGCCATGAAAGACTTKAGGTTCCAGCTTCCTCTCTCAGCTGTACTTACTCAGGCATCAGTTCCTCACTGCTCTGCAGGGACTGGCTGGCACACAAAGCCTCAAACTATGAGGAAAAGCTCAGGTGGTTGTTGTTCATCCTGCCCTAAAGGAAAACAATTAGGAAGTAGTGAAGGCACCTGGAACACAGATGCAGTTGTCTCAGGAAATCACARAGACATGAGAGCCTGACCCCTGTTTGTAGTACTTGGGAGATCTGTGATGTCCCTTTAATGTGAATCCAGCTTCAACAGAAGCAGAGTTTATTTCTTTCCTTCTGGAAGAGAGTGAGGAACCATCTCTGCTAACCTTGAAGRCAGTGCAAGGATTGTAAGGTGAGCTCTTTTTTTTGTGGAGAAAGAAAATKACTTTYACRTTGCCTCTGTTGCCCYCAAGYATTCAGGCAAGTACCTKYTSATGAACTCCCTCCTCTCTTTCCTGCTCTCAGTGTTTGTTTGTACAGACACAATTCATCTGTGCCCTGCACACCACAGCTGKGTAATAGCAGGCAGGCCTGGCCAGCAGAGGAAGTTGGTGATGTGACCTCTATTGTGCTACCTTGGAGGCAAACCCAATGTCCTGGCTTTCTGTAGTCTGCTGCCCAAGGTCACACATCAGTTACATGGCAGCATGAAGAGGCACATCTACTTGGGAAGGCAACGTGTTCCTTGGCAGGCTCCCCAGCAGGCTCATCTAGATTTGTATCTGTTTGTCCTCCCTGTGCTAATCACCTCRTRGTTAGGGCAGATGCCTGGCTTAGTCTCCTKAGCAGGGTCAGAGAGGGGAAATGARTAAGATCTCCTGATCCCTCTGTTWGCCTTGGTTTTCTCAGCTTCRCAGGGGAGTTAACAGCAGCACYRAGACAGCCAAATATTTGCTTGTATGAGTACATATCTTAATTAGCAGAGTCCTTTGAAAAACTGGCTGTGGCAAGTGCTCCAACAGCAAASAGGAATCCTTCATGCTATAAAAAGCCTGGAATTGTTTCCTCTAGTGTTTAGTCACCTCTCAGGATGGAGATACTAATTTCTCCTCCTCCCCSTTTAACACACATAGTATGTAAATAATCCTAACAACAAGCTGTCTGGAGTATTTTATTGCTTAATTAATATGGTTTCGATATTATGAATAAATAAGATCACATTCAGATTGTGAGYATAGTAAAGTTAAGGGGATGTGATCCAAGAAGGAGTTTCAAATCCCTTCACATCTGTTCCTCTATTTTGYTGGATGAATTTTATGTTCTAAATTAAATTATTCTTATGAATTTGTCTCCTCTGATGTTCTGCCCTCTTCCCCCCATCTTTTCATCATCTGTCTGCTCAACACCTTTCCTGCTCTCTCACCCAGGGAAATGAAAGCCACTTGACAGCCCAGCTGGCTGAGCAGGTCTGTGCTGTTCCTCCCCATCCCTTGTGGGGCTGCTGAATATGATGGGTTTGGAAAGCTCTGGACTCATTAGTCTCTGTTTTCAGATGAATGCAGGCTTTCCAACTGGTGTTCATTGTTACTTTGATCCAGGTTTTAATTGAAAACTTGGGAATTCTAAAGCCATTGAACTGTAGTAGACTTTAACGTTTTAGTAAAAGATCCTTTTCTTCCTCTCTTACCTGCCCTTAAATAAAACTAAAAAAAAGCTAAACAACTCCCAGGGCCTTGCTTATCTCTGTTTAGTGAAGAAGAAAAAATTAGTTAGGAGTCATCTTCTTTTTAGGGTTCTTACAACGATTTTTTTAAACTTTTGGTGACAGAAATGCTGATGTGACTATAGTTTCCAAGTTATCAAAGAAGGTAAAAAATCAGCCTGAAAAGTCAGTCACAAGACTGGGGAAACAAAAAATTTCACAGGCATAAGAGATGCTTATTTGGTGATTATGACTTTGTTTTCATTTTGTTAAATTATAAACTGTCAATAGAGGGAGTTTCCTCAGGCTAGGAGGAGGACCTGGCACATTTTGGGCATTCCCACAAGGGAAAAATAACTTGGTTGCTAAGGAGCTGTTTGTTCTCTTTGGCTTAAATAAGAGTCTTTGCTCAAAGATTCTTCCTTACAAACCTGACCTTGCACAGCACAACCTGCTAAGTTCCCTTGCTGCTGCCTCCAAAATGCTGCAGCTCCTGCTGGGGTGCAGCTGCCTCCCCACCCCTCCCTGATGTCCCTCTTGCAGTGCTGCTGTGAGTTACTGGTGTCGGATTGTGTGGTTCCTATTTTTCTTAAATGAGCAGCTCCATATTCCCAACTGATTTACCACTACCACCACATTTGATGGGATCAAAAGCTGTCATAAATCCCCTCTCCTTTTTCTTAATGTTGTGTTTTTATGGTGTGTGATTGTTAGTGGAACTGGAACACTTTATCCCAGGTAAAAAAATTATCTGAAATCAACCTGAGAGGTTAGAAAGCCTTTGGAGAGGTACAAACCAACATGGCCAGACTACATCACTGTTTAGAAATGGATTCTGGTTAGAAATCTGATGTTTTTCCAGGAGTGGTGTCAGGCCAAGACCATTTACCTGCTGCCCTGTCTCATTGTGCAAAGTGGAAGATAAAGACTGGTATCYCCTGGTATCCCTCTGAGTATATCCTTACACCAATTTATTTATGGTTATTCTTGCACTCCAGCGTTGCAGACTCCTGATTGCACTGGAGCAATCTGAATGCTGTGTGCCTTTCCCTCCTTCCCTCCTAGGGAACAGAAAGAAAGGATGCAGGAGGCAGCCTAAATCAGCTCCCACACGTTGAGGGATGTGTCTGTGCTTGTTGCTTCTTGATGCTAGAGGAAACAATTCCAGRCTTTTTWTTCCCCAAATAGATCCTGGTCTGCTRTTCYAGCACACATCATAGGTGGACCACGTAGCTTGGGGAAACTTATTCTACTAACACCCAGTGCAAAAMTGTTTGCCATCATGAGACAYAGAAGAAAAARGCTTATCCATCAATACAATCTGGACTACAAAAARTAATTTTAAATTTTGAGTTTCGAAAAAAGGTTTTCAGCATCTCTCTTGCTATCACAAGTTAGTTCAGCAGCAGCACCTAAACAACTGCATTGACTGGGGTGTTGGCTGAGTRAGCAATCCAATGCTACCTCCCTTGTTATAAGTAATGTATTACCAGATGTTAAAAGATAGTAGACATGCAACCTTACAAAACAGGGCCTCAATTAGCACATGAACATGGGTGTGAAGGCTTTAAAGGGATGTTTTGTATGAATTTATCTGATCACTCAGAATCTATTCATGATAGCATACAACAACTTAAGGAAGGTGTACCAAAAAATTAGAATTGATGATGGTATGTGATTGTAACTGTTGGTGGAACCTGGAGTGCTTTGTCTCTGGTGCTGTCTCTTTGAGTCTGACTCCTGAAACCTTTTCACATTTCTAGCCATAGTCTCTGATGCTGTGCCTTTTTGAAATCCCAGCTCAGCCCTCCACATCAGGCTGGGGACACTCCCCAGAAGCAGCACAATCCAGGAAGTGGCTCAGAGCTAAGCTCCTGCAGGGGAGGCAGAAGTGCAGGGAGTGGAGGCAAAGAATGAGGAGAGGGTCTTCAGAGTATTAAGTCCAAGAGAGTTTTATTCCCCAGGAGGAACAGCATCCAAAGACCCCGAGCTGGGGTTGTGCATTAACTTTTAAACAGGGGTGGTCTCAGGGGAGGGGAGAAATCTCTGGCCAATGGGAAGGAAAGAGGGGAGGTACAGGTAAAATGACAGACATCACAGTAACCAGTGAGGGAGTTGCAGGGGAGGGTACAAAGTCTGCAAACCAATCATCTACCGAGGAACTTTGAACTTTCTAGAAGAAGGGGATAGAATTTCAGGGGATTGACAAAGGGAGTAGGAGGYCTRTGGGRRATTGACATGGAAGCTTCTGGATTTTAAGGGGTAGGGTCAGGGAAGATTGACAATGGGGATTGTCAAACCAGTGCTGTAGGGAGGGGAGAAAGGGGAACAAACCATTCTRRACATAAAACACACCACAACATCTCTCCACTTCTAAATTTTAAAAAATTGCTGCTTGCTTTTACTACTTACACTCATCTCTTCTCWGGCAGTAAAAGAAGCAGCAACTTAATGCAAAGTAAATCATACCTGATTTATGCTTGTATAAACAGCGTGTATCTCTTCTCGTACAGGTAAACGGAATTATAAAGACATTTGTGAATAAAATTTGGAGAAATGAGAGAGTTCACTAGTAACTCATTTACCGTGACAGGAGATGAATAGAGGTAATTTAGTCTCATAAAAGTAAAATTGGCTCATGTCTTACATGGGGATGGGAAAAAGATTATTGTTTAGCAGCTGGAAAGCTGAGTGGAGYTGAGAATTGGCAGCTGTGCTGAGGGGGTTTGACTGCCTGGCTCTGCAACCTTGGGTGAGTCATTTGGTGTGCGTGGTGTTCATGCTGCCTCCTGTAAATACAGATCTAACTCTKGGCTGGTTTGTAGAGGGATTTGTTCTCCCCAAGTGAGGCATCAGAAAATAGGACTCTGGTGTGGTGCTGCTCTATTGCCATGTTTGCATAAGAGCATTTCCTCCTCTCCTCTTCTTCGCCTGTGGCTGGTCTATTTGCTCCAAGTGTGTTTCAGTCTTCACACCTTTCCTGGGCACAGACTGGAAAGTAATCTTGAAAGAAAAACTAATATCCTTTGGTTTTCAAGTTCTGTAATAATAACATAGAAGTATTAGGGCCTGTGGGAGTAGGCATTATGAGACCCAGATGAAGTACATCATCTTCTAAGGTACCTACCTTGTTGGACAAATAAGCTGGACTGAAGTCATAAATGAAATGTGCCTGGGAACTTCTTTCCAGGACTGTTACTCGTGAAAATTTTGTGAAAATCCCTGAGTTAAAGGATGGTCAGGGCTCTGCTCTGTGGTGTGGGCTGAACAGCAGCTCCCTCTCATGGTTTAGAGATTGTTTGAATTGAGAGACTTGGGCAAGGATGAGGTGGATGTAAAAAAAAAAGAAAAAATTTTTTAAAAAGGCATGAGAAGAGGTAAAAATGTTACATTGTTAACTTTGCAGGACCTTGAAACCTTGTTATGTCACTGTGGAGAAGGACAGCAATGGTGGTGTGTGTTTTTTTTTAAGGTGCAGCAAGAGAGGAGTTCTGGATTGGCTCTGAGATGGCCTCTGGCTTTCAAAGGCTCAAGAAGGTGCTTTCTAAGAACCTATGGGACTAACAAAAATGCATTGGTTCTGCAGTGTGGGTAATGTTTTTCTATTGGTGTCAATGGAGTAAACCCCACAAAATGTCAATTTTTGCTTAATCTGATCACTTTCAGCATTTTTAGGCTCTTAAAAAAAGCTAAGCAAGGAGACTGGTTCATTTSCACTGGTTTTTTGTTTCCTAACAAGTGTTTGCATCAGTCTTTTTGAAGCTGAGCTATTATAATAGGAAATGGAGTTGCTAAACCTTACATTATCAGTAATTAATATAATGATTATGTTTCTCTTTTCATTTCTGTGGGCTTTCTGGTTCCTCTGAATGGTGATGATGTGCAGGCTGCCCTTTCTTAATGAATTATTTACACATTATGGCTGGTGACTGGAGACAGAAAGATGCTTTGTGCCTCTTCATAACATTCCCCATAATGACTCTGAAGATGCTGCTGTGTCAGTACTGCCACATGTGCTACTTCTGGGCTTTTAATCAGCTCATCATGCTGCAGATCTCTTGTTTATATATTACTGTTGTTATATATTACTTATTGTTATATACTGTTTACAACAGTTTGGGTCTCTTGGCAAAACACTCCAAACAGCTTCAGCCTGGGACTTGATGAATTCCCCAGTGACTGCTCCAGCCTGAGAGCTYATCCTTACACTTTGCAGCCTGGGCTGGGATTTGCCACCAGGATGAAAAAAAAAAAAAAAAGCTGATAGAAATTTAGGAAGCTGTACAAATGCTTGAGGTCTGGGTAGGCAGGGAAGAGTTGCCTGAGTTCAGGGAAATCCCCATCTCTCATAACCTTTTAAGGTCTGTGTGGATCTCTTGGTGATTTACTTGAAGAATGCTTCTAGATTCCTACCTCCAAATGAAAGGACAAATCCAGTGAGGGGTTCAAGTGAATGTGAAGTGTAGAAGCTAAGGACAGGGAGTTAATAACCTAGGAAAGAAAAGCTATGCACAAATAATTGCAACTTTTCCTGGTGTTGTGGTTTAACCCCAGGCAGCAGCTCCTTCATTCCCCCTCCAGCAGGACTGGGGAGAGAACTGGAAGAGTGAAAGCCAGAAAACTCGTGGGTTGACATAAAGACACTTTAACAGGGGAAGCAAAAGCTGCACACACGAGCAAAGAAAATCAAGGAATTAATTCACTGCTTCCCACAGGCAGGCATCCAAGGAGCCTCCTGGGCCATGGGGAAGYACAGAGGTGCATAGATACACCATGARGAGGGAGGAGAATTTTGGAGCTGTGAGAGGACAGGAGGCCATCTTGCAGTGCAGGGTAATATTTGGGGAATGATTTTTATTATTTTTTTTTATTATTATTTCTGGTTTCAGTAAATGTTTTCAATGCCTGTTTTCAGTGTGTGGTTTTCAAAGCCAGTGCCCCTGCAGATGCAGAATAGGCACACTGTAGCTTCTCTCTGTAGTATGTCTGCTTTGTGAGCCTCAGTCCTTGAAAGGGAGTGCCAGTTTTCAATTCTTGGCCTGGCTGAAGATGATGTTTTGAAGTGCCCAGTTTGTGATTGATACCCATTATCTCTGATCCCTTCTCCAGTCTGCAGTACCTTACCATTCTCACAGATCGTCTTGGCTGATGTAGCAGTTCCTAAGTGATGTCACTGTCTTTGCCATCTTCCTTTCAACCCAATGCTTTCAGTGACCCATTTTGCCTGACTCTTTCCATTGTTGATCTCCTATGCCCTTTTCATGTTTGARTAATTGCCCAGTGACTTAGATTTACCTTATCTCCTATTGTAAAAATTTTCAGGACAGAATATGCCTAACTTGCTTTACTTTTATGGCACTACAGAGTACAAATGGTTGTTATTAATAATGCATACCAAAATGGCCTCTTATTTGACAAGTGTACTTCTATTTTAACATCTAATATTTATGTCATGCTTTTAAGTAGTTGTCAGCATATTTCATAAAATTAATGGAGTCCCACAAAATGGGAACTCACTACTGTGTCTGGCTGCAAAAGTTTTGCTGAGAAATGGAAAGAGGCTGCAGGATTTTGTATGCAAATTATGAAAGCTGAAGATTTGGCTTTGTGTGTATTTGGCAGSCAGTGTTGGAAGCAGTGATAAATGTGATATATTAAAACATTTTAGAATGATAGAGAAAAGAAAGCTTCAAATTTTGTTGAGGCTATTCAAGTTGAGACGCACACACTTTAATTAAAGAAGCCAAGCTGAATYGAAGCCACTGATTTGTTTTCACTTTGAGAAACAACTGTGAATGACAAGAAGATGGAGAGTTTGCTCAGTGAGAATAAATTAATACATGGTGTTTATTGTCTAAACCATATTTGAGAAACAGATAATCTGTRGGATAYAAAACATTAAAGTTAGAAAAGGGAAACATAACATGTCTGCTGCCTTTTCCTCAAGCATTCCTTAAGCTGTATCCACYCCAGAAGTCTCCATGTAAAATTCTRTGGAACTGTTTTCTCTGAGKGAAAAACTGACTTYRCTAAAATGAACARTTCTGCCACTGACTTAAATGGAGCTCSTTTTCTTGCTGTAAAAGTTATTTTTAGAAAGAAAAATGTTCATTGATGCAAGAAATTTATCCCTGTTAGCCCATTTTTGGTGATACCATGAATATGARGATGGAAGATTGCACAAGCAGGTTTCAGCCAYGACCAGTCAATTWAYTGGAAAATGCTCCATTGGAAAATGTTTGTAYWCTTCAGTGTGACACTGTTGCCTCCTCATTTTTTGCTTTGGAACAGAAAGAAGTGAGAACTAGACACTGAGAACTATATTACAGTCTATCAAATCCTGTGGCAGAAGTGGATAGTTGTAAGGTTTGCTTAGATCTGTAAATATACCTTAGTATAAAACACAAATAAGAGTCTGTGTGTTCTCTCACGTTTTTTAGTGAGAAATGTTCAGGTTTGGGATTAAAATAAGATGTGGATAATAGTATTTTTTCTGGACAAGTTTGTTACAGTACATTAAAACCCCACTGCCAATTGTTTTGGGTTTTTTTTCTTTAAGTTGAGGTGCTCAAGACTAATAACAGCTCTGAGYTACTTTGATTGATGATGTGAAAGCAACATGCAACTGGAATGAAGGTAGACTATATTAATAATGAGAGGGGTCCTGTAAAATATCAACATRGGAATGGTAAAAGGCAAACAACCTTCCACAACTTGGCCACAAAGTGTGCACAGAGTTTGGAGAGCACATGAAAGATTTAGARTGGCTTCCAGTGGGAGGGTTTATTATGGTGAGTTTATAGGGKGAGTGAGAGCTGGTGCAGACAGAGGAGCAGATACCTGAGACATGAGGGTCAAAGTGCTGGCTTTGGAATAATGCTGAATGCTAACAGCCTGCTGGGCTCTAGCTGGATTCTACAGATATGGCACTTGTTCCATCCACCACTCTGTGCATGTATGGATGCACAAACCCAGCAGAGAGCAAAACCCTGTGGTTTACCTGTTCTTGTAGTATTCAGAGCAGAACTCTGGAGTCTCAGTGACCATTTCCTAGATTTGCCAGTTTGCTTTTTGATGTGTAATCTCTCCTCTTGCATTTGAAATCAACTAGGACAGACTAATCCCAAAATKAAGGCAGATCAGATGAAGGGCTGTTTCCATAGCAGATGCTGCCATGTGAGCACTGAGCTCCTCTTGTGACAGAGCAAGGCCATAGGGCAWTGCAGATGGAGCAAATCCTGTTTGTCTTGACTAATTGTCAACTCAGTCCTAGTTCCCTTTTCCACTGCAGAAAACAAACCACACCAAGCATCCAGTTAAGGAGACTGAATGGGTTGAAATTGTAACCCAGGCATGCATTTACATCTCCTCTGAATCACATTCTGCAGGAAGGTTTGCCCTAGTTCATGTTTGCCTTGTTAAGTAGCAGTTTGTCTAGTCCTGGAGCCAGCTGCAGGAGAGAGGGCACTGGCTACTGACTGCCCCAAGCTGAAACTGCTGCAAACAAATCTCAGAGCTACCCTCAAAATTGATTTAAGCAGGTCTAATAAATAAATCTTTTGACAGAAATTGGTACTACTGAGACTGCTCTGTAGAACAAGGGCAGTTTATTTCAGTATCATCATTGGGAGGAGGCTYTCTACTCAAGAGAGAAAACAAGGTTATCCAGGAGGTGTAGCTGTTATTTCAATATTTAGATTGGAAATCTTAATGTCCTTCTGAAACAAAATATAGTTACAGTTCCTATGACAACTGTTTCCTTCTCCTCTGGAGCATGGGCTAACGACAGGATTTCATTACATGGTCATGTAACAYTGGGCACTGTGACAGCCTTGTCATCTCCTCTGTGCTGTTTGCTCCTAAATGGCATTTAGCTTTGCCCACTTGTGCTGTGCAGAGCATGAATTGTAGTGACTGACCTTCACTGTGCTTATTGCCTGCCACCTCCCACTTCCATGCCTCCCTCTTTTCTTTAGCAGGATCATTTTCTACGAAAATACATGTGGTATGCTGAATTTTATTGACAAAAATTCCTAGAAACTTTTTTTCAGTGGTAGAAATTCTATATGCTGATATTAATTAAGAGCAGCATCTTAACAAGTACACAGAGTACTGACTAAAATTTGTGAGTACAGCAGCTAAACCAGAATATCCAGCAGATTCCTGTAGTTCTACAACACACGTGAGAAAAACTGTAACCAGTTGAACAGATATATTAAAAGACTTTATTCACAATAGAGAAATTTTTACAAATATAAGTTCTTAAAAATTAAGCATCTTGATCTATTTATTATGTATTCCATAATTTCAGTTTATATAAAGATGAAAAGACTAAATGGAATATGTACAAATCAAAACCAATTTAAATACGATAGAAATGGATATGTATGAAGTCACCATAGAAACAGTGAGCCATTGGGCATTGCAAAAATCTGTGTATAACCAACACATATGCAATACTTATCTCACAAACAATTAAAAAAATATTTTTTTTTCCTTGTGAAACAATGTTGGTGCCATTTAAAGGGACCCAGTTCCTGGGACTCATCATATGCAGATTTAAATGCATTATTATGCTACAAACAAATGGAAGAAGTGTGGGCAGTGTGTTTATGCAAAGATAAAGTGTCCATGTCACTGCCTTCTCCCTTCTCACCTCCCCTACCCTCCCAACAATAAGCAATTTCTTTTTGCTCTTACGAATGACTGGGAACACAAAGTCACCATCACTAGCCACTTCCATGAAGTTAGTTAAGTGAATGGGAATTAATGTATGCTGTCTTACTGATCTAACAAGCAGTAGTAAATGTGGACTGTTTAAAAATAATTGCTCCAACTTTGGTGTTTTGGGGTTATGAAAAAAAAAAAGGAAAATCGATATATTCTCACTTTATGAAAAGTTTTTTTTCTTACAGTTGGCAGATCTACACGTTGTACAATCTTCTTGTCTACTTACATTAGTTTACAAAAAGTACAGTATAGTGCAGTTTGTACATACAACCTGAATACCAACACCACATCAGATTTGTGCTCTTTCAAATCATCCTCACTCCCACACRAAGAAAAATTCCTATGAGATGTCTGTACTACAAGGAAACAGCCATGGTGCTTGTATTTAAGTACAGGAGACCCAATGCACACAGAGCTGGGTGATTGGAGCCTGCTTTTGAAACATGGAGAAAACATGCCTGGTTCTCTACTCTTCCCTTTAGCTAAGTACCAGCAAGGTCACTACAGCCAGCTGGGGAAAGCAAACCTTGGTTAAGAAAACCAAGTAGAAAGTGGCTCAGGAAACACACTWCTCAAAGACTGTTTCTTGTCTGAGTATTTGTAGCTATTTAGCTGAGACAAGGTCAAAAGCAGCAYGTGCATGTGGGAGGCAGTAGCAGCAGGTGACCCAATAAACACAGCTAATAAAAAAGTTATTATTGTTACCTGTTAAAAAGAGAGGAAATATTTTGGTTTTATTCCACAGCTATGGTGGTTCCAAGAGTGGAAAAATATCCCTTATAAATATTATTTATAAAGAAATACAATTAAGTATAGTCCTCCAATGGTACAAATTCTGGAGAATCAAAAGCAGCAGAACTTCTGCTTTTCAACAGAGGAGAGAGTCAAGACCTCATCCTTGCTTGGCTGGGTTCAGAAACCTGCTGTGACATGAGGGGAAATCCATACTTTAAAAAAGAAAAGAATAATAAAACAGTGGAGCAAGAAGTTTTGAGCYTCTGTGCTGGCCCTATGAAAGCAGGCTTTACCTGCACACTTCCATCCATTCTCCCAGTGCTGGGTGGCCCAGGCTCACCAAGGTGCCCCAATAACTCCCATGTAGGAATGCCCAGCTCTGCCAAGCCTGTGCTGGAGCATCAGTGGATCCTGGCCTTGCCCCCTACACCAATGACTTTGGTAGCTTGTGTGGCATGTGCCACCTCCTCTGGCAGCAGGGGAGGCACACAGACAGGCAGCACTGTCTTTACAAACTTGAGGACAAACTCTATGGGTCAGCTTCCATATATATATATGCTGTATATAAAAGTGTAATTAGTTATTTTTGGCTTCTACCCAAGAAAGCCTCCACTGCAGACCTCTACCAGGATACAAAAATGTACTCTAAAGCCTAAACAAATGTGTTCCCTCAGCTGTCATTAGCAATGCTGGACATGTGAGCTATCTTACTAAATACCATTCAAGAATGTTCCTGTTCAGAACCAGATTAGTGTCACTGCAGCCCAAGCAATGAATAATGTTCTTTCTCAGAATGGGAAGCCACGTGTTTCCTACCTGAAATGTCTGGCAGTCATCCCATCACTAAATGAAAACACAGGTAGACTTAAAAATCATGTAAACTACTTCAAGCCAAGTAGAAACAGGACTTAATCATGCCTCATTTCYTTCTCCCTTTGGTGATGCCACAAAGCAAAACATTTTTGGCAAAGATGTTACCTTTCTTAGTAAGTCAGGCCTCTAYTCTAAGGAATACTTTTTAAAGCACATTGCATTTCTGTTACTTAAGACAGTGTTGTCAGAGTGTTCTAGTTCAATGCAGGACAACTTCCTCCCTGAATGACTTACCTTCTTTTGAGGAGGCAGGTTTTCTTCAAGGCATCTGAACATCTGTCTTTATTCACATAGATACATTAAATTGCTTGTGAAAATCAACCATCAAGTCTGACCTACCTAAATCTTTGCAAAAGTAACAGAAAAACAAACAAATTGTATCTGATATRATTCTAAGCTTCCAGGGAAATGTCATTGAGTGGTTTTTTCTTGCCAACCAACCAAATGAAAGCTACTGTACTAAATAYATAAAGAAGGACAATAATCCCTTTCTTAATATGAAATTACTACCTTATTTTACTCCATAGAAGCTTGACTAAAGACATAAGAATAACACCACTTAGAAAAGGGAGGAAACAATTCATTCTATTTCAATATTCTAATCARAACCTGAAAAACTAAGGTGTGCTAACTAATGTGCTAAATCCATAGAAAACTAGTTTAATCTAACTTCAACTCATACTGCAGTTTCAGAGTTGTGTCTGCATGAGATGAAAATACCCCTGTGTAGACTCCATTGACAATGAAATACATCAGCTACTTGAGCAAGTAATGATAGACCCGCATAAGAAGAGGCTGTCACAGTCACAAGATTTGTCCTGGATGACACACAAAACAAACTAACATAGGGGAAAAAAAACCAAAAGGAAAAAGCTCTTTATACTTAATTCAATATGGCTTTTTGCAACATGGCAAAATATTACAGCTTAAAGCATACATCTCCTCACAGAGGAGAGAAGAATTTTGCAGTCAAATTAAAAGCATAACAGGAAACAATAACATGCAGACCTTCTGCTTTTTTTGGCCAAAATGACACTGCAGCCTAACAGAATCAGGGAAAGTATCCTACTTCTAAGAAGCTATTCATCTGATTTAGAGGATTGAGGTTTTATCATAATTAATTTGGTACATTCATAAAAATTTATTGTTAAAGRAAACAGACTGCAAAATACTTGATTAAAAATTTTAACTTAGGAATTTAAAACCARTATTCATGTGCCCAAGTCCTGGAAATGTAAGGAATGAAACAAAGTATAAATTAATCTTCATCTATTTCTGGTTTTCTTCKTTATTCCCATCATCTTTGTGAAGAACAGGGAGAGGATGAGCCTCTGTGTTGAAGACCCAGTGTTCAAATGGAAGAAGATCATCTTCAGAAAACAGCAAATACAGGTACCTGGCAAGAAAATAAAAAAAAACCAGGAAATGAAACCACATCAGGGAAGTGATTTTCAGGAAAACACATCATAATTCATATTTCATTTACTTGAATATTAAGCTTCCTGTTGAGATGGCATGACTGATTTTTTCTTGCACAGCAAAAAAATATCCAGAACTGAAGAGATCAAGAGAAAACTTTAATCTCATTAAAAATTTAGGAGATGATGATAGATCATGAAAGCTTTTGGTTTTCTCTCTTAASCCTGCAAGCTTTCCATGGAAGCTGTTTTTTCTTCCTTTTCTAAAGTTTTAAAATGGAAAGTATGGAGTATAAGCCTGATAAGTKCTCTGTCTAGTCAATTTGTTTCATTAGTGCTGGCATATATAATTAGATCCTATCAAAGATAGGAGATGCAGTGTCTCAAAAACTACCAAGTACCTTTATCAGAAGTAAAGATAATTTGCAGAAGTGAGGGAATTTAGTTCATTGAAACTTACTGGGAAAAAAAGGCAATTTGGCTTCCTGTCACCTAAGAAAAGCTCAGATTTTGTTATGYGAGTGTCAAGGGTACTAATGATAAATACTTATCTGTAAAGAKGATACATAGAACTACTTCACATTAATGAAAGTCAACTTTCTTGACTTACTTGAGTGTCTCTGAAAGGAAGAAACTTTGCTGCACATCATCATGGCTTTCATGATTGTTATAAACATCTCTAATGCCAGAATAGCCACCATCTACTCTGCAGTGTTTTTCCAGTGCCTGAAGAAGGGAAGAAAACACCCAAATCAGTGGGATTAACAAAGTGAATAATATGTCAGTTTTTCTGTTTGACAATAAAATTAGCAAAAAAAAATTGCCACAATTTTTTTGGATAAAGAGATGAAAACTTGGCAAAGCTCTAGATAGAAAACTCTTCAAAAAAAAAGGCAGAGGCACACCTAATTTTACATTTAGGAAGACAAGTAAAATAATAAATGAATAAAAAGTGAACACAAACCAGCTTTCAGAAGAAAAGATGTATGGGTATAAGGATTTAAAGACATGTGGATTTTTACTTATATTCTTTTTCCTCTTTTTAATAGGAGTAACAATAGCCTTTCTCTCCCAGTCTCTCAGCCTTTGGAAATTGTATTACCTATGCCTTTCGTGGTCATATTTTGGTACTTAAAGTGGCTGTGACATAATTGAACACCATACTAAAGGTCAGCCTTCTCCTTACCTCCTGCAAGTCCTTTCAAAAAAAGGAAAGGCAACTCTCCATTTTATGTTTAAGTTGTATGGCTTCTCTTTGCAATTATTTAATTTTTCAATGGGAAACCACTGATATTGGGCTCTGAATTTCTTTTGTGCAGCAGTCATATTTTTCTTGGCTACCTCTCTGCAAAAGCTTTGTCTGTTACACAGGAGTAGACAGAAAGCCAGGACTTAACACAACATAATTTAGCTGTAACAGTAACAATGTGTTTTTCTCTAGCTAATTYCCAAACTCTGTATTAAGTTGAAAGGTGTAAAACAGATGACTGATTCCTATTTCACAATAAAAAGGAGTACAGGGGCCACCTAAACATACAATTTCTTTTCAGCCCACAGGAATGTCCTATGTTTGAAGAAGATATATTTTTGAAGGAGAAAAAAGATCAKATGAAGAGTATAAAGTATATAAGCATAAAGTACATAAAAGGGCAAAAAAGATGCTGGAACTGCAGAATGTTTATACAGTGAGACTATTTAATAAACTTTGCTGCTTTTTTTWATCTTAGGTATTTGCAATAGAAAGGTGGTACCTGTATGCCTGAGCCATAACTTCTCTAAATATACTGCTATCCAATACCTTATTTGAATATTGGTTAACTTATCACTACTACATTTAAAAATATTAATTTATCTTTTTTTTTTCTTTATAATTTACCTATTTAACAAGGCCACAAGCATTCTTACCCTGCTCATTTTTCCTATTCTCTTTTAAAATAACTCTCTGGTATCACGCAGGATAAAGAAGGAGTAAAGAGAATTTAAGATGATTMTATTTAAAACAACTCATTATTCAAAAACAAATTCAGAAAATGCTACKTGACCCTCAATAACTTCTCACAATGAAAATGACAGTAAGGATGGTGGATGATTGCATTCACTCAGGACCACACTACTGTGAAACAAGGTGTTTTCTGTGGAGATGGTATTGGAACAACAACCTTCAGGCAGAAACACCTGGGGCTTTTACCCACCCCCCAACAGAGAGCCAGGAGATAACTAGTTCCTCCCTTTCAGAATTACTACAATATCCCTGAATTGAGTACAGGAGGTGTAGATTTTATTTAGGGAAAGATGCTGCATTTAAAAACACACRAGCTAAAAAGCAAGGCAGAGGATATATCTAAACCAGGCAGAATAAGTATTTTCTGATGACAGATGGGACTAAGAGTCACTAATAATTACTGARGCATTCATCATCTTCCCCTGCTCCAAGTGTTTTGCTGTGAATAGATATCCTATAGGTCCCTGATTTTACTGGAATCCCTGTAGCTACCTGCACACATTTAGCTTGCACRTTGGGCTCTCCATAGTTTTCACTGGAGAGTAAGCTGCCTATTGTATATTTAAAAGGGATTTTTCTTCAGCAGAGATGTTTTAAAATATAAGAGCCTATTTGTCTTTTCTTATGTGCCTTTAGGTTCTTCAATTTTCCCGGACACTTTTACTAAATGACAAATATACTTAAGTTTAAAGAAGTCATTTCCTCTGGCTGGTATTCCTTCCCTCTTGTCTACTCTAACCTGCAACGAATTCAAARTGCTGCATCTGTGTCTGGATTTTCAATGTCAAACAAAAGATGATTTCCAAGGCACAGCAGAAACAGAACTTGAAGGATAAGGCTACTAGGCAAGGRAATATCTGCATTCTAAACAGGGTGAGGTAAAATAAAAGCAAACTGCATTTACCATTTATATGCTCTAAYGTACTTAGAGCCTCCTTTGAGTTCAGAGGCATCATAAAGGTACCTGGAGGCACTGCTRTGATGTGAACTAAGGGGTTAACTTGCCCCATGTTTGCCTTCTGGTGGGATCTAATCGATGCAAATATGAAGCATCTCATCCCTCAAAGCTACTTTCCACCTAACTAAAGGAACAGGACATCCACCTGCAGGATTAGCAGGATAAAAAGGATCTAGGTTGTCAACCATCCTGGCAGTGAAGGGCTTTGGTGCCCTTTCCTGCAGTTTGAGAGAACAGTGATGTTCACAGTGATAGGGGCACTGGTGGGCAGGATGAAACAATCAAACACATTTTAAATAAGTAGTTCTCAGAAAATGAGGGTGGTTAGGATCAGTTATGATACAGTAATGGAAAACATCAAGCACAGTGAAAACTGGCTGACAGTCTCAAACTATCATAAAGGGAAAAACAAAGGAAGTGCTAAGAATTTAAAATATGTGCCACATTTATAATGCAGAAAGGGAGGCTTTCATGAGCTAAGCTGATAAAACCTTTCTGACTCAGTAACAATGTATATTGCTGGTGGTCATAACTGCATTTTCTTCAGCTGCTGAAGTACATAAAAAATTATCTTGGACTCAAAGCAGCAAAGCAAATTCACCAAGAAATAAAGGAGAGGCTATAGCACATTTTTAGTCTATAAAGTTAGAGAAAGACTTAAGAGATTTGTCAGAGAGTTTAGAAGTCATGACTCTAAAACAGCCTCCTTTTCTACTACAAGGGCACTGGGAAAAAAAACTAATGGGTTCTTATTGCCAGAGTAATGAGTTGAAAATGGACATGAAACACCTGAAGAACAACTTTTTTTGGACAAAACCCAAATGGTCTGGTTGTTCGTTTCCTCTTTTTTCATGTTTCAATCTCAGGTTCCCCTTTGTGCAACAGGCACTGGTAATTAAACCRATGACCCTCAGTGGTTGGGGGCTGCCCCAAGGACAGAAAGGGTCAGGTGCTCTTTGGGGCAACATTAAAGAGCAAGAGGGAACAGAATTTATGAAATAATTACAGTAAGCTAGAATGATAAGTGCTGTAACAAAAAAAACCTGTATTAGGTAGGGCTGTATGGCTATGACCACCAAAAGAGAACAGAAAGAAAAAAGATTTTAAGCCTACAACTAACTGCATAACTTCTGGAAAGCTGTGAGATTTGTTTTTGTGAAACATCCAACTGCACATTAGAGCAGTGGAAGATGGGCCCCAGGCAGAATGGGACCAGCTGCATCTCCCACACATTGTGTTAGGCTGTGTTAGAGCCAGATTGAGCATAACCACAAGAATGTTAAACAAGGAACATGTGGGGAGTGAGAAGAAGGTAAACAAGTGTACCAACTTAAAAGAAACACAAACAAACTGAACCAAATGGGTAAAGAATAATAATAAGGAAAAGATTTCAATTGCTTTTAACAATGTTATCAGTGTGGGCAGTAACAATGAGTCAGGAAAAACATTGCCTGGAGAAGGAACAGTTGGCATTGCTGAAGCCCGATGGGATGAGTTCCACAAACAGCCATTGTAAATATGCCAATTATAATCTGCCTGGGAAGATTCCAGTAGTAAAATATGTGCCTACAGGTGGTGGTAGCAAAGAAGAAAGTAAGGGAACAGCCCTCTAAATTAGAGGTTTTAAAACCCCAATTGCTTTGGAATTAGTAACTCAGAGGGATGTTGTTTCAGGACCCCAGGGCCAATACCTGAGGGAGGCAAATGCAATGCCCTAAATAACTACACTCTACCTAGCTGAATACAGYGCTCAGTGCAGGTATGGAACAAAAGTGAATATTCAAGCAAGATGTTTGAGAGTGTAAGCATAGTTAATGCTACTATTCTTTTTTGGAAAGCAGATTTTGCCTTAAATTTAATTCCTGGAGGATATTTAATTGCCAGACTTAAAATACACTTTTTTCCACACTGCTCAACAGCATTTACAAAACATTTCTGATATGATTGGTATGTACACAGTGAACACTGAGTAAATTTACAGATCTCGGTTGCTGTGGAGAAATTTGGGTTAATGGGGTCATAACCCATTACAGCTCTCTAGTAGGGTCCCTTAGGGATGAGAAATTGTAGGACACAAGTCTACATGTCCTACCCTCAGAGCAAAGCAACCTTCTATAACTAGTGGTGTGAGCCCCTCCAGGAAGGCTGTAATCATACACTTCTAGAAGCAAGAGCTGTTGGGTAAACTGACAAACAGCACATTTTGAAATCCTGGAAAGCAATACCTCTGCACAAGAGAGGTCACTGTGAACAAATTACTGCAAAGAGTTTTGATTTTTTYCCCCATTTTTCTTAAGTACACAGAGCTAGAAACATAATGTTCTTCAGCTTGCTATTTTTCCTATCAGATGTCAGATAATTTAGCAAGGGTAACATCAGTGTGAGGAGGAGGACAGGTGTGAACTCCAGAGAAGTAATAAGGACCCATACCAGGAGGATGAAACATGGTAAATCTAAAGACTCTCAACCTTTAGAGTAAAAGTGATTAACTGCTGAAATAAAGGAAACAATGGATTTGGCAAGCMCAGGTTTTGCAGTGCATACTAGCTGCCCTTTTGGAAGGCTTTTGCTAGACAAACACAAATAGCCAGGTTCAGCGTGTCTGAAGCTCAAAGGCCAGTGGGACAAAAAAATTCAGAAGAGATTGCTACCATTTAGGGAGTTTTGTCCAAACAACTTATTCTTCTTGAAAGTGACATGATTTTACGTTTGGTACTATCTAGTCCTTCATCCTGGCCTTTATCACCTTTATTAAAATCACCTTCATCCAATTACTGRAAATACATTTAATAAAGCTTATTTCCATATCCAAGGCTCAAATCTGATGCATGCACTTTCCATTCACATGCAGCAACACTCTTGGACAGTACATCCAAATGTGACCCCTAATCCCAGAAGYATTTGAGAAGGAGAAATCACAAGTTCTATTATACAATATCAGCAGTATTAGGTTTTGTCAAAATGTCATCTATTTGGCAAATGAATTCCTGGAAATCTGAATTGATGTCACTGATTTAAAATAAATATTCAGCCTCCAACTGCTGAACAATGTCCAGGTATCAGTCAAGAGCTCACTTAACAAAGAAATCCAGCAGAACATTACCTCAACAGCTTCCCACCCCCACTCCCTGTACTTGGGATCGTGAGTGAGGCGCCACATGTACATGTAGGTCTCTATGACTTCTGGGCGTAGAATGTAGTATTTTTCATTTTGTCTTGTAGCAATGGCCTCAACACCACCATCAAATCTGAAGGCTTCTGGTCCCAGTTTCATTCCTGGCCAATAAAAAAGTACAGACATAAATAAAGGCATTAAAAAAAAGGTTTCAAATTATGTAAGCAAATCAAACTCCCCAAAATTACCAAATCAAACTAGGCTTTTATGCGGCACAAAGCCAGGTTACCCAAAATGATATAATTTATGAAAGATACTGCAGCTCCTCCTGTTTTAAATATTTTATAAATAATTTGGAGTAGGAGAGAGCTGTTCTTAATGCCTTAAACAGCAGTTACAGTGTGAACAGTGATGCTAACATTTGCATTCTGGAAGACTTCATGTAACTAGCAACAAGTGAAATTTTGCCTAAAAGATGAGGATATTTACTTTTCTGTATCAAACTGCAAAATACACTCTGGGACTTGAAATGCTGCCAGGGTTATTTCTATAAGAAGATGATAAAATCCAAAGAAATTTCCTGTACAGAAATCCACTTTCTTTATGCAATTCTATTGTGTGCAGAATTGTACCAACAGAACTGCCCGTAAAATATTCTTTTGTGCATAAAACATGATTAACACCTATATTGATGCATAAATGAACAGAGTCCCTCTCTTACTTGTATTCAAGTATACAGAAATTGGCATAGTGAAAAAAGCTTATTAATTACTGTTACATAACTGTCATGTCAATTACTACRGTGAGGAGATACGCTTCAGGTGCACAGAAATTATTCATAGAACAGAGCAGCCATTTAAAAAGTTACTCTTAAAGCAAGGCAGCATTTGCTCAGAAGGGATGCACAGTTCTCACTGTGCTTCAATTTCCATTCAGCTTTATGCAAAACCACCAGTGGCTGCCTTGATGAGGGCAGCCCAACTCTGCAGCACGGTACTCACGTGTACGGTCRTAGGATTCATGGCAAGTCCTGGCAATCTCAGCACCCAGCTCGATGTGGTGGCCTGTCTTGTCACTGGGTGCTCCATCTGCTCCCAGAGCAAACATGCCTCCAGCAAAGCACGTGAGGTGCCCCATCTTGTGCTCCAGCAAGCCGCCCTTCCACTCGGCRATGTACGTCAGGCCCCCGCTGGACTTGCGGATCAGGTGGGTCTCTATGGCCTGCAGGAGGACGTGATCCCAAACCAAAGGTACATTTGGTAAAGTGCAAAGGGACAAAGCTCTCTKGTGTGTTGGTTGTTTTTGCTCTGTGCCACCTTTGCTCACAAAATGCAATGGATAATATGAGCCAGCATGACTTCAACGTGCAGCCACACCAAGGCTAACTACTAACACMCGTCAGTAATGAGGACTCATTTTGCTTCCACTTCAAGTAATTTACAATTCTACAAAAATGTTGGAAAGACCTACAAAATACACTTCAAATTTGGAAATATATTTTCCCCTTTCTACATTGAGCAGTTTCATGTAATTTAGCTTTCAATAGTAATTGAACTTTCAGTAGTTATTAGCCATCACTACAGCTTCTGTATTTCCCAYTTTAATTCTGACTTCAAGGAGGTGGTCATTGATACAATTTCAAGTAAATTATATGCAGCCATAACTCCTATTCAGAGCACCTGACTCAGTAAGTGCAGTGAATGGTGTTAGGCCTCTGAGTCTAGATGGCATTCCTAAAGTCCAGTGGATTTCCCCTCCCAAACTGGAATCCTCTGTTTATCTATCAAGAGCAGGGTCTCACTGAGATCTCTGGAAGAAAAAAAAACCAAAGCAGAATAAAAACCCACAAATCTAGAGGGAACTGGAAGTTGGTGATGCTAGTAATGTATGGTCACTAATTACAAARTCCAGGAAGGCAACCTTCCATTGTGGGAGGAACAGAATTAAAGCAACAGAGGAGATGCAGAAGAGCACATTAATTAGAAGCCCACAGGGAAAGGAAGGTGCTACTCTTTAAAAGGCAATGGAAAAGAGATAACTCTGTCATACATTCAGTTTTCCATTAGTGCTCTGGTTGTTCTGTTAAAATCATAAGATGCAGAAATAGTGCTCATTATGCATTATACAAGAGAAAAACCATTTAAAAGTATCGCTACAAACAGCCATTAACAAAAAAGCCAGGATTTAAAAAAAAGTTTTATAAAGAGAAAGTAGTGATTGTAGTTACTTCTCCTCATTTAAGCATTTGTAAAGGTTGTTCCTATAAGCATGAAAAATCCTCTCTAAATTATAAGCATCAGCAGGATTCATGTACAATCTTTATGTATTGTTTTTTTTTCTGCCAAGAACATCACACTAAAAACTATACTTTCACTAATATTCAGGAATATTAATGCAAAGCACTTGGTAAGGATGTTTTCTGCCGAGATCCAGAGCAACTATTAGCTCAGAAAACTCCTCCACCCCTTGTTTCCATTTTGATTGCATGCTTTTACCACTAGGTACCTACTGGAAAGCATAGGTAAATTTTWAATTTCATTTTTAATGAAAATTCCTGTGCTTTAAACAAATTCTGTTTTAAAAATCCTGCATAATTTGACCTATAAAAAGAGGAATGAGATGTGAAAGGGGAAAGGTGAGAAAACACACAACAATTTTGTGGGAAATAGCTTTCAGACCTATTTGGGCATTCTAACAACAAGCTACCTAAAACCAAGTTGAGAAAGGAAAAGCTTTAATGACATTTCATTTAACCTTTCAGCACGGTATCTCCCATCTCATCAAAACAACAGTTGTAAAAATAGGCAATAACTCTACTGGTCACTTAGATATTGGGTCAGAATTTATTTAAAAAGCAAACAACTATAAAAATAGATTGACAGCTCAATTTACCTATGTTGCTTTTTTTTTTTTTTAAGTAATGACTGAAAACCAGAATGAAGTATTACTGTATCTGAATGACACAACAGCAATGATGCACTTTTGAACTATATTAACTAGACCAGAGTTAATTCTTATATAAATAATATAAAAATTATATTATAAAATTATAGAAAAAACTAAATAAGTTGATTCTTATATAAATAAAAATGGTAGAAAAAATGGATTTTGTGATACCAATTAGTGTTGGTGAGTTTTTTTCTCTCTTTTGGCTCAAGATTAAAGTTAGGGCTGAAAAAGGATGACTTCCAAGAGTTTTAAAATTATTCCAACAAACTGGTGTAAGAAACTAACAAAATGATGTTGATTGAAACCAAGAATATCACAAAATAAAAATATACTTCCAATTTAAGTGTTCATGTTTAGTCAGGCAAATCATCTCTGTTTTATAAATGGGGCCTATTAAGAACTAGTACATATRTCTATTAAAAGTCATCTTATTATGTAACCATCTTATTTAAAGCTAATTTTATGAGGTAGTTATTAGATATATTACAGWCTCTCAGACTGCCTTATCATGCTTTGTACAATCCTGAGTCCCTGAGTGCTAGGTAATACCTATATGAGTGTGTCTGTCTCTATTAATGGCATGCCAGGTCACTGAGCATTTTTACCTAGACGTGAAATCTGAAGTTTAAGGCAGGATAGGAAGGAAGGGTTAYGTTCCCATAGGGGAATTGGACTTGCTATCTGCAGTGCTTTGGGTGCAGTTGTGGCAGGGAAATCAAGTGAATAAAACAAGTTATCATAAAAGGAGAATATGCAGTGTGGTGACAAAGAGCCACCCAAGTGGAAAGCTCTGTCTGGTACAATTGATTCTGAATTTAATACTTAAAATAAACTCATTTTTATTTTGATAAAATTGTGTACTCACTTCAAGGGACACATTTATTTGAATTGCAGGTCTATTTCACCTTGCTCCCCAACTACAAATAATTCCTTCCTGCACTGTTTTCAGAKCAGGTGGAGGAATGTAGCATCTCTCCTATCAGGAAAGGCTGACAGAATTGGGATTGTTCAGCCTGGAGAAGAGGTGGCTTCAGGGTGACCTGGCTGCAGCCTTCCTGCACCCAAAGGGAGCCTACAGGAAAGATGGAAAGGGACTTTTTACAAGGGCATGACTTTTTACAGCTCAAGGGGAAATGGTTTCARATTGAAAGAGGGTAGGTTTTGATCAGATATTAGAAAAAAGTTCTTTCCTGTGAGGGTGGTRAGGCACTGGAACTCATAGCCCAGAGAAGTTGTGGATGCCCCATCCCTGGGAGCTTTCAAGGTCAGACTGGATGGAGCTCTAAGCAAGTGAAAGGTTTCCCTGCCCATGGCAGGGGGCTAGAATGAGATGGTCTTTAAGATCCCYTCCAGTTCAAATAATTCTGTAAGTCTGTGATATTTATCACTATAGAGATTATTATTTCTTCTTACTATAATTAATATTCTCAATAGAAACAAGTATACAGTATCTAAAAACAGTCAAAAAAGCTAGAAKAATGTGGTSTTTGATTTGTTGAAAATACATTAGTGATGGGTAATTGTTTGGAGCTGGTACAGTTTTTCTTTTAAGTAAATGGAAATTTCATTTCATTCTAGAATGTATTTCTGCAATTCAAATAGTAATTTATTTCTTTCCATCAAGGTAGGGCAGAGGGATAGTGCAACAGAAAAGGCTGGAAAAAGTAGCTACAAATATACATTACCAAAGGCAGCAACAGCAGATGCTACCTGGGAGTGGAAAAAAAAAATTGAAACAAAAAAATTGAGAAAACCTGATTTGAGGCTGTAGTGGACAAAAAAAGGAGAGAGAAACTAAAGGCAAATAAACATTTTTATAGATATTTAAAGAAATAAGTTTACWACATGTAAAGCTGGTATGGCATACAATATGTCAGGTACCCAWAAGCTCTTAGAGCCAGAGTAACTTTTTACAGCTGACACAGTTCCTGGCAATTTCTCTTTTTAAGCTTTTACCTTAAGCTCTGCTTACAGACCTCACTGCAGTAAAGCCTTCAGTCAAATTACTTTTTTCTCCATCTTGTGGGAAATTATTCCTTCAATGCAACAACAGTATAAATACTTGAGCACTCAATTAGAAACACTAACAGTCCCTTTTASAGTTTGAATTGTGACTCAAGTGCTCCTTGCATTACTACTGGCATCTTTCTCCTGAGTTTGCATGTTAAAATTATGCCCTTGCCTATCTGTCAGAGTGAATGAGACATTAGGAATTGTTTCAACTACAGGACTGCAAATTGCAAGTTTGYGTAATC
This sequence comes from Alauda arvensis, assembly GCA_902810485.1. Taxonomy (NCBI): domain Eukaryota; kingdom Metazoa; phylum Chordata; class Aves; order Passeriformes; family Alaudidae; genus Alauda; species Alauda arvensis. Next base: position 5,754,943 of record CADDXX010000002.1, on the reverse strand, counting down.
TCTGTTATTGACAGCATAAAGGAGAAACTCTTCAGTTTTTCCCAACCTGATTTCCTCCCCCTCCTGCCCTCATTGTTAGGGCAACATGTTTTGTGTTCTCTGCTTATCARCCTGTTCCTTAACCCATACATTACACTGCCAGTTCTTACCCTGTCAAAATTAAGCAGAATTGGACCCTCCTAATAAAYGACCATTCTTCTTCATTCAGTTCTTCATTTCTTTAAGCTTTTCACACATCTTAAATGATATCATCACTACCCCCTTCAGTCCCTCCCTGAGYTGATTTTGTGGTTGCAAAGTCCTTCATTTACCCTTGTTTAAAATGTATTGTTTGTAGGGCACCACAGAAGACCCAGAACTGAATCATCGCACTGTTCAAACGAGTTAAAAACCAATCAATAAGCTTATTTTTACAGGAGTTCCCTTGGTGGATTACACTGACAGGTAACAAAAACACTGACTGAGATTCCTGCAGAGCACAGGTAAGAGGCTTCTCAGGAAAAATGATCTGCTCCTCAAGGCTGCTCAAACTCTAAATAAACATGTGCCACAGAAGTGTTAACTCTGCTGAAGGAGCTGAGATAACAAAGTACAAACCTCAAATTGCAATGCGACCCCACAGTTCTGCTRCCTCTAGCTCCTAGGCATTTTACCTCTCCTTTTACAGCATTTTCTTAATTATGATTAATGAATTACAATGATTACTGCTGTTTTAACAAAACCCAGGTGGTTTCATTTCCTGCCTCAAGATGTCACTGTAGCTGGAGATAAAACTGCCCAGCAAGACAGTTCCATATTTCCATACCTTAATAAATTTGAAACTTCAAAAATATGATTCTAAGTTTCGAGGGTTTATAATGTCTGTTTTGGGGATAATTACAACTCTGCAGGCRCCTTCATAACAAAGCACTATAAATTATCTTTGTTCAAACTTTTAATATATTTTTCTTCCCCTAGGAATTTTCATAARCAGTATTTTGATGATTTGAAGCAGCAGTGAAGACAAAAGAGAATTCTGCCATGTGTTATTTCCAATAATTCAAAGATGTGTAATGTCAATTGCTTACTTATTTATTTTAATATCTACAGCTTGCACCAGTACATTTTATTGCTTTGAAACAGCACAYAGCAGCAGGTCAGGATTACTGTGGGTTCTCATTCCGTGAGTTTCTAACTAAATTGCTTTCTTGTTACTTTGTTACTTCCATTTTCTCTGTTCAGTTGATCTAATGCAATAGATATTTTTTTTTCAACTTTGCAATTAATTGAATTTATCCTTTATTGCAAATTGCAGTGAGTTCATTACAAAAAGTTTATTGCTGGAATAGGAAGTTCGAGCTCTTGTTACAAAGAAGTTAAATACTTCTGCCAAAGGAAAATAGTCTTATGCTGAGGTCTTTGCTGCTTTCTAAACTGAGCTTTAAAATTCAAAACTGAAATCTGAACACAGAAGAACTTCCATTTGTTCAAACACAACATATAAGAAACATTCTGAAAGCACCAAAGCACTTACTTCTTTTTCACTTTAGACATGTTATATAGACAAGCTTATATGTGCAGTGAAATATGAGTGCTTATAATGGAGGTACCTATATTTTTCAAGGGGAATCATTGGCAAACTTTTAACTACTGTGATACCTATTCATATGATCACTAAAAAGATGATTAAGTTCTAGGGGAAAGCTGACCATTTACTTGTGTTTGAAAATCACTATTTTTTCCCCTCTACAGATCTATTAGCATCTCTAAGAGCACCAATGCTCTAGCTCTAAATGTACTAAATGTATGTTACCAGAAGGATAAATCTATAAATATTTTGAAACAGTATTAATGGTCTGGCATTAATCAAATCAAGTCACTCTCAAAATGTTACATTGTGATGTTTGGAATACTCCAGGATATCTGTTGATTCTGACAAGGATTTTTTTTGTTATCAAAAAGGAAAGGGAAAATAGAATGACTATAAGGACATGGCTGTTCTAAGAAGAGGAAAGCCATGAGCAAAGAGCATACAATTTCTCTTTAGACTTTTCTAGTTAAAATCCTCCTTGAAGATTTCTAACAACATTAAAGCTTGCTGCTTGTCCTGACAGTCCATAAATAAGCAAAAATTTGAAAAAAATACTTTATCTGGTCCGGAACTTAAGACATTGTGGAGTTATCAGTAAATTATTAGCAATTCAAAAACCTGCAGAAGCCTGTCTTTAGCCTTGATGCTTTCTGTAAGCACTTGTAATAGTCTCAAAACTCTTGCTGAGAGGGGAGGTACAGTGAAGAGAATAACAAGGAGCAGTGAGTCYTAGGGATGAATCTTGTGTTCCTACATAATGCAGCCACACTATCACTACGTGCAGAACACCAGTGCAGCTGGGTGATAAGTATTTTAAGCATGACAGCTGACAAAACTGCCTGCTTATTGATTTTAACACATTTAAGTTACATTCAGTTAAGYTGCCTCCWACACCAAAAAAAACCCCAAAACAGAGTATGCAGTGGGAATGCTGAGAACCAACTGTTTCATTCTACGACAGGCTGCTATTGAAGCAACCTGCCTTCCCCATATATGTATTTTTTCAATGCMAAGTATTGAATATTCAAGTCATTAATAATTTCTAGCTTTACTCAGTATGACAAACCATTATATTGGAGTTGCAATTCTCTCACTGTCCACATCAGTTACGTATTTTTAAAGACCACAAAGCAAACCACTTCAAGCAGYTTAATGGAGACTGCAGCCAGCACAAACCAGCCACCAGACTGTCACCTCAGTTCAACAGATCCTCACGAAGCTCCAGAGAAGAAAAAGGCCTATCTGCCAATATCATGTTTTCACTTCGCTAACAACACTTCGTTTCCCCTCTCCTTTCAAGGAGAAAGGAGTCTCCATGGATTTGCTTTATTTATCTGAAAGGCTGGAATCAACAGTTCTGAAAAATATCCACTACATAATGCTGACAGTTAAATATACCCCAAATCCCCCAACCACAATCAAAGTTTCCTTTGGCAGTGTGCAAACTGAGTAAATATCAAAKCTAGTCTCCAAAGCTGGCAATGTGCCAGAAAAAAAACCCTAATTTGCCCTCCAGCGCCCCTCCCCCAAAAAGTCTATATATTTTCTGTCTGAATACTCAAAATCCTGAGGCCAAAAATTACTTTTTCCTCTTTTGATACCCACAGAAGTTTACTGCATTCACAGCATTGCTTAATTGTGCAACTCAGCCTAGCAGCAATTTATGAAATGRTGTTGAAATCTGGCAGAGTGGCCATGGCACTGCTGCACAACACATGTTCCTCTTTTGGCCATTTCCATTGCTTCTACTTCCATGTGCTTTGTTCTGCAGAAATCACTTGTGTTCTTGTTAGGATCATCTGAGCAGTTGTTACCCATTAAGAAAAAATAAACAATCTAAATGTCTAAAAGGGAACTAGCTACCCTGGCTCAGGRTAAAACTGCAGAAAGCAGCTGCTTTACCTCACCAAAACCACAGGGCCACCAAGGGCTGCACTGAATGAGATTCTTGGGAAGTGCTGGTTGAGGGATTTTCCCTTTTCCTGTCAAGTTCTCCTGGGGTGAGTTACCATGCTCTTTACAGCCTCTAGATCTGCCATTTCTCTAGAACTACACTGAGAAGGGGATGAAGGCAGAGTCAGAGAGAGAGAATAAATATACACGTARGATGCAGAAAGATTGCAGAAATGGCCATAAATAAATGTAATGGGAAAACTTGGAAAAGATACCTGATCATCAGACATCAAGTGAGACAACCCATTTACAGGGGTAGASAGAAAATTGCCCTTCAGCTTAGAAAATGAGGGCTGACACATTTAAGAGGGGAGGATYTGACGCAGTTGCTTGTGACACTGCTGTTGCTAGACTAGAGATAAGTGAACCCACAAGGTCCATTTGTGCTCTAAATTATCATGTTCTCTCAATTGTGTCTCAGACATCAGCTTGTTAACTGARAAGAGTGAGATGATTCCTGTCCTGGATACTGGCAAAGACTGATGGATTATTCTATTGGCAGTTATTTCCTCTAAATATAGTTAAAAGCTGAACACACATTTGTTCTGTAAGTAAATGTTGCATGCWATCCATTGAAACCAGATTAGGAAGATCTCTTCATGTTTTATGTGAAGCAGAACATTATTTGTAGTACTTTCCAAAAGAGAAAAAATAACTTAGATTAAAAATACATTCACTTGTCTTTTTGTGTGAATTCTACAATTTATGAATTCCTCTGGTGGCCTTATACATTTCATACTATGCTCTGGTATTAAAAACAAGACTATCTTGGTCCYTTTTCCCATTAGAAATAAACTCTTTAAATGGCTTCAGCCATATATGCATTTTCATGGCAAGCAGAAGCAGTTTTTAAATCTAGTCTAACATCTTAGATATTGCTTTTAACTTGARCCATTATATAATCTATAGGTGATACAAAAATTCTAATGGAAAGCATTCCTTTTTTTTTAATATGATTTACAGAACAATGTGAAAAATAACCCCTAAGCTCTATCTAAATAGATTTCAGCTTTTCACAGTGAACYATATAACTCACCATATATTTTCATTTGTGGTTTCTGGATAGCAGAAGATATTGAACTAGGCATCAAATTTTCACATCACTCTTTCAGAATCTGGTGGGTATGTGCTGGACTGAATGGCCAGGAATAATCATGCTACTCCCTTTGGCATAGTCTTAAAAAGATTCTGAGAGTGCTGGGGGGGAAATTTCTCAAAGAAAATACCAAGCAGACTCAGAATGCCCAAATCTTGCAGCCTAAGTCGTAAAGAAAGATTGCAGCTTGTGCAGACACTTAAATCAGCTTTCATTTAGGTAAGTAGTGGATCAATAGCAATGAAGKCAGTATCAGGATGGATTTCAAATCAGGATAGTTACTCCAGTGAAGAACTTGGAATCTCAGTGGGGCCCAATCATCCTGCAGTTTCTGTGAGGCTGAAACTTTGCTGCTGCTTTCTGAACAAGTTGCTTTATAACATCAAGCTGCAACTCCTAATGCTGCATTTACACTTCCAGCTTTGGTACAGATGTACCTCAGCACAGAAAACAGAAATGCCTTCCATCAGAAAATACTGGAAATAGCAACAGCCAGCAGCATAAGGAAAGATAGTTCTAGTCAGGTCCTCTCAAACACTARCACTCTGGTCACACATGATGCTCAGGCTGCTTCTGAGCTAGTACTACTAAAAATATTAAGAAAATGGTTACTTAAATAACAATCATATGCAGCAGAGCTGGGACCCTGTCACTGATACTGTCACATTCAGTGATGCTGCTGAACAGGCAATTCTACTCCTCCAGATGAAATCTGAGCAGGGAAAACTGGTCCTGTAATGTGGGGGCTGTCACCACCTCTGCTCCCTGCTGGGACCTCAATAAAAACCTGATGTCTTTAAACCAGCAGAAGTAGAAGCAGCTTTGTGGTACTTGAAAATGTCCTCCTTGGTAAGATGAAGTGATAATTTCTCACACTTTGTTCTCTCTGTTTGGCTGCCAACCCAATGGCTGAGCTATTAACAACAGCACTGTTCTTATGTTATAGCCTCAAATGCACTCAAACCTAATTTAAGATCCACCTTTTGCTCTGAAGTTGAAACCACACTAGCAGTGAAAATGAGGCTGACTGCATCCAAATCTGCACTTACAAAATTAAAGGCAAGATTTCCTTAGCAGAGGATACTTGGCTGTCAAATTTATAACCACCAGAGATCACACCCTCCCTCAGGTCTTCACACTTGACTTTGCTCTCTAATGAAAAAAAACATGGTTGCAATAAACAACCATGGTTGTATTTTTTTAATGCCACCACKTTTTGTGTATGGGAAGTAAAAGGAGACTTATGACTTCCCTAGGGACAGTGTTTCTAGATATATGAAAGAATAAGCAGATATTGCTTAGCATCTCAAAGTCTTGTCTACAGAGGCACTGTAGATACACACAGTTAATAAGAGATAAAAGTCCTGGCCCTAGACAGCTTCCAGTCAAAACAGATGAAAGGATAAGGAAAAAAAAAAAGAAGTAGTATTATCCTCTTCTTTAATATATATCTATATATATGAAAGCAAAGAACTGAGAAAATTTGTAATTTGCCCAGGAATGGAAGGAAAGACTATAAATATGAATTTAAAGTGAATACCTCCTAAGTCTCAATCTGGTGTCAGAAACCCATTATTTCTCCTAAAACAGCATATTAAAGAAATACYATAAATAACAAAGCAGAGTGCAGACCAGCAGKATCATAAATGGAATACCATATATTWTMAGTATAAAYAGTTCTGATTTTATAAAACTTTCTCTTGTGTCCAATTGGGCTGTTTTGCTGAAGCTGACAAATACAGGCTCTTGCACCAAAATGTAATCGTGAAACAACACCCCTATTTTCATTTCTAATTATTTACCATAACACATTGATCTATGTGTGGACCACAGTTCAAACACCTTTTTATGGCTGAAACACATGAGAGTATTGAATACAAGAGAGGAATTCCCTCCTGGATGTAAAGGAAAAGGACAAGACATATATATATATCTAGAGAAGATTCAAGAGTAGAACATCTGAGAGCTACTTGTAGATGCATTTTTTGTTGCTTATTTTATACTTTTCTCCTCCAGAGACAATTGACTAAATTGCAGTAAAAGAAAAAAAACAGTTATACTTCAATATTCTCCCCTTTCCCACAGTATCTGTATTCCTCTAGCACTCCTATTTGAAGAAGTCTTTTTTTAAAACAGAAACTAATTCTTTAAAAAAACAACCTGTGGTAGCAAACACATAAGTCTCTCATATTGTCCTCAGAGCCTGTCTCTTTAGGATTATTACAGGTTAGATTATTCTGGAAAGGAAGATTTAAATGTCTTATTTACCTGAACAGCATCGTAATACATTTTCTTGCCGTCTTCGTCTGTCTTGTCTGACATCAGCCACGCCTTRAGCAGGTACTCATAAAAGCTATCCCCAAGCCCTCCAATGGAGACATGATCTTAAGAGGGAAGAAAGAGATTGAACAGCAGTTTCATCTTCAGCCAGGACAACAAAATACAATCACAGTTTGAAAGTGTATTTAATGATCTATTTCTACAACATCTTTAATAAACATAGGCCTGGAAGCTCAGAAAAAACTTTACTGGCATATACAGGGAATTATTTCTTTTATTGCTATATTTTTAATCTAGCTAAAAAGCCAATAGTTATTTAATGTCCACAATGTGCTGCMGGAGATCATGGCAAAGAAAAAACAATTTGTATGTGTCCATTCTAATTCATTCAGTCTATTCCATACAAAACCGTGTCAAACCAAATTTCTTTTTTTGATTTTAAAACCTTAAAAAAACGTAGAAAGTGTTCTCTGATTTGATAAAGGCTTTCTCTTAATGTGYAGGCATTGCTCTTTTAGTCACTAACTTTCCATTTAAGTCACTTAATAAAAGAGGCTTTTAGCTCCTTACTGCAGGGTTGAATTCCAGGTTATTTAGTGGTATTTCAAAATGCTGAGCCATATGTTTAAAAATAATACTTCATTTYTGAACACCTGACTGCTCTCAGAAGTCAGCCGTGGTTTGGAAGGAAAAAAAAGGACTTCACCACATCTGCAGAGGATTGTTGCTGTGACACTGCTTTATTCTGCCCTATGCTTATTATGTGAAACAATCTGCTACTACAGATGCTATGATTATTCAATTGCACAATTTAGGATGTGACTCTGGAAACACTAACACCACATAAGCCAGACATTCAGCATCAGTTGCACCAGTGATGGGAAATTTAGTGATGCTCTCAGCTGCTTGTAATAAGATTGCACCCACTTACTTTCCAGGAACCTAAAAAATTCTTGGCAAAAGTTTGATCTATGATGTCAGCATAGATCCCCTAAATACAYGAAATACTACAAGTATATATACATGTAAAATGTTTTTCTAGGCTCCATTAAGTTAAGAAGAGTAGCTAGAGGTCTGCTTTTGAAACTTGTTGCTGTCTGGTCAAATTAAGTGATTTGGCATTTATTGAATCTTCAGTGAAAAATTTCAAAGTGCTTTACCAGGACTCCTCATCTATAACTGTCAACTTTACAGTAAAGGAGGGATCTGCTAATTCCACTTAAGAAATCCAGGGYGGAGATGTTATTACACAGATCACACAGCAAGTCCCTGAGTCATACCACAAAATTCTGGCCATGAGAAAACCAAAAAACCTGCAAGAGCTGATCCAGACTCATAAAGCGAGATGCAGAAGGGTTAGTGATAGGGAGCTCACACTTTCTGACACCTAACTCTGACCTCAGCTTCAAAGTTATGCCCCTGTTGGTAGAATTCAAAGGAACACAGAGAATTTGTTTTTATACCCCTCTGTATCTCCTCTCCATGGAAAGCCTCSTTTTACCTTTCAGAAAGGTTGCAAAGACATGCAAATGTAGAAGATAGATATTTGTCTGCTCAAWCTATATCAACAGTGTCCTTTTCCTCCACTAGCCTGTGACATGCAAGAAAAATTTAGTTTTTGAATGTATCCTGTCCCTTTGCCTACCAAATATATTGTACCATCAAACCTGGGTTTGAAATGGCTTTTTTTTTTCCCCTCTCCAACCTCTTTTGAATGAGATATATTGAAATTCTGGGAAGACTACACCATTTTTCAAATTAAATGTTCACGATCCAAAAGGAGAAGAGGTTTCYTAAAACAATGGGAACGTTTCCTGTGATCAAGGGCTGATCTTTGARCAGCAGCATTTAAATGACCTTTACGGTTTCCTAAATAAATTACCATAGAAACCTCTGACATTTGCAAACTAAATAGCACAAGCAGAGTTTCATCAATAATAAGCCCTGTTATTATATACATTATTGCAGTAGACAAATCCAATTGACGCATGCTGCAGCAAATCACTGTCAGTTTACTGTCAAAATAACAAGGGCTAAATGAATTTACAGGAACAATGGCAGAGATCCATMAGTGGCCTCCAMAGCTACAGCACTGCTGGAGCAGAAACATTCAGAGACCATTCCTCCCTTTCCACTTTATGTTTAAGAGAAAATATTTCTGTCTTGTACCAATTAAGGGTCTTAGCTGTTTTGYTTTTCCCTTCTGTAGTAATCAGCTGAAAACAGCCTAGAAAAGCAATCAAAAATACCATACTTTTCAAGTCTCACATTCTGATCTTCTCTGTGGGGAAAAAAAATAGTTAATCAGTGTTGGTGAATGGAGGCGACTGATATGAAAGAGATGTAACAAGATGGAACTTGTCTTTGCTGCTTCAGCATGCCAGGGATAGACCCACATCAACATCTGTGCCCACCACTCACAGGCAGGGGATGCTATTTATTTGCCAACACTGCATGCTATTGGAAAACAAAGCTCATGCACACTGCACATTTTTCTGTGCACACCAACAGAAACTGKCATTTTGTGTGAATGAGGAGTGCTTCAGATGCAATTATATGAAAAAACATGGAAATAACAAAGGCCACAAGGCAGAATAAGTGTTTTAACTGCTTTAAAATATATAAGGCAGAGACACGAAATCAGCCACTMGAAAGATCTGCTCTCATGAAGCATCAAAAAGCTGCTTCTGTGAGTAACAGAAGCCAAGAAAGGAGCTAACAGGATCTCACAGGTGCTGAGATCTAATTAAATCCAGTACCTACAGCTGTAGGATCAACATTTCCACTGGAGGTTTTTATGCCTTGCAAAGCTGTGCTGAACCAACATGTGTTACAATTTGGCACAAATTTCAGATCTGTAAAAATGATGTTTATCCCAACATGCAACCACAGTCAATGGTCATGCATGCTGAACTGCCACAAGCCTTGTAGCACAGTGAGCTGCAGGAAGCCTCACAGCATAGCAGACTAAGAAATGATAGGTGTACTTCTAATTCATAGAGGGAAATGGCATTTGCCTTGAGGGGAAAAGTCAACAGAGCAGCACAACATTTTTGGACACCATTTTAACTCAAGAGTGACAAAAAGCTTTCAAAAATAGGTTCTAATCAATAAAATCACAGAAATCACAGAATGGGTAAGGTTAGAAGGGACCACAATGGATCATCTGATTCAACCTCCCTGCACCAGCAGGGTTATCCTAGAACACATGGCACAGGATTGTATCCAGATAGTTCTTGAATATCTCCAGTGAAGGACACTCCACAGCCTCTCCCAGAYAGAGGCAATTTGTTCCAGTGCTCTGYCACCTGCACAGAAAATATGCTCTGCCTCATATTCAGGTAGAATTTTCTGTGCATCAGTTTCTTCCCGTTGCCTCTTGTCCTATTGCTTGGCACCTGGAGAAGAGCTTGGTCCATCCTCTGACATCCTCTCTTCACATACTTAAGAGCCATTGAAAAGGTTCCCTCTCAGTTGTCTCTTCTCARTGCTGAATCAGCACAGCTCTCTCAGSCTCTYCTCAAAGGAGAGATGYTCCCATCYCCAATCATCTTTGTCACCCTCTGATAGATCTGCTCCAAGTCTCTTGTACTGAGGAGCCCAGAACCCCAGARCTGGACACAGCACTTCAGWTGTGGCATCAAYAGGGCTTAGWAAAGAGGCAGRATCACCTCACTTGASCTGCTGGGAATGCTCTTCCTAATGCAGCCCAGGATGCCATTKGCCTTCTTGGCCAAAAGGGCATTGCTGGTTCATGGCCACCTTGTTTTACACTGGGATCACCAGGTCCTTCTSTGCAGAGCTGCTTTCAACAGGCTGTCTTCCTGCAYGTACAGGTGCCTGAGGTTATTGTTCCCCAAGTGYACAACTCTGCAYTTGTCTTTGTTGAGTTTCAGGCAGTTCCTCTCTGCCCATYTCTCCAACCTGTTGAGATCCTGCTGAAGGGCTGCACAGCACCTTGGGGTATTGGCCATTCCAGGTTTGGTCTTTAGAGAACTTGCTGAGGAGGCATCTGTCCCTCCATCCAAGTAATTGATGGATAAGTTGAACAGTACTGGGCCCAGTATAGACCCTTGGGGGCACCACCAGTGACAGGCTTCCAACCAGACCCTGTGCCACTGATTACAGACCTCTGGGATCTGCTGTTCAGCCAGTTCTCAATCCACCTCACTGTCCACTCATCCAGGCCAYACTTCCTGACTTTGCCTATGAGAATGTTGTGACAGTGTCAAAAGCCTTGCTACAGTCAAGGTACACAGTATCCACTGCTCTCCCCTCCTCCATCCAGGTAGCTGCCATATCACAGAAGGCAAATGGGTTGGTCAAGCAGGATTTACCTTTGGTGCTGACTACTCTTGATCAACTTCTTGTCATCCATATGGATAGAGATGGCCTCTAAAATGAGGTTCTCTCTCACCTTTCCAGAGATTGACTTGAGGCTGATGGGTCAGTAGTTCCCTGGATCATCCTCCTTGCCCTTTTTGAAGACTAGGGTGACCTTTTTTTTCCAATCCTCAGGCACCTCTCCTGAATTTCACGACCTTTCAAAGATAATTGTGAGCAGYCTCACTATGGTGCCTGTGAGCTCTCTCAGCATTCATGGATGCATCCCATATGGTCCCATGGACTTGTGGATGTAAAGTTTGCCTAGATGTTCTCTAACCCAATCCTTTTTGACCAAGGGAAAGTCTTCCTTCCAACATTCCCTTACCCTGGGTGACCCCTCCAACCTGATGGGCCTCTGTGCACATTCTCATTTCCCTGGCCCTCAGATTCCAGGGCCTCATAACTATTCTATGAGGACACCTGAGAAGATGAGGTGTATTGAGAGAGAATTCTCCCACCAGCCTGAGCACAAACCTGTTTCTGCTCCCCTCCATCTTTAAGGTCCCCTACTTCAGCCTTGTGAAGAGTGGTAAGGGATTGCTTCTTGTGAATTGGATGGTGGGTGCATTTGTCTGAGGCATGGTAGGGAGCAGACACTTGTCTTTGCCTTTGTGAAAATGATCTATTCAGACTGTGGCCAGTCCCACAAGGATTCCAGAACCTCACTTAYCCCTTAGCTACATCCTAAAAACCCTCTTATATTAACAAACCTCTCCAGTCCTTTCCTTCTGTTGCATCACCCAACCAGCTCACACACTAATTATCTATGGGATCAGCCAATCTGCCCATATCTTTTCAGACCATGACAGCGTATCTTGCTTRTTTTCATTCAACAATGTAAGGAAGAGAAAAATAAAAAGACACTGAGTTGCTTGAATAGGATGGTGGCAGAACTGAACTGAAGCAAGAAAAATTGAAAAAGCAGTAAGGTCTCTAGAATCATGATCCTGCACACTGTGCAGACTCTCGACATGTCGTGGAGATCAGAGAAAGCAATGAACAACAAGAAAAGGCTCAGTCATCAGGAAGGGGCTAAGGAATTCAAGTAATTCAAGTATTTTATAGTCTTTTCATTCTAATTTTGGTATCTTCAATAATGGTTCCAAGGGGATTAATACCATGACACATTTCTGTTTAGTTTGCTTCCTCAGTTGGTGGCAWTACATTTGAACAGAAATCACAGCTGGTATTAACTGGAAAGACTTGCCTTATTGCTTTGTTTTTCCTTTAGTGGAGCCACACAACTCTGAAAATGTGGAATTTGATTCAGACAAGCTGACGTTTCCTCATACAGCTACTTCAGAGAGCACTTTAGATTTTTGTATAWGAGACTTCTGTAGTCCACAAATTCCTTTCCAAAGTCATACATATTCATACATTTCCCTACTTCCACAAGTCATACTAAAAGCTCAGAAGAAGTATATTAAAATACAGCAAGTAAGATTATTATTTTTATATTTGTAGTATTTTTCCATTTTATAGAACCTCAGATATAAGGGGAGTTTCTATATGTTATAGAAGCTCTTTTCATATTAAAAAAACRTAACAGGGACTGAAAGAAGTTAATGAAAGAAGTTAATGACTGCAAAGAGAATGCTAATAGACAGATCATAGTACCAAAGACTCCAGCTACTTACGCTGGCCCCACTGGCCACTGCTGGGATTCAGGTAGTTGGGGTAAAGGCCCTCTGGTTTATCCAGTCGACTCAGAACTTTCCGGATATTCATTACCTAGTGGAAGGTACAAAACACRGAGCACTTATCCATTTTCCCCACAAAACACAGGAGTGCAAATATGTCTAAAAAAAACCCCTCCTGATTGAACACACACACACACACCCCCAAACACCTCTGTGCAATCATATCACTATTGAAAAAGCTGATATCATCACRCAAACAAGTTCCTGAAAACCTCTGGAGTTTCTGTGTCAATTGTCAGCAATGAAACAACACAACAGGAGCAAGCTCCAAAGTTCAGGGCTTGCCATGTGGAGTATCTTGCTTCTCCATAGAATACTGAAATTCACTGAGGCTATTTGCCTTAACTAAGCTCAGCTACATCAGCATTTATATTCCTGGTATACCTAAATCAGAAATGCTATTAAATATTAAGCTTATCACCTAGTTCAGATGTGGAAGTGCACCGTGAAGGAGAGCRTGGCAGGAACTGAGTGAGCTTTGCACAACCAGCCTGCCCAGCAGCAGGGACCCAGGCAGCCCTGAGCGCTCTGCCAGCACTGCTAARGAGCTCACTACAAATGAGATGCCCGGGGAAACAATTACAGTCCAGATGCTCAGCAGCTGGAGCCATCCAGCAGCACAATCCACTGCAGAGCACATGAAATTAGTAATACTGAATTTTAGGATTCACAGAAAAAGCAAATGTAGCAGCTTGGAAGGATGAGGACCCTGAGCAMTGCCAGGCCAGAAATAGTAACAAAAAAGGTACTGACAGCTTCATTTTAAACCCCTGAATGCCTAGAGACCCAATGAAGYAGCTACTGAAAAAGAAGATAAATTAACTTATACCAAGCTGCAGAAGGATTTCTGTTGTAGTATACAAACTGCCTCCTGCATCTTGACACTACTCATTGCCCAAATGCAGGCTGCAATGAGTCCTAGACCTCAATTAATGAGTTCTTCTAAGAATACATCCATGCAAAGCTTATTCCAGTGTTACTTCTTCTTTATCAAGTGTACCAGCCCTGGAACGGTTTGCCTCCAAGGGCTTTGGAATTGCAATCTCTAAAGGGTTTTAAGAACAGCTTACATAAACAGATTTCCAGCATTCTGCAGCTAGAGCATRATGCTACAGTGCAGGAGAACCATGGGCTAGGATTTTTAAGATRCACACTTTTATTGTCTCTTAGTAGAACAGATGTTATGCATTAAATTACCATAAATGTCACAAGATAATTAACTTATGTTGTCAAATTGTTTCTGTCTATTCCTCAGTGCTGCCACCCCCTACCCGTCCACACCCCCTCCCCAGTTCAAATTTAGGACAAAATGTCCTTAAATTTACCCCTAAATACATGAGAATTKCTAGGAGTTTGCTTCACAAAATTTATTCCAATGCTGACAATGGTACTGCAGCAAGCCACTCAGTCCTTACCCAATAATAATTGTAGATTCAACTACTGCTTTTAGAACTTTGGCTAAACAATTRGAGTCTCATCAATAATTAGATTATKAAGTTGATTATATCAGCTTCAGGTAACATGGGGCAGCTGCAGTAAGAATACAAAATCAAAGCAAGTRTATGTTTTAATTAGGAAATTAAAAGAAGATAAATGATAAGGTGTATGGTAAAGAACAGAACTTACTGGCTATTAGTACATCAAAAAGTAAAGCAAAATTGTTCAGGTGGGAACTGAGGGAAGGAGGAGTTCTTTCCATGGCTCATATATGTAAAAAGTATCCAGAAGACAATGTTACCAAATTTTGGAAGAACTAGTATGCACAAAACCACTGTTTTGTCTAAAGATGTGATTTTTTTTCCMTTCCCCAAAAAGAGTTTAAAGTATATTTCTTATAGGTCATTGCAATGGAAGGGCTTTCTGAGCTCACTGACAGCAGTGATATTATATACAGCATTTTGAAGAGTAAATTTGTTGAAATCACCATGGTGCTTTGCTTTCTCTAGACATCAGTTATTATCCCAAATATAATGTCAGGTTTTGTTCACACCCCATTAAGTAAAGAACTGAAGAAAGCTGTAYAGTCTGATTGCTTAATATGATACTAATTTAGAAGATAAACAGAAATTAAATGTTTTATGGGGCCACGTACAAGAACATTCATCAGAATAATTCTGGAAGAGACTTTAGACTTTTTAAGACAAAAACATGTCAAGGTGATTAGGGAAAATGTGACAAATATTTACAATGAGGAAAATCCATATCTCTCCCCATTCATWTTAGTCTCTGAATATGTGATTTATCTTTTACAACATGATTTTGATGGAGCAGTCTAACCTTTTCAGCAAAGACAGGGTTTCCAGACAGGTGGCTCAAATGTACAAACTCCAGGTGCAAAGTCCCAAATTCTGCCAAAATGCTGCTTCCACCAGAGGCCCATGGCCAATTTCGACCGATTCCACTAAGATGAGGGGAAGAGAAAGACAGAAAAYAATCATGAGCATCTATGAGGCAGTGCTAATAAAATGTAATAGGCAGTAGCTATARTGGTATCATGAGAAGATAATTAATCTARAATGTACTTRATATGTATGGAAGGAGCCATGCAAYAGCAGCCTTCCCTGATTTCACCACAGGACCTTGAATTACTTCAGYCCAGCTCTGCTTAGGCTGCACAGTTGCTTCTTGCAACAACCCAATCTTTTAGCTCACATATGGCTCCATTACACTTATCACTGTAACAGTGGTTTATTGCAGGATATCATGTTTAAAGACAAAAAAACACTGACTATAAGAAAGCATTCTTATACTTGTTTTCCCCTGTACTTAACACAACACTCTCCAATTCTAATTTCTACAGTGCAATTGTTTCTTAACTTAAATTAATCCATATTTACAGAATAGGCTTTAAGTTAAAASTGTTGCATGCAGCATATCCTTCTTCATACTTGAGACTCTAATAGGGTAGGATAAGTGTGTATTGTCTGTCTGGGCACTCCTACCAGGATGAGTAACTTCAGTTTTAATTAAGACCTAAAGATACTTCACAGCAAAATTAACTTTAGGATTTGTGTTGAGAATASAGAAAAGCAAATTTATTGCTAAATCCCCTCTAGAAACTAATGCTGGTTGAGACTCAGGRTGGCAAGTCTACTAAAGTTTCATTACAAAAAGGTGGGGGTTTCTTCCCCCTTGAAATTTCCAGCAGCARTATTCAGAAAAAAATCCCCTGAAATTAAGAAAAGCTAGCTGATGTTCCAGAGCATCTGGGTGAATAACAACATATTAGATTGGTATATGATTAGGATGAATTTTACATATAGATATACTTATTAGGTACTGGAATGTCTTCCACATTTCCAAGTTGTAAACAGCATTAAACACAAACACATCCACATATAAATAAAATTTTAATTCAACTTTTATAYTTAAGCAGCCACTACAGTCATCAATTAGCAACTGCACAACCATGAAAATACAGTATTCTTMCTGAGTTAAAATGTGACTCAAAAAACCCCAAACCAGCAAAAMCCCYAATAAATYATGAYGGAAGTTCTCAGATACATTAAAATCTCTCCTTCAAAAGATCATCTCTAACTGAAGTTTAACCAGTACATGGAAATTAGGACTCCATTAAGTCAATCTCCCTGCTAACTATATTAACATGGTATATTGAGACTTCTGCCAGATACACAAAATAAAACCAAGCCATTAAACTTTAAAAGCAGAGAAAAGGTACAGAGAGCACAAAGGAAAGAGATCTGATAWGGCTCCCCTGGTTGACCATAAAGGTGCAAGAGGCTGGGACACATGTAAAGTCCTCTGATGCAAATAATTGCCCAAAAAGTGTTTCTAATCTTCATAGCTGCAGACCAAAACCAATGACACAATGAAATCAGGGTACTGCAAAGGTGCACACAATCCCGGTTTGATATGGTATTTGTGTGACTGAAACAGAGCACAAGTTTTAMGTATCTTAATACCTCATTTTAAGATCTTAGAAAGATTAGAATACTTTTTACAGAGTGAAGAGAAACCCACACCTGGTTTACAAACTGTCAGCACTTCAATATTTGTAATTTTTTAAACGGTAACATAAAAGCATCAGGTATTACAGAAAATAGGATCAAGGTGAGTACTGCAGACAACATGTCTGGAAACTTCTTCCCTGCAGTCTGAAGAACTTCCAGACTGGTTATTCACCCAAGAACAGACCCCATCTCTGGTASATGCTATTTCAAGTTATAACTGCTGACTTCCAGATGAAAATATTTTAGCTTTTTTTCATATCACCCAGATTAAAAGAGCTGACATAAAGTTCACAGGAAGAAAAAAAAAAACCAACAAAAAACCAAACCCTCAGAATTTCAAAAAGTTACCATGTTGTGGTGCAAATGGAAAAAGCACACGTGCTTTTTTTTTATCAAGTTTCTCAATCAATCTCAAAGTGAAAACATCAAGCTGTTCCTGCAGCAAGGTATCAACCAAAATTGACAGAAAATGTAATAGAGTTCCTACTTGCACTCTACCCCAGTGTCTGCTGATACCAATACAACCTGCCAGAACACTTTGATGTGTGTTTTGTTAACAAGGAACATTTCCAAACACAGCTGTCAAAAGGTTTTCTGCATGTGTTTTGCCATGAGTGGAAGATTCTGCTTGTTTAAGATGGTTTGAAAAYTAGGAACTTGCATTCTTTAATCTTAAGGCAAAAAATAATGGAAATAAACACTTATGTTACATCTCGTGTGTACTATTTAACATATCTTTCATTTTTTTCAGTTGAGTCAGGTGGATAGGAAAAAAAGGCATCAATATATTTTTGGTAAATCTGCAAATAACAAAGCTATGTGTTGGTTTAGTCTCAGATGTGAGCTCTGTCACTGAAAAGCTCATTTCAATGAGTGGTAGAACCCAAAATTTACACTTCAGTCCCTCAACTATTTTTCATGCAACTTTCAGCTATGGATGTCTGGTATTTTCTCATATCATTGAGTGGTCTAAGTTGAAAAGGACAGTAAAAATMATCTGGTTCCAACCCCCCTGCCATGGSTGGGGCACCTTTCACAGGTTGCTCAAAGCCCTGTGCTACCTGGYCTTGAACACTTCATGCCACAGCTTCTCTGGGGAGCCAATTCAAGTGTCTCCCCACCCCCACATAAAATAATTTCTTCCTGGTACTTAACCTAAACCTCATCTCTTTCAGTTTAAAGCCATTCCCTCTTGTCCTATCACTACCTGCCCTTGTCAAAGTCCCTCTCAGCTCTCTTGCAGACCCCTTTAGGTACTCAAAGGCTGCTGTGAGGTCTCTCCAAACACTTCTCCAGGCTGAACAGCCCAACTCTCTCAGCCCATCATCACAGGAAGGGTGCTCCAGCCCTCTGATCCTCTTCACAGGATATATTTCCTCTTTAGGAGCAATGGAGCAGGTAAGTTTTCTATAYTCCCTCACACTAACTAGAACATCCACAGTACTGCTTGTGATTCCATTTAACTCCATCCTTATCCTAAGATGATAGTCCAGCGTGCTCTGTGCAGACAGACCATGCCTGAAGAGAGAGACCAGGAAATACTCRACACAGCTTTCAGCATACAGAATGTGAGAGATTTCACACTCTGATCATATCTGATGGGGAAAGTAGACTTTGGCTTTTGTTTAACAGTATCATGGCTTAAAAACAAAAACAAAAAAAAAAAAAAAAAAAAGAAGAAATTAAGAGGGTGCTCTTTTTCCAGCCCTGTACTCCCCACCCTCCAAATCCTGACTTTTAAACAAAACAGAACTTTAAAAAGACATAACCTGAACAGAACAAAGTAAATGGAAAAAGACATCTGTGTCAGGGATTACAAACAATGAGTACATTTATAAATTACTTGAGGTGCCCTAGAAAATAACATGCAATAAATAAATTTAACAGCTCAGTAAATCTTAATAACTAGGCATAGTAAAATACTGATTTTACTCCATGCATGAGATAACATAACCAGTGCTCCCAACTTGGATATTTTTCAAGCTCTTCACCATTACCATTATCAGGGTGAACAAAAACTTCTGCAAAGTTAAAAAAGGCAATGCTAAGTACCAATTACTCTTCAGCCACAAAGTCAATTCTGGGTATCTCATTACTCTTTGGTTATGAAGTTATGCACYGGCTTTCTGAAGTCTTGAGATGCAAATCTTAGTTTCTGGTGAAAGGTTTTATTTCTACTCCCAACCTACATTATCCTGCAAGTTACTACAGGCTTTTTTTGTCTGGGGGTGCCCATTACTCAAGAAACAACAGCAGCAATTTGAACCCAAAGAATGATCAGAACATTCGGGGGATTCTCAAAAGGTGGTTTATGACTCTGGGCCAAACTTATGTGCAGATCACTCCTCCCAATAAAAGCAAAACCTGTAAAGCACTGAAAACTTTTTGCATTTTATTTTCCCTCAGTTTAAAAGTTTATTGTCACAAATGTCTTCTAAGCTGACAAATGCAGTTTTCAGAAAGAGATGGAGGACAGCAAAGGGAGGCAGGTATGATACTTTTTATCTAGTTGCATTCTTTTTTCTTGCTTTTTGTAATTTACTTTGCCACTGAATTTTTCAATTTTTTTTATGTTGATATTCACTACAACCTGTMCTAAGTGTCAGTCTTGGACTGACATCAGAATTAGAAACAAAACTCCTACTGTACACTTCAGGAAGGAAAGAGGGAAGGAGATGCACTAGTCAAACTACTTTGAAGATCCAGATGAGTACTAAAATAATTTCAGTTTATAGGGCACTATTTTAACCTATCTCAGATCACYGTGTCTACAATTGTATATTTTACACTGCATAAAACACACCAAAAATTTCTGTAACATATTCACAGAACTTTAGGACTTATTATAATTTTTATTATGTATGCATGACAAATTTGAAGTGATGATCTGGATCAGAGAAGCACAATATTTTGGTTTATAATATTTCTCACTGATTTTATAAATTTTGTTTCTGAACACTGAGTGCCACAGATTCTGAAAACCAGTGTTTGTAATTCTACTGTCATYCATTCTTAGGAAACATGAGCCTGAYTGACCTGGGATGCTGGTAACTCAATTTTTCCAGCTGACCACTGTTGGTCCATCTGTACATAAGAACAGAAAGTATGAGATCACTGAGTCTTCTAAAATGTACAGAGTGTACCAAGAGAGGGAACCACAGAGGAAACATAAATATTCAAAGGTTGCTTTTTAAAAAATTACTGAAATTCAGAAGCACAACCATATTTAAAAGAGTTTTTGAAAATTATACTACAGCCCCAAAATATATAAAGCAGCAGCTAATTTTCARCTGAAAGGAAAAGTAAATCCTCAGGGAAACTGCACAAATACTTCAAAGGGCGAAAACACTTATCAAAATTCTTGTCATCAGTGARCAGAACTGTTTGTCTCCACAGACAACTTGTTTTTTATACCCCAACCTCTCCTGGAGGATGCCAGGGCAACTCCACAAGCTGGAGGCAGAGCAAGAAGTCAGAATTTCAATATTTAATGCAAAATGCACCAGCACAACAGGATAGTCAGTGTCCTCCTGCAGCAAAAAGGGTGAAAGGCCAGAATAAAAGAGACACAGCAGCAACAATGTGAAGTGTCCAAGTACTGCTGCTGAGAAAGGTTTTGGAATTAAATATAAAAATAAGTCCCAACAGCCCCTTTGGACTTTACTAATGCTGATTTTTTTTTTTTTTTTTCTGTAAGAAACTACCCTGTGGCTGTGGGTGAAAATGCAAAATGTTATGACAGAGAAATCCCTGAGAAGGGTGCACTGGAATTCACCACAGCTGGAGCATGCAGGCTGTGCCTGGTACTTCCAACAGTGCTGAGGGACCAAGGAGGTTCTGCTGGAAAACACAGCTGGTGACTGCAACTGGTCAGGCTGAATCCTGTTTTAAGAGGAYTGCTGCAGGAGCAGAGAGCTGCCTGGCCCAGTCCTCAGAACCTGATGTTTGTCCCTCCACACCACCACGAGCTGCTGCTCAGACACCCAGCAGAGAGAGGCACCTTTCCAAATGCAGGTCGAGGAACAGGCAGAGGGCACAAAAACTTCCCTGTGGCTTCCCCCTCCCAGCACCCCCAGATGCACTTCATGTTTCTCCTTGAGTCTCAACCCCCAAACAAACATGCCTTGGAAACAGAAGTAATGTAGAATTATCARGGTTTTTTTGTCAAAAAAACCCCACAAATCATCCCCCACTTTTTTCCCCCCAAAGGAAGCCTGTGGTCCCCAGACAGTTTTGAAAGCATAATATATGATTGCTTTTCCATGTTTTAGTCCTAAAATGATGACCACATGCCATTTGGCTGCAGAGCTGAAAGCCCACACTGCAATTCAGCAGATGCTGTGTGCCAGCTCCAGATCTGACCACGAGAGAATCTGGGGRAATGTGAGAGCCCTGCAACTCCAGCAAGGGTATTCATGGAAATTAATCTCTTTGGGGCTCTCCTGATTATGAGTACAGGAACTGTACTCATATGTATGAAACAGAACTAAATCACTTCACAGAGGAGATGAAACTGAAGATGGAGTCTTTCCTGTTACAGAGCAAACCCATGGAAACCAGTCTCCTACAGTTACCCCTTGCCAGGTGCCCAAATCTCAAAATTTCAATTAACTTCACAGGTGCCAGATGGGTTTTTTAACTCTCTACAGACTAATACACATAACAAWAGGGAAGACTGGAGATAAACACTCYRTAATGTCATATTTTAAAATCTTTRATTACATAAAAAGCTTTTTTCCTACCTCACAATTTATCTTTAATGATTTTTTTTAGGAACTAGATGATTTTTAAGGTCTGTTCCAATCCAAACCATTCCATGATTTTGCATTTCAATCCAGTTAGAACMATCTCCAAGGGCACAGCTCATTTTGGCAGAATTGGTCATTATTCCTATGCTCTCCTCTTATAAAAAAATCAGTATAAATACACAGTGTCCAGTCACAGCCTTGCTAATCAAGTGTTTGTATGTTGCAAAACCCTTCAGTCTGTACACTGCCAAAGCCTTTGGTGTATTTCTTTTCTGTCACTACCAGTCCTTCATAATATTTTAATTTAATTAAATCAACTAGGTCTCCTAAGAACAAATAAGAGAGGTTAGTAAACCATGAGGTTTTTCATTTACATACTTGGTATCTATTTGTGATTTTAGACAAAATATATTTAAAAGATGAAGCTGCTATAGAGCCATAGATGGCAGAAAATACATCAAAATGCTAAATAAAACTTAATTGCTTTCAGAAATTCTTAGCCAAATGATTGAACTCAAAGCCCAACMATTAATATGTTCTAAATACGCACACTCAACATAAAAATTAARCAAATACTGGGGAAAAAGTATTTTATGGATGCTACAGTGGAATCCTCTGGAAGACTACTCTAGGATAACCCTGCCTGAACAGGAAGGTTGGACCAGATGATCCACTGTGGTCCCTTTCCAACCTGACCCATCCTGTGATACTGTGATCCCCTAGGAAAGGGAGACAAATGGCAGTCAAAAGGATGATTTTCAGAGGCCATTTTCACAGAGTATCKAATGTTTCATGCATTATTTAGGATTGCCACATCTGAAAATACTTTCATAAGAATAATGTTTTGGATTGCCCTGAATTGAACCATTTGTCAATGTGCCACAAAAAGAAAGAGTGGCTTTTTCTCTTCCCAGAAACCAGTGTTSATCATTAGACACACATTTCTTTCCTGACAACTTGCTGAGAGGCCACATCCATACCACAGACCAYACTGGGGGAGTTAGAGGATGATCTGCTGTTAATACTTCTTAGAAGAGGTTTCCTTCAAATTCCTGTGCTACATCCTTCTCCTTTAGTACTGCAGCTAACTAAGAATGCTAATAAACTGTGCTGTATGATTTGAGTTTTAATTAGAAATTAATATTTTAAAGCAAAATAAAAAACCCAATGATGAAGCACACAGGCAATGCTTGCCTAAAGTTTCAATCATTMTATTTGATAAATTAAATGCTAAAAAGATTCTTTTCTTACATTTACTTCTTTCTCCCCTGCCCCCAAAAGTACAACATACATAAGATCTAGGATCTTGGTTTAAGGGCCTGTCTCCACAAGCACTGAAACTGATGATTTATTTGCTAATGCTTCAAAGATATTTAATGTGTTCTTGTTTTCCCCCCTAACTGGCAAATCATCCTTACCCTTGTTTGAGAGTAGGAAGAAAGGCACAGAAATCCCATGTTTGCACACACCACTGGCACTCACTCAACCTTTCCACCCAAATACTGTGTGGGAGCTGCCAAGGCAGGGTCAAACTGGGGRACCTCTGACAGCACAGTGACTGTGTATTTCTAGCCCCAGCAGCAAGTGTGAAWATCTTCCTGTCCAACTTCCAGTAAATGACAGTTAACTTTTTGCAGGCTTAAGTGGTCCCAGAATCACCCAAGGCATCCAGACTCCTSCTGGAGCTCTGACTTTTCCACAGTATCTCTCCTCTGAGACAGGAAAATGATTMTAATCTGGTCAAGTACCTCTCACTCACTGTCTTGACAGCTGGAGACAGCTGAAAAAGAAACTGAAAATCAGCTAGCTAGCCTGCAGGGTAGTTTTTGATGTCTGTTTTATTTCTCTTTGTAGAGGATCATGTAGGCAAATTCTAACAGCTGGTTAGTTTTTCAGCTGTGACAATAAATGTGTTCACTACTGCTCTTGTCTAACCACTGCCCAGCTGGCAGCTTCCTGCTCAGTCCAGCTGCCCTCTCAGAAGACTGACTGAAACCAGCTCTGAWCTGGAGAGATGGTCTTTGGGGATGCTGGCTTGGCAGCAGGAGGCAGACAGTGAATTAGTACCATCAGCAACCCCAGGAGGAAGACTGACACAAGTGGTTACTCAATTTTATGGGATGACAGGGAATAAAAAAATTTCTACATATGTCAGCAATGTCAGGAAAAACACGAATGTTTTTTATTGCAAACAAGTGATATAATGAAGAGGCATAGCCTCAAGAGCTGTTAGTTTGAGAACATAAATTTTGTCTATTTGCCTATTCATATGCAGTGTCAGCACTAATATATGCTGATCTCCTGGCCACTTCAGTGATGCCAGTGCACAAGATGCATCCATTTGTATTGCAGACACATGAACATCATCATCTGTCTGGAAATGAGAACAGAAAAGTCAGATTTCTGTGGCTTACTGTTCATCATTTGAGAAAGGACACACAGCCCCCAAAAGATGCTAATATGAAACAGATTTTAAAACAAGATCCTTGTTTTTCTCCATGAAATTTATCAAGTCCTTCAAAGGTAATGTTTATAGTTACATTTTCCAAGAAGAAAAGTTAGCCCTTTTATCTTTATAAGAAAACATAYCCCCTGAGACCTCTAAAGCTGCCCTTGAATGATCACTGGCTCTTGACTCTACTTTCAGGTCAAAGGGTAAAATGTTCAAATGTTATGCAGTAGACTGATCTTCAAGAAGGTGACCACCCAACAGAGGCAACTTCTCTTGCAACTGGACAGAACAGAAACAGAGACTGAAGGGTGCTATTAATGTAAAGCAGAAAGTACATGAAGTACAAAATTTCCAACACCAACCTCTGCTACAGCCTCTACCAGGACAATTCCCCACCTCCCTGAAGGGTCAGCCAGCAGTGGTGGACACAGGGAAGACAAGAGAGTTCTGTCTGCTCCATGTCCAAGTCATCCTACATGAAAGCCCACTAAATAGTCTCTGTGGTGAAAGGGATCTGCTCATGATTAGGTCAGAGTAGTGATGGCTCCTGAACACTTATATGAAAGGACACTGCAGGGAATGGAAACAGCAGACATGGAGCAGGAGGARCCAAGACCCAGGTGGAGACCCAAATGCCAGAGAGAACCAAGGCAAAGAGGAAACAATCTCATCTGCCTCTGGAGAGCAGCAGAGAATAAACAAAGGCCAGTGAAATTGCCTTTACTGTATGCATTGAAGTCTGACAGCTGCTGAAAATAAATCACTTCCTCCATGGGCTCCAAAAATGACCAGATACCATCGTATATTTCTTTTGTGGTCTGATGTGTGGATTTTGGACATCTGGATCTGGTGATAATTCTATTAATRCTTAAAATAATCAGAGTATCTTATTTTTACAAAACAGTCCACCCAGACTGTTGGGCTGCTGTGTTKACATCAAATTCCTGTAACATTTCTCTGTGGAAAAACTGCGAAATTTCTTTAGGATTTTACAGGCAGGGCTTGTACAAACAAGCCTTATGGCTGTCTGCCCCGTGACACTTCTCACATTACTGGTGCTCTGTAGGGGCATCAAAGCTGGTGGAACTGGCACTCTGTGGCAAACCAACAGAGCACTAAGCTCACATTTACATGCCCACATGGAGAAAGGGAGAGACAATTAGTAGTCAGGCATTACATGATGTGAAATATCAATATGACACAAGTCAAGTGTTCAAAGGTAATTTTCAGTGTCACCATCTAAAACTGTACTAAAACTGTACTTGTTACCATTGCAATTTCTGATAAAAGTTATCTGAGCACAGCACAGACTTACATGTCTCCCACAACACACTTATGAATAAACTAAACAATTCATGCTTCCTATTACTTTATATACTAAGGTTTAATTAATCAATTCCAWAGGCTAAAAAAGCAAGAGGGAATAGAACACAACAGAGCAACRCCAGAGATAATAAGTACTAGCATGGACTACTTTTAATCAGGTCCCCAAAGAGAATGAAAATAACAGGAAATGAAAGTAATGAATGGAATTTCACAGCTCTGCCATCCATATGATAAGTTAAGACAGGATAAAAGAAGGTGGTATTAGAAGGAAATTCMGTGCTGTAGCAAGTGTAACTCAGAGTTACTGACAGTCAAAAACCTTACAAAACCAAACCCAAAGAAAAAAACATCTTAAGCAAAGCAAGAAAAACCTAACTCCTGCTTCTGAGAAGCAGTTTCAYTGGGCAGGAAAATAATTAAGAATTTTTGAAGAATCTATGAGAAACACCATTTATCTCTGTTCTTGTACTCTYTACCATGCCTTTTAATACCAAAAGACAAACTAACTGTGTAAGTTTAAAACTTATTTTAGAACTTCACATTTCACATTAAGATTGCTTGCTGCCTTAAAACCACTGTAGCCATGGCATTTGGCACTTTTGATAAACTTTAGTCCATCTTACAYCCCTCTRTAAGACTCTGCTCCCAGTTTTAYATCACTTTTCCAACATTCAASTTTTAGGTTATCCTGTTTTTYCCTCCTGAGGAMTTGCTATAAATMCCCCCTCCACCCTGATAARTTCATTAACTYCTGACTTTATCCCACATCAGAGTTCCTCTGCTAATAACAGATGTTCAAGTTTCACTAAATTGTCCTTTTGCTCTATCAGTTGCATTGTCCAAGTGCAAAGAAATGTTATTAACTTTTCTTGTCTGTAAAATTTGTTACGAGGATGAATGTTGAGCAGCTTGCATTTGGAGATGACTAGGTAACATAGAAATAGGGTGGAGAATTGGTGCTAGAACCCAGATCTTCTTTTTTTTTTTTTTTTTTCTTCTTGATCCGTTTGTTGGGCCTTTTTATTTTTTTGGCTGCTCTCTTCTCTTCTGGTTCCACAACTCTCCTCTTGCTCTCCCAGTCAACCTCCTTGTTATGAGATATTCTTTCTTTCATTGCCAGTCACTGGAGATCAAGTTGTCTCCACACATCCTCAAGTGAAGGCAGCAAGATGTGTTTGTCTGGTGGAGAGCCTGCAACAGCAGTCCCCTTCAATATAGGCTAAGGACACTCACAACCCAGAGTATTAAGGTACTGAAATATTGTGAAAACAATGGTTTCTCTATCAGAAAGGTTGKATCAGTTTTTCAAGAAAAGCCACTACTGATCTTCTGGACAGGACAAAATTCCAGTATTTGGTCTTTTCAGTGTAATGAGGACTTAAAAGAACAGGTAGTAAGAGTCAAAGTCCCAAAGCACATATGGCAAGTGACAGCTATATGTAATTTCTCTGCCACTAATTTCCACTTTCCCACTTCCTAGCACTAATTTTTTAATACCMTAAATAATCTTAATCTCAATCTCAGTCATTTAAAATATATCTGTATCACTCTTKTCTATACAGTTCATATCCATTCCTTATCATCAGACAGCAAATCTAAAAAGTGGATTTAATCTTTTTCTTCTCTGAACTCAATTAGCTCGTATTAGCTTCTCGTGTCACAAAAATATTTTATGTGGGCTCACAGTCATTCAGGTTAGAAAGCCTTTCAAAGCATCTAGTCACATTTATTATGCTTGATGCCACATGTGGTGCCATTAAATGCTGGAATCAYAGAATCAAAATCATTCCGCTAATGGCATGGCACTGCTATTAAAAATAATGGGCTGGCAAGTTGCAAAGGTCTGCTTCAAGCTGTTCTGTAGCCACCAGTCATTGCAAGGAGCCCATGTCAAAGGCTTGCTGACTGACAGTCAATTATTTCTCCTTCTAACACAGCTGCTGGATCAACAGTGGTTTCAGATCCTGGACAGCTTGTCACAGGACTTGCAGCTGGGATATTCATCAGATTAATATTAACATTACCTTAACAAATGCTGTAAATTACACTTGCATATGGATTTGCAGGTATGTGTATCAATCTGAGCATGCACAACACAGAGACACCACTGTTGCTGAGGGAAACCTCTCTTCAGTGTCTGCTGTCACAGATGCTGTGACAGCTGTATGAAACTTCACTGAAATGGCATTCTGCTTYACTGAAAGGGACAGCTTCCCTAGATTAAAAAAATTTAAGTAGCCTTGTTCAGACTAGTGYTGTGAAAGACATAATCTGTTTTGACAAATGCTTTAAGAAAAGTATAAATGTCCTCTTCTTCCAGTCTGCTTCAATCTTCTTGTTTCTTTTTACTCACACATTGCTGTGTCATAAAAATCCATTTGTTCCCGGATCAGATAAACATTTGTTTTTCTCAGTGCCAGTCACTCAGGCCTTGATCCTTACTCACAGCCAACAGAAAGACTTGTGGTTGCTTCAACAGGGTCAGATGGAGCATTAAAATCCTGTAACTCTCATTAAAACTGTTGCAGAGACAATAAGTTAATACCAATGCAGGGAACMCCTGCAGCCAGACTGAAACAACAGCATCACTGTATAAATCCTTTTAACACCATTCAGATTCAAAAACTGAGAGTTGGTTCTCTTTCTAAAAATCAGTGATACAACATAAAAAAAAAAGTTTCTTTTCTCAGCAAATGACACACTTGCCTGTGCACAGTTTTGTCTTTCAATGCCTACTAACCACATAAAAATAAAATTGAAGTCAATACTTTAAAGAAAGTACTTACATGCAATTTACATCCTTTCCCCCATCTTTATTCATTTATAGAAGATACATTTATTCAGTATAATCYAGGCAATTCAACAATAAAGGGCCAYYGCTATTTTTCTAAAATGACATTAATTTCAGRCATATCACTAGGCTAGAAGAAGTTGTACATTGTATTTATCAGATTCAGATTCTGAATGTTATGCTTTTGTTCCATGTTTAATAAACACTAAATTTTATTTTATTGGCTCACAKCTTTATAAGTGAATCAAGCTCATTGCTGTTTGCATCATCACAGAAAAGTAACCAACGGCTAAACTTTGATCAAATACATTCATTAAGGTAAGATTAAGAAAATTTTCTACTGTATAGCAGGCAAATAAAAAAAAMCAAACCAACCCACAAACAAACAAAAAAAGACACATAGTCTAATACACATCTGATTTTCACYTGAGGGAATAATGCTATTCCATGTTTTCTGTGATAAGAGTTTCTATTATCAGTTATTTAACTATGCTCTACCTAACTCTGAAATTCATCAGTAATCTCCTTATTACTTCAAGCAACAAATACCTTTACACAGCTGCTGTTCRTCTTACAAACAAGCTATTTACAAGAAACCAATGATGCTGACTATCTCAGCTGACAAGGCACAGCACAATGCAGCTTAATTCCCATGTATGCACTAAGAAATCTGATCCAGTACAATCTGAATACACCATAAAGAAAAGCCCAAGAGAAAAAAAAGGACAAACATAACCTCAAAAACTCAGGAAAGCCAGATTAGTCAAGATTTGTATTTTTGAAGAAAAAGTAATTTTGTTCAATAATCTTTTTGCAGTATTAAATTACAACAACACTACAGTAAATACCCTGAAGGAGTTTTCCACCCAATTACTTAATAATCCAATAGAGCTGAAAAAGGCTGAAAGACATTTGTTACCTTGGTAGAGCAGAAAATGAGAAGTACCAAATATTTCTTCTAAARGTACTTAAAATACATGATCACAGTCCATGGACTAATACTCAWGGCCAAATTTAAGATATTCCTTGGAGGATTCTGTAAACCAGATTATCAGATAATAAAGGACCTGGCATCAAGTAGTCAAATAAGCTTTTCTTAACAGTAATGGGATTTTAATCAATACAATGAAAATAMTATAATAAAGGATGAAGTGAAATAAGCATGAAGAGATTACTATTTAAAGTAATAGAACAAAAAGGGTCTGAAAAAAATCCCCACACTTCTGGAACCCTGCTGGAGACAATATGTGTACTTTTTGTTCCTGTACCAGACACAGTGTTTCACTAATCACCTTGAAAAAGCTTTTGCATATTAACAACATACAGGGGGAAAGTACATTGCTATTTTTCTTTTATGAATTATCAATGAGAACAATGATGATACAGTTTTATAAAGCATTTAAGGAAATTGGGTTTCTGTCTCAATTCCAGCATTAATTTAAAACATTTGATCAAAGGTTTTAAATGTTTTTTGTAATCCCTCACTGCTCTTGATGGCTTTAGTGAAAGAATCAGTATTTTTAGCTTTTTTTTGCATTTCTGTCCTTTTTTATTTCTTTTTTCTTTTCTGTATTCCCAGCCATACACTGGAAYAATATAGCATGGAATATCTTGCAAGAATTGTCACGTAGGAAGTACCATATTTGTTTTTTTCAGTGAAAYGAAGATCATGTCTGGAATGCAGTATGTTCTGGACAGATATGGCATACTGGTTTGTTTTTTTGACACTTCTGAAAGATAATGTCAGTCAAAATCAGTACTTTTGGTAATGTGTACAATTGTCTTTTCAGTACCAGAGAGACCTTGAACTAAAAGCCACCAAAATAAACTATTTAAGTTCTATTATGAATAACTTCTTGGACACATTACGTTACATATTTGGGAATATGAAAGCAACACACTGGCCCAAGTCAAAGTGATCAGAGTAAACAAAAAAGTGAGATGACCCCCCTTTCTCAATCCTGCCTCTTTCAGGAAGGCAGATTTCCAAAGGGTGTTTTCAAGCACCAGCCATCAGAGTCCAAATTTTCTTTGATGTGTGGGTGAATGCAGCGACAGAATAGAGGAGGCAAGGCTCCCTTCTCCTCCCTAAAGGCAAGCATGAAGAACCAGCTCTGCTACAGCTGTGATYCCTGTGGACAGCAACAGGTTTTTACCTAATCATCTGAAGTACCTAAGGCATGTTTAGTCAATTCGCGACCAATTAACTACAAACCAATCTGTCTCACAAACAAAATTTACTCAAAAATAGGCTTTTGTGAACTTGTACTACTCATGAAAATTTCAGATGTCAGTAAACCTYAAGCATCCAACAGGCTGAATATTCAAATGACATATTTAAGCCTTCAAAGACAAGCCCAAAAGCTATTAGCCATTAAAACAATGCTGACAAAGCTGGTTAAGCAGAACTCAATTAATTTGCAAAGGGAATTCTGGRTAGAAGATAGAGAAARCAGTTCATTTATGGCCTCAGTAGAACATTGTGACATGATGTGAAACAACATTGCTGMAAGACTGGATGTTCTAATGCCTGTTAGAAAATGCTCATTTGAAAAGAATTCAAAATGATACATTTTAAAAATCTTCTTTATTCCAGTAGACTTCATTACCTAGAGAGGTTGCTGTATGACACAAAATGGGCAACCTGAAAGGTCAACCAGAAAGACTCAGAGTTGCTGCACCAACCACAATTTTCTGGGATGTATTTTAAACACATGAGCCTCTCCACAGCTAAGAATTGAATCAAGACATTTACATTAATGGGCCTTTGATAGACTAATACTCAATTTTCTTATACCACACAGAAACTGCACAACATGAGCACCATTACAAGATATATAGCATATGGATACCATTAAAGCTCAATTATAAGGAATACTTGCTCATTTATTTCTCTAAGCACTACTCCAAGGAATGTAGCAGCAGTTTCACAGATGTCAAGTGGAAATAGTAGCCTTTCATTTAATTTGCTGAAAGATCATTCCCCCCTATTAACTAATTTCCTCCTAAAGATGTGTCGGTGTTATAACAATAAAAACGTCATTTTAACATGAAGTTTAAACCAGTGAAGGCAAAYTGCTGGAACAAACTACTTAGCTGTCTTGCTAACCTCTTTTTATTTCCTTCTCAATAGGTCTCAAACTAGCCCATTGATGTACAAGTCTCATTCTGTCTTTACCCTCTGCTATACAGATTCCTAGAGCAACAGCATTTCCTGCTGGGGTTTTATCACTGCTTGTTTAACATAAAACAACAGACYATCCTGCTAAGTCTTTTAAATTGATACTCAGTCATACCCCATCCTCTAAGCCAGGCCTACTCAGGTTATGGTGTGCTACAGTGTCAAGGTCTGCTCACGAAAAAGAAGGAAACACAAGGACAATCAGATTTTTATGTGAGATTAGAGCAAGAACACCACATATTTTGGATGTTGGCTGGGTGCATCCATCCAACTCAACACTTAGAAGAGAGTCYACATCTGCCCATTGGATAAGAAGTCAGGCTGAATGTTTTCTACAACATAAAGACATGTTTGTGAGCTCTTACTCTTCCCAGTCCTTACAAAAGTAGTGAGATAAAAGTCAGTCAAGGCAGAACACAATCTCCAAAGTGTACTCTCTTTACTACTAACTCTCTACTATAATAATTCCAAAATTATATGGCAATATTAGAGGAAAAAACCCCAGCAGAGTCACCCTACACAGCATCAAATTGGCCCTGTGATCTCCACCATTTTCATAAATGACTTGGACAGAGGTCTGGAAGGGATACCAAGCACGTTTGCAGATGATACAACACYGGGAGGAGCTGTTGCCTYCCTTCAGGGGAGGGAGGCCCAGCAGAGAGACCTTGACAAAYGAGAGGTCACCAAYYATATGAAGTTCAAGAAGGGAAAATGCTGGATTCTGKACCTGGGATGGAGCAAYCCTGGATGCCCATGTCAGTTCTGCAACCACACATTTTCTCAGCACAGCTGAATGAATTACAGCACTGGATATCATTTAGGGTTCTATTTCATCCTACGTATCTACAAACTAATTCTTTGATGTGTACTCTTTGTCAGTTGTAGTATCTTGTACTACATGAAAGCACAGAAGAAAATTGCACTAATCTAACTGAAAGTTACAGTGTGGTCAAACTGATTTACAGTGCAGGACTGCCTAATCCTCCACAGAATGACTTGAAAGAATACAYAGGRCACTTAAAAGTATCTCTTTCTCCAAACAGCTGCATGTCATGTARCTACTCTTGTTTTGCCAGGTGCAAACTGGGCTTTATTACTGTGAATTTTCATGAAATTTGTATTACATTGGTAACTTCAAAGCAAACAATTAGGAAATTTGAGAGAAAGAAAGCCAAATTCATTATATTCTTGATTAATTTGATTTGTTATGATTTGTTCAATATAACTAATGCAATAAGCTGCAGTACTGCCTAATTGTTAATTTTGAAGTGCAAGCTAGTTTATTCAATAATTTTTTTGATAYGAAGAAGAAAATGGAATATTTCAGGGTCCTAAAACCACTGGTATGGCACTGGCTGCAAAACAYAAATCAATAGCCAGCATAAGATGGTCACCACCACCATGCATTATTCAYAGTCATTAAGGTCAACCACAAAACTCAGACAATTTTCAAGTTCCATACTTAGTGTTTGATTTTTTGTAGTTATTCTATTAGTTTGTATGTTTTTTTGGGTTTTTTTTTGCAATAAGCAAAACTGATATGAAATCTGCATTAATCTTATTCTCTTCCACTAAATCAACAGGATTTCTGAGTAGGTCCTTTCCTAAATTCCAATGCTGTTATTTGATTAGAGCCTCAGTAACTCTCTCCCCCACCTCCCCCAATCCCTTGTATATTTTATTGTCATTATAGAGCAGACAAATCTTTTCATTTCTGCTTAAAATATTTGATCTGGCTAGCTCTCTGCTCAGATTGAGCTGGATCAAACAGAAGATATAGATGGCTTTRCTTTACTTAGTTACCCAAACCCAGGTTTGTGATCCCCACATGGCCTGAGAATAAGCAGGTCAACAGTGCCAAACAAATATCCACTTTTAGGCACTTTTGTATTTAGCCACAAAACACAGCACAGCATGTGGGAAAGACTGGGAGAGACACTTAAGAAGTTCAGCTCCTGAGCTGAATTAACCTGCTAATGAAGACACCCACTTGATTCCTTGATTGATTCCTTGATCTTAATTACTCACAAGCCCTTAGGCATCACCTGCCCACCATTCACCTAKCAGTAATATCTGATTTGGACTCTCTAGCTAATGCTTTCTTTTAAAGGATGCAATAACCCAGGGAGCAAAAGCACACGTCTGAGAAGTGAAAAACCCAAGCCTGCTGAATTCCTGGRGAATGTCTCAAGTACTAGGGGAAAAGCTCTTCTGGCAAATGCTGTCAATTTTCTGTTGAAATTGTGTCACAAAAGAAGTGAAAGGACAAGATTCACTGGACTGGAAACTCCGGGCTTTTGGTCTCCCAGAATGCCTTCTCTAATGCATTCCTAATGAAAACTTAACAACAAAATTCCTAAAACAAGACAGCAAATTCCCCAGAAGTCATGCTAATAAATCAGGTGGCTTTAACTATCTGTTCACTGACAGTGTAAGGATACTGAATAATTTTAGACCATTTTCAGTGTCTGATCTACATAGATGCTTTGTGCTTTTTCCTAATCACTTGTTAAAAATAAGACCAAATATAAATCATACTGAGAAGATTACAATTTGTTATA
Organism: Alauda arvensis; assembly: GCA_902810485.1. Taxonomy (NCBI): domain Eukaryota; kingdom Metazoa; phylum Chordata; class Aves; order Passeriformes; family Alaudidae; genus Alauda; species Alauda arvensis. The sequence goes on along the minus strand of CADDXX010000002.1, from coordinate 5,720,925 downwards.
GATTTTAGTAGATCAGGTTTGATAGAAGCAAAACCAGGCAGTCTGCCTAAGAGCATTTTCTCTTATCAATTTTGCTGCTGGGATCCTAGTTGTAATTTCTGTTCAGTATCATTTGATTTCCTAATAGACAAGAGGCTCTGAGCATGGGGTGACCCACAATAACCTCCATGACTCATAGAGAAAGCAAGAAGGGCACACATACTCTCCCCCTCAAGTCACCTTGCCATGCTAATTTAACACGCCCAGGTAATTTCTATTTTCTCCTCTCATTTCTGAAAAACATTTAGGGATAGCGTATGAAAAATGCAGACTGGTATGACCATTAGAGTAATTGCATTGGTTACACTTATTAATTTGTCAAAATTAAGTCAATAAGAGTTTTAGTAACACCATTATATTACTTGATTAGTTTTGAAAGTGATTATCATAAGAACTYCATTAAATTGGAAGCATCTCAATTTACAGGATACATTAAATTCTCAGTAGCATTTTAAGACATGATTCAACATATGCAGGTCAATTACCAGTAATCAGCATCTCACAGAACTGCTTCAATACAGCACTGGAAAAGAATGATAGATAGTTCTAAAAAATTACAGCTGAATCTCAGTTCACCAAGATAAAGCTGAACTTCAGCTCATGTTATTATGGTAAAAAGGCCATACCTAACATCTGTGCTGTTAAAACCATTCTGAAATGCTAAAGATTATAAAAATCTGAGCAAAGATTAGAGAACAGTTGTCTGCCTTAAAACTGATGATGATAATTTGTCAGGGCTGCCAAATTACTGAGATGCACTAACTGCACTCATGCCCAGCTGCACATTAATTACTAGATTAGAAAGTTATAATTAATTTTCTTAATATCACTACACCGCTTTTCTTCCTTGAGTTAATAAAAACAGATTGCAATCAATCTCTGTTAATTCATGCTGCAGAAGGTAACTGCTGTAGCTATTTCCATGCGTGGAGAACACCCCGTGCACAGCTCTTGCAGTAATGCCCTGCCCAGGAGCTGAATCTTCTGACATTTTAATGAAGTGTTGCAATAAGGCAAATAAATTATAAATTATAACTTGACTTAGTATAGTCAGTAGAAAAACTACCAAAGCTTAAAAATGAATTCTTAAAGAATCCTCTTAATGACAAAATTTAGAAAGCTGCATTTCAACGTATTTTGAACAGGAAAAGAGGGTTTACTCATGGCTGCATTGTTGAAAACCTTCACTGCTGAGACTTGTAAAATTTCTTCATCAACTGACCTTTTCATTAGAAATCAGCAAAAGTGCTCCAGACCTTTGCACACATTGCAAGAAATTTCGAGAGCTAGTAAAGGAAAGCAACTTTATAGAGAGACAGGGTAAAGTTCATGGAAGTTCTCATGAAGAGCATTCAGTTATAAATACAGCAGAGATAATTCAAGGAACATTCAAAGAGCATATATTYCCCAGTATCCATGTCTGCCTTAGTAACAAAAGGTTTTGTTGTAAAATGGAAAGGATTATTCATATAAAGTCAATGCACCATTTTTTTTCATTTTCCATTAAGCCYAAAAGTTGGTTTATTTCTCCAGCCTCATTACTGCTTAAAATATATATTTTTTTCTCTCCTCACTTTCCTTCCTTTGTAAAAGATGAGTGTAGAAATATGAGAATTATGACATTGTGGCATCCAAAGTGTGGTAGCCTATTTTATTTTGATGTAATAGAAGTCTTCACATGGTCAGCTTAGGTCTCAGAAAGGGAAGGGCCAATGTCAGCAACAAATGAAGGTTGACAATATTCTTTATTTGGGCGGGTTTTTTTTTAAATGCTTCTAAAGTCTTCAAGGGAGTGGTAAAGAAAAAGTAGTTTTGTATTTGTGAAAGACTAGAGATAAGAAAAGGGATTTTAAAAGAATATATAGCCTTTAGAAACATAGGCAGGCGCAAGCTTTTTATTACATATTTTTTTTCTCCCAAACTTCCCTACAGGAGCCCAGTTTGTCTTACACTGCTAAATACTATAGATATGTTTTATATAGATATATGTAAAGCATCTGAAAGTTTGTGTTGGTACACACCCCCTCTACCCCCCATGTATACCAAAATACACATAGGCTTGATTATCACTCTTTACAGAATATTCAACTATTTCAATACATTTAGGATCTTAAGGAACAATGTATTAGATGATACACTAGAACAAGTAGGATTTATGGAACAACTCTTCCATAAATGTTACCTTAAAGCAACAACTTTAGTATATGTCCCACTGAGGGGCTCCAGAGAGCCAATCAGCTAGGGACCTCAAGAACATTAGGGATGTAGGAAAACAAGGAAGTAAAGAAGGATGGATGGAAGGGGGGATGGAAGATAGGAAGGGGAGGAAATGAGTAATGGTCTGCCCAGAAGTCTCAGAAGATATATGTGGGAGACAGTACAATTCTCAAATATTAATTTTCGCACGCCATCAAACTGACACAACTGGAAAAATACTCAGAGAAGTAACCCCTCGATTGGGAAAACATAATACATCCAGGATTCAGATTCCTCTTGTGGAGGATGAGTGGGCAAGGACAGAAYCACAGTTCAGCAGAAAAAACTATCAGAGCTGAGAATGATCACCGGTGTGTTTCTTCTCCAAAATCAAAATGGATTYGAAGAGGGAAGCAAGCATGGAAGAGGATTAGCAGGGTTAGAAAATACACAAAACAGAGCAGGATCAAAGACAGATTGCAAGAGCTTTGGTTCACAGAAAACATACCACAAAAAGGAACTGGATGATCTCAGAACCTTGTACTAAAAAATTGCAACTTAGATTAAGGATCTGGATGTTTAAGAGACACTATGAGAAACAATGTAGCYGYTTTCCAACCAAAAACTGTGCTGYTACATTGATCAACACCTAGATGACTAAAAGTAACAAACACAGCACCACAGGCATCTCTATTTAATGCTGAGATTACTGTTCAGAAACAATTAGGTGTTCTGTATTCAGCTGGGTGTATGAAGCTGGTCATAAACTGAGAAAATGCAAGTAATGATCAGCAATTATACAAGCAGGCAAGAAATTAATACTTATATCATTCCTGAAAAGAAAGAAAACTCCTGAATTCTCACCAAAATCTTAAACATAACTGAAGTATCAACAAAKAATAAACTTTTGTCTCTGTTAAAAGGTGAAGCAAAAAATGAATCTTCATGAACATTCTTACTATTCTGATATAACGGACTGGTATCTAGGGGAAAAAAGATAACTTATTTAATGCTGATTTGTTGTTTTAATGTCAATCTAAAAGATTAAATGGAAAATTGCACTGCAAGAGTATCTGACATATCCATGAAAACACATATGCCATGAATTTCAGAATAACAAAGGTGTCAGAAGCAGTTATGAATAGTCATCTTAAAATTAAACATGCTTGTAAAAATGGCATGACAGGCACCCCTCAGCACTGGTATAATGAAACCAAAAACCACAAAATTCAAGTTTCACAATATTAATTAGATTACAAAATGTTAAAAAGAGAAGTTGAAAATTCACATAAGTAAAGYTGTTATCTGTGATATACATGATGCCAGTTGCAGCAGGGTTTTGGTTGTCCAGCTGAGAGGCCATGGTTTGGTGGAAGTTAAGCCTCTTGTATCAGCAGCAGTAAGAAAACGAGGAATAAAGATTTACCAATACATGCATCTATCTGTGTGTTTATCTGAAAGGTGCACTTTGAGAAGTAGGAAATTGTTTTATCGGCAAAAAAAAATCCAGTATTCTTGAAGACAATAGCAGAATCTGTTCTCAGTAACGATACCTGAAAAAATATAGTTAGCAACTCTTGTTCATGCTYATCATTTTAGGATGGCAAGAATACAGAGCAACTACAAACATCAGTCATTTCCTTGGTCAATCTCAATCCTTATTATCTACCATGTCACACAGATGCTTAAACCACTGTAGGAAGAATAACCAAACAACCCCACATAGCTGAGAATTTAACCAGATGGAAGTRTCAAATTCCAGCTAAAATACACAAGCAAAGCACTTTGCAAATGCCCCCTCTCCAGTTGTCATGGTCAYTTCAGGATTTCCCTAGTGAGAAATGAGTCATGGATTTTGCAGGCAAAATCCTGCAAATGTGACATACATTGTAACAAATACATAAAGTAAACAACTCGTAAGTGGCTTTATAAATTGTCTGTTGGAAAAGTCTTGGGTGGAACAATCCCAACATAACAATTGTTTTTAGATGTGTTTTTTCTGAGGTGACTTGAATTGTGGTGGAAGTGACTGAGAAGTACTTGAGCTTATTTTATGCGTTTAATGAAACCTGAAGTCTCTATAAACTGATTCCCTTCCCTCTCAAGGAAGCCTCTTTTGACAGTCACATTTTGTCTGCTGTAAGATTAYCACTTACTATACACAGATGAGAATCAAGTCACACATGATACAAGCAATTAAAAGGGAAATGATCCTTAACCAAGTGCAAAGATTAATGTGCCTACACTCGGGTGTCAGCATTCCAGCACAGTCAGTATTGGCCAAGGAAAATCAGCCCAGGCACTGGGCACTTGATTTCAGGGCAGGAAAATGCTCCTCAAGCTGCTCCATGTGACTTTTGCAGTGTCCCACTCCAGAGGGAGCTTGTTCCTGCTGTGTTGCATTTGAATGTGCAAATGTATCTCATCTGGAACTGAGCCTCATCCTGCACATCTTCACAAACAACTCCAACTCTCAAATATGTCTGGCAATTCAGCACTAAGGGCTCCCTTGYAGCTCCTMGGCRAGGGGAAGGCATGGCATACAAATAACTCCTGATCATCTGCCAATATTGAGATGATAACACCACTTACCCAGCTAAAGCAAGAGCATGAGCAACACCCTTAGCCAGAGGCTAATTTATAAAGTCCTGTTTTCAAGAAATGCAATTTCAAAAACTTGCAGGGGAGCAAGAGAGGCTTTAACTTTCAGGAAGCCAACTGAGAATCTGATGCACCTCTCCCACCCTATGTCACTGCACCAACCAGTAAAGGACTGGTTACATCCATACTGCCAGGAAATTAGATGTACATGTATGGTACATTGGCATATGCTATAGGTGACTGGGCTGAACTTCCTAGTCCTGGTTTCTTCTAGGGCAAACCACAAAACAGTTCAACCTGTTCATCCTCCTCCTTTCTGGCACAGAAAACCTTTATATCTTCTTCATTAATAACATACCAAAAAAAGCAATTCCCCATTTTTTTAAGCCATCAAGACAAAATCTTATGATAGTCAAGAAAGGGTTTGATGCCCTGAAGAGTGTCTGCTGATGAGAGGGGCAAAGGTCCATGAAGTGGAGCCTCTGGTAACCAGTTGGTTTCTGTGGGACTGTCTGGCAGCAGGTTTGTTTGGTTTTGTACAGAACATTACCTATTGYTAGCACCACAGAGATCTATGAGGTGTTTGTAATTGTACATTTTGTGCTGAGGAATCCCATTACTAATACTCACATAGGCTTTTACACAGATAGGCAATATGATAATTATGAACYTGCAAGTATCTGTATTCATTTTACATTGCACTAATAAACTGTGGGGAAAGAGTGTTTAAACTTAGAATCTGGGACTAGAATCTTTCTTTTGGCTATAAAGAAAGCACTTAAACTGAGAAGGATATTTTGCAGTAATAATAATAGGTCCCAAATTCTTTCTGTGTTATTGCCAGAGGGCAGCCTCCCACACAAATTCTGCATTACAATATTGAATTGAAGCTGCTAGTTGAATAATACAGCCTATCATTATGGGCTATCACCAAAATAATATTTTTCTTGGTTCTTTTTCTTTCTCAACAAAAAGCTACATTCCTTGAACTATCTCATGCAATTTTTGTGGTATTATTATAAATGAGATTGATTTGCATTGCTTAATGAGAAATCAGAAATCACCACAGGTCATATACTGAATATTGAATATGAAGCACCAGTCATGTAATGAGGAACTAGCTACTCATCTCACATGAGGTGATGACACAGCAAGGAATTTCASATGAGGCAAAGACATTCCATGGCAAGGAATTTGTTTCTTGTGGTGTTCTAACATGTCCTAAAACACGGAAATTTCTAATTTTCTGTTATTTAACACACATAACTATTTTTCCAGGTTGTTTTGCAATACTGACTCAAGAAATGCAAACTTGTTTATGAGTCATGCAATGAACTGAAATGGCTGTGCTGAAAAATGTACCCTTTGCTGAAACCATCCTTCTCACTAGTTACTTATAAATTAGGATGTAATTCCTCATCTCAAGATGCTAGTGCTTTCAATTAATTGTGCAAGGTCTTTTTTAGCCAGTGGAAAGAGATTGGTATATCCAGACAGATCATTCTATGCCAAAACATATGTTTAACATAAAACAAATAAATTTTAGAGAGGCAAAGTTTAGCCAGGATAATCTCTTTGCATCCAGTGCTAATACAAATCCCCACYGTGATCCAAATGCCTGAAGGCAAARGTCTGCTTTCCATTGGTCTGTTTTGCTGCAGGGGAAATCTCAGTGTTTAACTCAATATCCAAATCCCTTTTTGTTATTATGACCACTTTATTACATCAGTGGAGTCATCTGCCAAAACCACACATAMAAAGCCTTTATAAAGTATGTCTGCTACTTTTAGCTTTTTTCCTTAGGTAATTTTGATTTCTTCCTCTAAAATTATGACAAAATTAGATAGAAGAGATGTAATTAAAGATTTCATCTAAACATAGCTTCTGCATGATCCTACAATAACAAACTGTGCAGACAGTGTAAGATTTTCATCTCTAAACTCTCTTTGAAAATAGGTTGACTTTTCCCAAATACAGTCAAAATTTGAAGAATAACTTTTATTTAACTCTGCAAATCCTGTAGGTTGTGGTGTTTTTTTTGTTTGTGTTTTTTTTTTAATACACTGGAGTTCTGGAGTTAACAGTGCAAACCAGAAAAATTAAATTATCCATCCTGGTTAGATCTCTGCAAGAAAGTGCTTTTTGTGTCACTTGGAGGAGTAAAAGCATGAACTGCTAATTCTGTTGAAGAATAMAGTATCTTACAAAAATTTTGCAAAATAATGCAACAGTCAATCACATTTCAGGCATTTCTGACAGTGTAAGTGGGAGAATCAAGCTGTCAAAAAAGTTTACTGAATTTACATGTTTGGATCCCTTTGTTATACTCTCAAACTTTCTCAATGCATTAAAACTCCTTACAGATTATAAAGGTATGTACTCTTAAATGCATTGATTATGATGTTTTGGAGATGTCACACAACTCACAAAGAACCATTCTGTTATATACTGAATTCTTTCCTTAAGAATACTGGAGTTTTTCTAATGAAGTACAACACACAAAAGACATTTTGAAGACCATGAGACCTCAAACATGTTTTGAAACTGGGAATTATTCTGAAACTTTGAAATATTTTCAAGCAAATTCCATTGTCTAAAGACCAACATTTCATACCTCCCAGGTGGCTGGTTTATTGGCCACATTTCCACCTATGTGGAAAGTGCTGAGATAGAAGCCTCTTGAAATGCCTGAAACCTAAACCACTGCCACCAGCAGTCTGAAATACCAGAGTGAGTGTCCCATAAGACAACACCACYTGTGTGGGTGTCAGCCTTCCAAACACTGCAGCATTTTAGCATAAAACCCCTCTCCAAAGCAGCCAGGTTCTKCTGAGATGGTGGGGAGAGCCATCCTATTTAGCACTGCTGTCACAGAACAGAAATCTCAGCCGGTGATAACAAGTTATTCAAAATAAAAAACCCAAAGCTATGGATGAAATTTTTTATTGCTATTTTCTTTTTTTTTTCCCCAAGTGGTGTGAGAGAAAAAACAGTGTTTGAAACTGTGCTATGGGTGTATCTTCTTGCTCTGAATACATAGTGGCTGCAAAGGGCACAGAAGTGCCAAGAAACTAATTTAAACTAAACACTTTAAGGCCTGGAAAGACCTGTGGCATAACTTCACTATGCTGTACAAAATGTAGCAATTTAAAAAATAATAGTAATTTTGGAAGCCAAAAGAGGACCTTGCTTGAAAATTATGCTGACAGCATCTCAGTGACATAAATATTGCAGCTCTGTCACTTCCATCCTCGGTTACCTATGAATAACTACTTTGTGCAAACAATTTAGCAAGGCCCCTGCTGTTTCACTTCATAAAATATGTTATAGTGAATACAACTCAGATCCACTATTTAAGTACAATCAATATTAAACTGTAAAAGGCAAAGAATCCTAAACTGACACCAAACACAGTAAACATTCTACAATTAYGTCAAGTAAATCTTACCACTCCCTGTGGTTTGATTTCAATACAAATTAATCACAGGTGTTTCAAACTCCTCTTTTTTAACTTCTGTTAAGCTTTCCCACTCTGGCCCACTCCAACTACACCTCACAGCTTTTCCTTCTATACAACACTTCCCATGGTCCCTAAAGCCAGAAATTATTATAGAGTTTAGGTTTGTCAGTGAGACAGAGAAATAGGCACAGTATCCCCATTAGCCACAACAACACTTATGAACAGGCTGGACATTCAAAAAACCCTCTATTTCCAGCTTGTTATGTTTCCAGRAATAAAGATATTATTTACTTTAGTTGAAACTTTTTCATAAAGGCAAGGCATAACTGTTCTTCAAAGTTTCAGATGCACTTAAAGGTTATATGCTACATTGATTCTTCATAAAAAGGTAAGAACCGTAATGCCTAACAGTATTGCTACAACACAGCACAATAAATAACCTTAAAACTACACAATTGGTCAATGTATAGAGAGCAAACATTTAATGGAAAATATATTCTTTCATATAGGAATTCTTCTGGGTTGCCTACTGGGAAGTAGCAATGTGATCTTATTGGAAACAGTGACTAAAAACCAGATACAGGTCTGCTTTCAAAGGGGAAAAAGTGACATAAAACCAAAATTTCCATCTGAAAGAAAAAAAAAAGCACAGACTTTTACACACAGATGTTTAGTCCTGATTAATTCAACAATCTGGGTTCTTTTCTGTATTTGACAGCTGGGCATCATCCCATAAACACAAGCCCCATACATTTTCCCCCTTAATAGTTAGAGGGGTGAAAATAAATAGATGTGTTAAAAAAGTTTACTTGATCCTGCAAACTTGATGCAAGTCTGGATATTTGTTAAGATTACTTAACTCACTAAGCGAGCTATAATTTTTTTTATTTCTATAAATCTGACATGTAAATCACAGAAATACAGCAGGAAACTGATTGATCAGTCATAAACTACTTAAAATTTATAGAGAGCAAGAGAAATGACAATTTTAGCATGGAGAAGCCAGATTGTCACAGCTTATTAGGAAGAAGAAAAAAGGATCATGAACTAGTGGTATTTTAAGAAACTGTTACAGATGGCATTTTAGAAGTATTGAAGAGGCAATATCTAAACAAAGGATTTGTGTGAGGGAGGAAAATAAGCAAGCAAATAAAGAAATAAAAGTGTTTTTGCCAGTTTGTGCTTCTTTTCCCCAAAAATAAAGACTCAAACCTGTCTGTCAACCCACCACTGCTTYATACACTTCTCCYTCTACAGCCCTTTCTACCCCTGTTKTAAGYCAGAAGAGTTCAAAAGTGCTATACCACACTGTTTACTTAAATAARCAAGTGAGCCATAGAAGGAGCTTCAAATTTTGCAGCACAAGCAGAAGTGAAAAAGAGATGCTGAGGAGGAACTGAAAATACAAAGCAACATCAGAAATATGGAAGTGCAACTGAAACTTTAGAAAGAAAGAAAAAGAACTTCAGAGACTAAAGGATGTTTTACAAGCCAACATACTCATGGTTTGGCAAGTATTTTTAGCTGAAGAATAGTACAATGAACTTTTAATCATATTTGATAATAAGAGTTCCACAAACAAGACAGTAAGTGTCCCATGATCACTAAGTGGTGAGGAAAGAGTCAGGATGAACTGAAACAACAGAAAAGATACAGAGAATAATACTTCAGGTGGATGTCTTTGGTGTGCAAGGAGACAAAAGCACACATATATGTGTTTATATTTGAGGTGTGCAAGGAGAGAGCAAGTCTGGCTATGATGATACAGGATGAGCACAGAAAAGCAACTATTTCCTGAAGAACATTTGCAAAGTTAAACAAATATCCAGCTCATCTCTTAATCCAGAAATAATAATTTAAAAATAGCCACTGATACCCATAATCTACTGTGASTGTTTTTCAATTTGAAGCATAAATCAAAATAAAATTAAATAAAATACTAATCAGAAATGAGGCATATTAGATCCACAATGTATGCAGGCTTCAGTGGCTTAGCATTTCCTAAGCCTGGATGACAGCATATTTGTTTACTCACAGTATTATGGAAGAGTCATCTGCTGAAGGTCAAAGCTAGGCAGATGTGCAAGGATTCAGAATGAATAAACAAGAACCCAGCATTTCATGCCAATTYTTCTGCCACAGCATAGGAAATTATCTTGGGAGAAGTCCTCTTTCACTTTTGTGCCAGGTAAAAAACTAATCCCTTTTGCATTCCCACCTTRCACTGTTTGCAGCTGACATCTGTGGGGCCCCACAGCAGTTGTTGTGAGAAGGTAGGAACAAACCATAAAGATCTACCACATAATTTGAACTATATGCAAAAAGAACATTGATATATTAACAGTCAAGGAGGGATTTAGATAAGAGCTACATAAAAGACCTATTTTTAGCCTGAATGCTTTAAGCATACTTAAATATACTGTGTAGAGCAAGGTAYTGTTGTGCTGCAATTACAAACATGCTAAGGTTTTGTATTCAGAAGTTTCTCTAACAGCTTAAAAACAAATAACCAACATGCCTCAAGCTGCTATACTACTGAACTTGAGCAGAACTTATTAAAGCCTGTTGTGAAAAAATTMTTAGCATGCATGTAAGTAACCAGCCAAAGTCCAAGGATCATCACCAGGCAGCAGTTAACCAGCCCCTTCAATGATGAGAAAGTTCAGGAGTCACTAACCCTCTCCTGCTCCCACACATAAATGTGCTTTTTTGGCTTTCTATCTCACTACTGTTTGAATGGAAGGTGGAAGATAAGCCTGTCTGAACTGACATGTCAGGGGTTTCCCTAGGACTGACCCTGGGCAGTTTAGTGGGAAGCCAGAAGCAAACACAGCCAATGAAGCAACATGTMAATGTCCACCACACTATGGGGAAAAGGTGCACTCATACAGAGCAAGCAGGGAACAGTGCAAGAGGCTGTCAAGGAGGCAACCACACAAAAAAACTCATCACCAACAGCCACACGTGATTTTTTTTTAAATTCTTCCTTGTGATGCAGGGGTTTATTATTAGTATGAAGAAAGCTGATGTGTCCTTACGATACACAAATGCACCCCACAGGTGTRATTTTCAATTTTCTTTGCCAAGCAGTGCAAAGAAACCATTTTCTTTACCAGCACAGTATCACAGGCAGCAGTCCTGAGTTGGACCAAAGAATTGCTGACACATCTGGAGCCAGAAACTGGGGGCAAGCATGAGTTGAGGAAAGCCAGCAACTCCTACAGCAAACACASAGCTGCCTTCAAACCATGACTGCCCAAAGCAAAACCACTCCTTGGGAGAGGGTAGAAAACAGTGAATTCCTTGTAGCAGGTATTCCTCCTGTTTCCTGATATGAAGGACATGCTTATACCATATTTGAGAACAGATAAAAATAAGAGTACAAAGTGGCTAGAAAACTTTCAGAGTAGCACATATCCTAATGCTCTTAGCCTACCTAAAACAACACTAAAATTACTTCAGGAAGAGTGATGAACAACATACTAACTGAAAATACCACAATATTCTGAAATGAATAAATATATTTCTATATGTATTCTTCTGTATGCAACATATATCCACTTAAATKTCTCAATTTAAACTGTAGAAGGACAAAACCTGCAGCAATTGTAATAGCTTTGTGGCAAAGATGGATTCAACATAATATATGTGCTGTAGTCATCAAAAAGCAGTAGTTTTACCTCTTGATATTAAGTAATGCCCAAGGTATCCCAGTRGGAGTGTTGAAAGCAGGTAGCAATTTCTCTCCAAGCTCCACTGCCTTTTTTCGGAAAACCTGAAAGTTAAGAAGAAAGCGAGTGTTKGGACATGCATTGTTGTTCCAACTAAATTAATGTAGCTAATAKCATTATTGAGCATATGGTACAATCCATCTCAGCACAATGAAACATCCCTGCTCCTTTGGAGTGACGTCAAARCCTGTTTTCCATTGCACTTGCTCAGGAGAGAACTCACACAGCAGGATCAGCAATGACAATGCCCAGATGACCTGCTCCTGGCTTGATGGGCATCGAGCCAGAGCCACCAGCACAGCCAGATCTGATCCTGCACAGCAGGTTACACACTCTTGGCTGCCCCTGCCAGCTCCCCTGAGCTCAGGGAAGGGGCCAGGAGCCAGGGATGCTGCTGCACCCTGGCTGGCTGGCTGGCAGCTCCCTGCCCTGAGCACCACGTCCTCCTGGAGCACAGGGATACAGCTGCAGGAAGGGCACCTTTGCTCTCTGTCAGGTTTTTCTGTGGGCTGCCTTGCCACGTGGCTGCTGTCCTGCCAACCTGCTGCATGGGCAGTCTGGCAGAAACACCTCCCAGATCACTGAAAAAATAAACTCCATGCATTTCACAGAGCTACTGTCTTTATGGACTCAGCTGGCTTGTACCCAGAGAGTGCCAGTGCCACAATTAACCAAAAAATTGGAATATACCCCCACAGCCAACTTAACTGATATGCAGCATCTAAAGAGTTTCAGCTTTCATTTCAAAWACATGAAGCAGAAAGACYCCAAATGCTTACCATACCCCCACAAGAATGACAGACAATTTAACAAGAGGAACTTCCTGTCCTGGTAAATAGTTAAAAAGCTGAACAAAGAGGATTTTGCTTTCCTTCAAATGCCAGCTCAGTTCAGGTTAACCTTACAGTGAGTGCTCTACTAAGAGAGTTTTTAATTAGAAGCAATATTGCTCCAACTTAAATATAGAAACCTATTTAGTGATTTCAATATGTGGATGTTCAAGGCCTATTTGCTTGGAATTACACTGGGATCTTGCGCAACACTGACAGGGATTATCCCAGGTGTAGTAGTCAAAATAGCAAAGTCACCTTCATTGTTCTCTCTTTCTAATAATGGTTCCTTTCAATTCATTTTTTCTCCTCAGACATATTTATGATGGRTTTATATTTATTTATGTATTAGAAATCAGTTTGTACATCTGATGCATCTTGTGGTGCAGCCATGCATATGTTTATGTGAATATATAAAGACATCTGCTGGACAAAACAAGGTAATGAAGAAATTTCCTTCCACAAAAATAAAATACAATTCATAAAATACCACTTTCTAAAAGCCACATTGAATGAAGGTTTTTCATTATTGAAAAATACCAGGAGTGAATATAAAATTCTGGGACAATCAAGCTACCATAAAGAAGCTCCAGACTATCCCATCCCACGGTCTCTCCACATGATACAGATCTCAAGAYTTCTGAGGCAACAGTCCAAGATTTAGAATTACAGTAAAAGATATTTTGAGGGAAGTTAAGTAATTCCAAGCCAAACTATCTCTGGAGGCAGAAAACTTTCTGACTTGAGTGGATTGCACTCAAGTGCTGGGAGAAACTTGAAGCAAASCAGCAGGGAAAACAATTTGCTTGGAAATCCCTTCATAATCCATGGTATTTCTGACTTCCCCATTTACCAATTATGTGGATTCTGATGAGAATTAATTATGGATTTGTGATCTTTATCCAGCACATAACTGAGTCTTCCCAAGCCTTGGTGAACATTCAGAAACAGTTGGTGCAGAACATAATCACCTCTTAGCAGATTTCCWTGGGAGGAAAAGGGACAGGAACCCACTCAGAGCACAGAGGCTTTCCCTTGTTTCACAGCCACGTTTTTCACCTTGCTCTGCTGAAGCCAAACCTATCCTTTGCTCTTTTAGCACAAAAGAAACCTCCCTCAGCCTTTCACAGCATATGGTGTGATCAACTCTTCAGCCTCTCTGCCCTGAAACATTGAAGTACTGACAGGAGTGGCTRCAATCATCCCCCTAAGCCATGGGCACACCAGGACCATGATATTCTGTAGAAGCATCTGCTGCACACCATAAACCCCCTACCTTTAGCCATACTTAAAGATATCCTAYGGAATGTTGTTAAAGGTGCCATATGCATTCTTTTTAGATGTTTATGTAAGGACAAGAGGAGATCTCCCCTTCAAAACACACACACTTAACCACAGCAGAGGCAGCAAGGCTCAGTACCTGCTGTACCTTGCAGGCTACATCAAGCCTTCATCCTTAAAAAGATTGCATGTGAGCTCAGAATGAGATCTTTAACAATAATTGCTTCTGGACAAAAATAAGAGATTTTAGCATCTCAATTTGATGTAGAGCAATAATGCTTTACTTTAAAATATTACTACCAACCCTAACGTATTTTTAAAATTCTACTGTATTTACTTTATACATAAACAACACAAATTTTMTCAAAATAGAAATTGCCTACTTTATGGAAATGTCACAAACAATGGCTATCAAAAAATAAACATGAGATACAAAGCAGTAAGTATTGTTCCATGTACGGATATAGAAGGAAAAGGTAATTCAGTCCTGACAAAACTAGTGCCCTGAACACCAACATAAGAATACACAGTGAAGCCAGGCATTCTAACTTCTTTCTTRTCCAAAATGCACCTCTTCAAAGGCACTAAACAATTTTCATAGTAGGCAATTAGGAAAAAAGAATTTTAAAATATTTTTAAACCATTGTACGATTTTGAAACAAGTGCTGAGGTGAAGAAACACTTCTTGTTTACMTGAGAATTTCAACAGGCTATTACTAATGCATGCTGGTGATTTTCCTTCCCCTTCCAAAGTTAAAAATAAAAATCAACTTTGGGCATGGTCTAATTTTATCTCTAGGTCTAATTTAACATGGCTGAAMAACTGACTGGTAAATCACCATCTATGAAGTAGAACAGCATAGACAATAATGACAAGACTATAACAACACTGAATGACTGAGCACAACAAATTGTAGCCTCATACAGTRAAATTATACTCTTTCAGCAAGGGTAAATGGGTAAAGATAAATAAAGGAACCACTTTATTTCTCAATTTGCAACTTTAACAGTTAATAATAGGAAAAGCAGGTGCGGCAATTATTGCGCATCATCCACAACGTTCACTGTATTTTTCCTCTGCAGAARCTTACAGTATTGGACAAGAAATAAATATTGTGCTGGGTAAGATTTTTTTTTGGGTAAGAAAAGTAAATAAACAATAGGAACTTCTACTTATTATCTCTACTTCTGAATTGAATTTCAACATCTGCCAAGCCCAGATCCTTCCCCACTACCACCCAGTAAAGTGATTGTTTGATAAGCACTAACTATGACAGCCATTACTGAGAAGCACAAAACAAAGGCAGAAATGACAGAGCACAAAAATGAGAGACATTATATATAATAGAGGAAAACATCTAAAGCACAATTTCCCATCCCAGTTATTAYCTTTAGAGCCCCAAGGACCTTTCCTGGCTTTTCCTCTTCAGTGCTCATCCAGCAGTAATGAAAGATTACTTACATGAAGTTCTCCAACTGGGTCAGACCTGTTAAAGGCTGTCATAGTCTCACACCTGAACCACCCTTCACTCCAAGCTTAGTTCAAATATTTACCTACAAATATAAAAGTCTGTGAAGCACTTCTGAGGCCTCCATCACTTTCTCAAATGCTCTATCATATCTAGACAGCATACTTTTTAAAGAAGGGGGACTGTGGAGYTATTTACCTGGCATATCAGCAGTGCCTTTACCAGGTGGTGCACAGAGTAAGCAATGCTGCCATCAATCCCTTCCTTTAAACTGAGAATTCATAGCAAAGTACTATGATTACCTTTAAAAAGCAATGAAGCCACTAAAATTTGCACTGATGTTTAACACAGCTAAACAGCATACTACAACAAAGAAAATAATTCTTAGTGAAGCACTGAGGTTCAGGAAAGAAAATGATAATTGACAATAGTCAATTATCATGATCAATACACGATCAGTATTTAAAACTATAAAGTTGGGCAGAATACAGAGAGCTTTCTCAAACATTTCTCTTCAACCTAATTTTTGCTACTAGTCAGACTATGGATATGAAATAATGGTCTTTTTAAACTCAAAGGTTACTAACATTTTCTAAAAGTATAATACTGATTCTTAATGTGTGAAGGTCCTGTGTAAGATGGACTCCTCCACGAAATAAACAGAGATTCCTTCACACTCCGCAGTCCTACTCAAAATCAGCACTAAAGTGAATTTGATACTTACTATAATCATACAATATATTATACAGAAGACAGAGTTACTATACTTTCTGTTTCAATCTCTGCTTATATTAGTTGGCTGTGAATTGTTAAAATAAGCTCAGGGCAAATAAAGAAGTACCTTCATTGTTCTTTGAGTTACCAATCTTGAGTCCCTTAYAAACACAGAAGACCACCACCATTACTCCAAGCCAGCAATCCTTTGAACAACATTTGAGTAAGCACTGGTAGGTAAACAAGAAATCCACCTCACTGCTGCACACACTAATCTTTCCTTTTACACTCTCTTCATTCCATAGGCAACCACACACCAAGCCAGGAAACTACACATTGTTTTCTCACTCATTAGATGGCCTTAAATATCTCTTAAATACATGGAAGTATTTTTGGTCTTCATGAGAGAGAACAAACTATCTGACTAAGAGATCCTACATCTMGAACTGCAATGCTCATGTTAGAACACCCAATGCCAAAATCAATCAGATCTTGCAGACTCTTCYGTCCATTAACAAATCTTATTAGGGAAAAGAGGTTTCCCACAGAGAAACAAGGCTCTGCCTGCAAGGATGCAACCCCAGGGCAAAGACCAGACCTGTCGTCTGGTGAGCACTGGCTTTCATTATAGTGCAAGAATGTTATCTCCTCTGGATAAACAAAAATGTTTCCTTTGGCTGGAATGACAAATCCCTTTGAAAATGTCAGATTACCTCATTGTAGTTTTAATTRCTATTGCTAATCAGGAAGAAAAGAAAGCACAGGAAACAAATATCTTAGAATTGCTTATGTGGCACATCTAATTTTAAAAAAGGCATAGCATGGTACATCATCATAAATTAAAGAACAGCCAGATTTTGCCTTAAGAAGTCCTCCATATAAAGGCAACCAGAAGTTAACATTTAACACCAAAGGAAGGAATACTGTATTTTAATCTTTTTTTCAATTGACAAAGACATTTTCTCAACATTTCTAATTCTATCAAATCAAGCATTTATCATTTTTGTTTTTATATTTACTGATAAAAAGTGACAAGTCACTAAGTAAGATTTATTGCTTTCTTTCCTGTACCTGACTGCCTTTCCCAGTAGGGTAAGGAATGAATATTTCAGTGCAAAAGCAGAAAACGAGAGCAGAAAAATGAACAGGGACAGGCCACTTTCCTGCTCTTCAGAACATTGAATAGAAATCCTCTCAGCAGAACAAATGTTGATTTGGTCTCAAAGTGATCTGCTAACAAAAAAGAACTCTCTCAGAACAACTTGTTCCAATACTTTCTTTACTGAAAGACAATCCAGGATTTTTGCTGTATTTACACTTGTTTTATTTTTACAATGAAAGACTAGAAATGCTACAAAAATTGAGGTACTCCACCTGAMATAACAGAATACTTGAAATAGCATAAGCTGAATTCTGCCACTCTCTGCAATACCAAATGATACCACACCTAACTGCCATATTATTTGAAACTATTTCCTATAACACATTTTCAGTATTTATAGCAGCTGGATAAGTTACCCAGATGCTGGAGTTAATTCATCAGCAAGTAGTGCTTTTACAGCTACTGTCACTTTGACACCAGCAGGTGCTGCGAGTTTTATTTTATTCAGTTCTCACTTCCGTCTGAGTTCAAGTCATCTATGAATRTTCTGTGCTAAAAGGTGAGGAGACAATTAATAACATTTCTTGAAACAAGCATTGTAATGAGTCACATCAGTGTGATCATCAGTGCCAACAGAAGAAGCCAAATGGCCTTCAAGCAGGACTTTCACAGCTGTAGAAGTATTTTCGTACATCCAGATCCACAAGTGACAGGAGTTTTGAGCATTTTACCCAGAAAACAGACTGTGGTCAAGACCAATTGCCCATCTCTGGGACAGTCCTGGTCCTGCTGGACTTGTGAAATGCCACACACAACACGAGCCCACCTCCAGCCCAGGACTGCACCCAACCTCAAGTTGTCCTACCAGGATACAGAAGAGGGGGATAGCACATTCAAAACAAGTGAGGCTACACCTACAGTAGACAAAGATCAATCAGGGCTGATCAACACAATGGCACATGCTGACACCAGTCAGCATCACACACTTCACCACGCTGAGTTTTGGGAAGGCTTTCCAGTTTGCAAGCGTTAACGGCAAACCCAAAGCAGCTTTGTCCATCTGTACAACCCTTCTCAAAGCTTTTGAGAACAGTGATTGTAGAATTATGCAAATTACTGGAGACTTACTGGAGAGATGCAGGCAGTCTGTGGTATCTGTGAGCAACCACCCACCTGCAAACTGCTGGAATAGTTTATGCCTTTTTCACAACTTGAGGAAGTRACAAACATGAGTAAGCTTTTAGATTTGTACTGCCCTTTCCAGAATAATCCAGTATGCTGGTCACCAGCTCGTAGAAGGAAGTTCACATAAAAAACCTGCTTATTGCATAAATTAGATTTGATTAAAAAAAAGAGAAAAAAATTATAAAACCCCTTCTTTTATTCAATTAGCCTTTTTTGCTAGGCTTTCACTGGCAGCAAGAAAATTAATTTTCTTTTCTAGCYGACTGCTGTACCAAAGAAGTCATATAGTACCATGAAGAGTATCCCCTCTGTGGAAAAGATTGATTAAGAGAACTTAATCAAATGGAAGTAACTGGATTAGTGAGAGATCTCCAGATTTCATTCAAATGCACACAGCAAAAAGCACAAACCCTCTCAACTTATCAGAAGTAGCTAATGTATGTAATTACTTCAGTTATTTTTTAACTTAAGAATTTCTAAGTAGATATACTGTGTTTGAAAAYCTTATTTTAGAAAGGCCAGAATTAAATGCTACAAACTTTCAAAAAAGAGTGCAAGGCATAAACCAAAGAAAGAGTAATGTACAGTAGGTTTTCCATATCTTACTTGCACTTTAAAACTTTAAAATGAAGACAGGAATTGCTAGATAAYGACAGAATTTTAAAAATCAAAAGGAAGACTTTGTTCCTGTTATATTTGGTTATTTTCTATTCATGTGTATTTAGGATTGSTCACACAGACAAACTCCAAGAACTATTTAAGAGGAAGAACTTTTAGACCACAGGAGAAAAAGGCAACTGCTCATTTATCTACTAATGTCAAAAAGAATAAGTTCTTTTAAAGCTTATGTATACTTGAATAATTAGAAGCTTAGCTACAACCCACTAGCACTGGAAAGCTTAGGAASCAACCATTTAATAATATCCCTGCTGCAATAATTCAGGAAAAGGCGGTGATGAATGCAGTAAACAAATTGCAATGATTGCCTGTAATAATAAAAGGAATTTGTTACTTACAAAAGCCTTTGAGAATTCCTCACCCCAGACTCAGGGCAGCTTTAATTTTTCAAGAGGTGTGATAAGCAGCATGAACAAAGAACAATGAGTTGGATTTACTGCACGTGTATGGATTAAGTGACCACTGGCAACTGGCTCCTGAGGCCCCAAATACAGGTAACAAGACTCACACCTGCAAAAACTGTGCTCAAATCTTAAGACTCTCAAATGCCACACCACCCCAAATACAAAAATTAAGAAACAGCTCAGTGTCAGCACATCAGAGTCAAAGGCTTGGGATGCCAACTTTGCATTGTATCAGCAACAGAAAGCCTGGAACTACAGGTCTCCAGTCAAATAAGGCATTTGTTTCAAGCAAGGACAGATGGCAAGCTAGCAGGCATTAAAAGTGTCAGCAGCCATGATGGAGGACTGAGCCCATGTCTAAGAGCTAGTGGAAGTTTTAAGTCTCTGTTTTTACACAACATCCACATAAGGGGAACAGGATTTTAACCCACTCCATATGAATTTACACTATGGAATGTCTTGCTTTGAACAACAGGCATCACTGTAAGAGACACCATACAACTGTACAACTAAAATATGAACAGACACCAGCACTAAAAAACTCTTTCCCAAGGCCCCTCTGTCCCCAGCAAAATAAGCCCTCTCAACTTGTGGAAGTCCAATACTCAGATATTTGGATGCTGTGAGCACTGCCAGCCCTAGAAGCAACTCACAGACTACCAGGCAAGGATGTCAGGAGTACAGAATCTGTCATATATTTAGCACTCAGGTCTTCTACAGTTCAGGAAGATGATACATGTATTGGAAAGTATATTGGATGTAAGTGAATGCAACTGAAATTAAAAATATGGCATATAGAATGGAAACTCATTATATTGTGAAGTGACACAGAAAACATCTGGATTTCATCTTAAGAGGTTGGTGTTTTTCCTGATTAAGGAAACAGCTGCCTTGGTAAAATTACTCATATCCAGCAGTAACGAAGAGTATCTTTTAGCTCAATTCTTCTGTTAAGCCACAAGCATCTGCTTCCTAATTTTCTTTTTATTTAATCTTGTGTACCCAGCTCAAGTGCTGTAACAACAAATTTAAATAGCTGCCTCATTTTATATCTTGCAAGCTATCAGRACTAAACAAAGAACAGCACTTTGCATATGAAACTTTCCTTTCAAGCAGGTGACCATTGAGAGGTGATTTGTAACACCATCTGTGTGGAAGCAGGGGGTGGGGTGGAGGAACCTAATAAACTGCATGGGGAATCAATAATTACATCCTCAATGCAGCATAAAGTGCTTTCAGAAGATTCATTCCTAGGCTTGTAAATTTGMCTGTATATTTTAATTCCAATACCATTATGTGATTTAGAGTGATGCCTTCACTCTAAACTACACTCCTAGTCCATGGTGGCAGGCACATAAAATGCTAAAATCACTCTGTGTACATAAAGGGAATTCTATTTTCTTTTTAATGGTAACTCAGCAGCAAATGGGGAGCTGTTTGTTTCAGCCAATGTTATGTGACACTTGCAAGTTTCTTCCAGGCATTAACGGCAAGAGTTTTAAATGATGGGTATCAAATAGACCAGTATAAAAATGTGAACAGGATACCAAGGGTGCCTACTTCATTTGTTCTTCCATTCACTTTTTTCCTAACTTTATTTACTCACTTTAAATATTTTACTCCAACACCAGAACAACAGCCTRATGAAATTATTCTCATCAGTTTGAATCAAAAAGGTCCTTGGACAAAAAGGCCCAAGACTCAGGGTCTCCCATATTCTGCCATCTCCCTTGAACCAACCAGTAGCAAACCTGAGCAGCCCACTGAGCAAATGGAAAAAAGGAACTACTCCTTCTTTTTGCTTTGTTTGCCCTCAAAGAGATGGTCTTCCTCAATCACTACATTGTCTTAATCTGACATCATCACAAGTATTTTAAGTCAGTTACTTRTATCATTCAGAGGCTGGTCCTCAAATGGTTAAAATTTACACTGATGTGTCCTCAGATGAGGTAGCACAGAGTAGCAGTTCTCCAGCCAGCTCAGGGTTTATTCTTTCTGGAGTTACTCACATTGCTCTACAGCAACTGTGCTGAGTCTGCAGCAGTAGTGCAGTGGCAGTAAGGAAGAAAATCTTTCCTTTTTCTGGCTGTTTTCATGCAAAGTGTTCCAGATAGCCAAGGGCTGCATTTCCATGAAGCTGCGAGTGAAAGTTCACAAAAGGATGCCTGAGGTTGGAAGAGACCTGTGCGGAGGGAGCACTGAAGGACATCTGGTCCAACTGTGCTGCTCAAGCAGGGCCACCCAGAGACTGCTGCCCAGGAACAGGAATGTGATTAGATAGCTTTTGGGTATATCCTAGGACAAGGACTCCCCAGTCTCCCTGGGCAATCACTGCAAATCACTGCAGTGCCCAGTCATCCTTACAGTCAAAACACGTTTCCTGATGTTCAAAGAGAACCTCTTGGGTTTCAGTTTCTGCTTGATGTTTAATATAAATGTTACGTGTCTATTTTGGCATTAGGACATGGACAGGGCAGTGCCATGGTATAGGTCTGAATGAGTATTGTCCAAGCTGTATGTTCAGTAGATGCTGCAACAAGGTATTTATCAAGAGTCTTGCCTTGTTGTTAGTGGTTTGATTTAGAATGMAGCAAGCAGTAACTTGTAAGAATAGCAACAATAAGGACAACTAATAACTAATGAACTACATGTAATGCAGCTATGAAAGGATAAGCACAAGGAACAAAGTACGATGAGAATCCAAACTGTCAAGTTTGAATACTGAAGTTTTAAAAACAAGCCATGATTTTAGGCACAGAATTACAGAGTTCCAGGCTTTACACAGTCTTCATTAAACACAAGAAAGCCTAAGGAGTTAATTTGAATTACTCTAATGTCCTTTGCCAGAGACCCTATGCTCCTCTTCATGCATAGCAATTCAACATTCCACTGCCCATTAGTTTGATGTGTTCATGGATACAAGGAGAATAAATTAAATTAAACACTACTATTTTAGAGTGTCTTTTATACTCTTTAAACATGTAGAAAATATAATGATTATTCACTGGAAATTAGTGCTGTATATTATGGCTGTCCCATGTTTAAACAGTAAAGTGYTTATTTTAATCCTTATACTATGGTTGAAGTCAACACAGGAATTTCCAGATTTTGTAATCACAGATACTCAAAAAAAGCAGAATGATCACAAGTACAAAGACAGTGCCAACAGTCCCTCTGTTAGATCTACAACGTGGATCACTTATGAACAAGCCTTTGGATCACAAAACTCTCTCACTGAGCTATCTATACCACCAGCAGCTTCAGACTACTTCCATCTCACTTGTACAGATATATGGGACAGAAATCAACTGTTTTAGCSATTTCAGCCCTCAGGTTTCAGTGGATTCTCAGATTACAAATAAACTTTGTTTGGTAAATTGCATTAAAAACAACAGGATAGAGAATGTGCCATTTAGGTAAGTACAAGCTTGGATTTGGAACCATGTGAACAGCTAAGCCTGACCCCATGACAGGTGAGTTTGGCAACACCAGCAGTTGCATTGATGCATTCTTAAGTTGTTATTTTTCAAGCGGAGGAACAGGTTAAAATTCAGCATATTTTCCCACAACATCYGTGACACATCATCTAGATGGCTTTTTATATAAGTAATGTAACAAGAAATATCTTCCTCTATACAGCAGAACAAAAAGATGATGACTTCCTAACTCAGTGCTTTCTTTCTTATTGCTGAGATTTCTCTGACAGACAATAGTCATTGAATTGTCTGATGAATAATGGACAGGATCAAAATGAGCCTGAATAAAGTGCTTGTATATTTTCCTTAAATTAAATATAAGCGATGTGAATTCTTGTAGTTCTTTTTATGTAAGCCAAACAGAAGGCTTCAAGAAAGAAGAACTATGATTTAAGAAGATGCTTTTATGTTGTAAGTTAAATCATCAGGCAGACTAATTCAATTCCTTTCTGTTTACTATAAGACTATTTCTCTTACTGGACAAGCCATAAAACTAAAGTGACTAAAATAGAAGAATTTTCAATTCTTAAAGACTCGGAAACAAGTCCTCTGACAGAGCAGCAGCGCTGCCAGCACACCAGATTTATGAGCAATTCAATTACTTCTCTGAATTTCTTGCAGTTAAAATTTTTTAAATTTTTTTGAGCTAAACCTCAAAACCATTCCTATCATTAAACAGCTGTAAGTTGTACTCTTTAAAGATAAAKACTATTTTTGAATGCAGCACATATTTGAAGGAAGCAATGGTTGGAAGTATTCATAAAGACTTCAAGTATGCATATTAACATGTGTACATTGCTTTCCATGCTCCCSCTTGAAGCAAGAGGAATAAAAGAAAAGACATGACAACCATGTAAACTCTCCATTTTTAACAAAATCATTTACATGGCTGTAGTAATTTATTTTATTCTTTAACTGAACACTTCACGTAACCATTTCTACAGAGAAGGCCTTTCAGCCTTCACTAAATTATTTGCATATTTAATAGCATGTAAGTTAACACATTAGAGCACCTTAACTGTAATTTCAAGTTAGAACTAGATAGAAAAAAAGTCTTCTAAGTATGATTTAGAAAAAGGGCATCTTAGTCACCAGCTTCACTCATTAATTCCATTACCAACTGTCACAGTCTATCAAGGAAAAAAATATGGCTAAGTCCTTCTTGTTATCTCAGTAAATCTTTACTTTTGACCTTGGGTCAGTTAATAACCATATTAATTTAAGACAGACCCTTCAAGCAAATCAGAAAAGCTGATGGCATTTAACACTGAACTAATTCTGCTCATGCATGCTGAGAACCACCACTGCAGTTTCCTGCAGCAGCGTGGCAATGATGGCCCAAAGCATTAYAGCAGTTGTAATTCTTGCCTGGAATCAGGAAGATTATTTATTCTTCCCTCTAGAACATAAATGGAAATAAAAGCAACTCTGGAAAGAAAAGGCTGAGCACAGACTGAACAAYGTTTGTAAGAGATACCCTGCAAGCAGCAAATGCTGATGAGAAGGTTTCAGTTATTCACTAGTTTTGCATGATAAAAGGAAAACGATTGAAATTGTCTGCATACTATGAATAGTGTTTTTAAAGAACAAGTTGGGGAAAATAGCAYCCTCTAAGAAATGGCATTGTAAGCTGCTGACTTTGTTCTGCAGCTGTTAGTTTGAAGAAAACAAAAGAGAAGTGGGAGTGAAGTTCATAGCATATCCTTTTCACATGATGATCCTTAGGCTCTATTGGACTGTAAAATCATCTAGTCATGCTTGCAAAAATTAAGGACAACTTGTCCCCCAAGGAACAACACAACTTTAAAGCAGTTACAGGACAGAACCAGCTTCCATAAACAACTAGAATGGTTATTTTGCTTAGCCTGCAAAAGCAGATGATTGCCTAAAGGCTGAAGAAAAGAAACAAACCAGACACATCTAGTTCTTCTGATGAACTAGTTACAGACTATTTTCGGTAGTTCAGTGCATTTGAAACATCAGAAAAAAAMCAGAAGTGGCCCTTTATGCCAGAAAGAAGACAGCTCTCTGTTAATTGAAGGTTGACTCTACTACGGTAACACTGCTGCTGGAGTGATCTTCCTTGTTTGCTTTAGAGTTATGTCAGTTTACATAAGRCTTGGATGTTAAAACAAGCTTTTGAGCCTTCATGGAGCTGAATGACAAGAGTCCCCTCTTACTGCACTGTTTTAATTAGCTACTATTTGAAGGAGTTCATCAGAGTTGGGTGGGTTAATATAAGCAATCAAAGGTGTTGAGTAAAGACTATCAGAGCTAAACACATCAAACAAAATCCAAATTCTTCAGAATATTTTACCACCTCCTGCCCTCTCTTGTATCTTTTGCTTTACTAGGAAATTAAACAGATGACTGACCAGCTAACACCTAGGGAAATACAAAAGCTTGTATATGCATTGACAGAAGACTTGCAACGTAAACAGTGAGCTAAGAAACCGAATCTGCTGTTTAACTACATGATGAATTATTTTTTTCTTGAGGAAACCAAGCAAGATTTGTATGAGATGCTGGCACTACATATATCACTCTTCCTTTTCAGCTTTCAAATCTTCATGTTTATCCTCTTTTCAGTTTTTGGCCCAAGAAAAGTTTGCAGTTTGCCCAATTCTGTGCCTTGAGCAAAATGAACTCTTACATTTACTGATTGGAGGAAAACTAAAAAGGTAAAGCTCTATTTAAGGGCAGTCAGCTGCCAAAGCCACACATTCCCATTGGCATCTATCATGCTGGAAGTGGCACAGGAATTTTCATGTSAACATCTCCAAATTCCTTCTCAATCATGTGCACATAGGGTGGAAATRCAGTCTGAGTATGGCAGAGGCAAGCTTTTGGCACAGATGATACAGGAACRGGACTCATTTATCAACCACAACATTTACCAACACTATCCAACTGCACTTTTACAAACAAATACCAAAGAAAACATGTGGCTTCCTGCAGTTTTTGAAAGGTGTGGGAGAAAGTTCCCTACTCATCTTACAAATCTTTCAGATTTCTGTTGCCTGAAAATAAAAATTGATCCTGTGCCAAAAAAAAAAAAAATCCACACGAAAATCAGCACTCACCACAAATTGATCCCAAGAGTTGGTGCTAACTTAAAGCAAATGAACCTTGTTTGTATCTGTTTCATGTTTGATCTGCTGAGCAAGACATGTTGCAAGTGCAAAGGAGACTTTTAAAAGAATATCTGTTTCTCCTGCAGCAAGGATGCCRTTATTTCTACCTGTTGCTGGAGATACAAAGAGCATACAAGAGCAGCAGTGATGTCTGTCTGTTTCTGATTTCAGGCATTCAGTTTTCTCAGTCATCTTCAGCTAGCTTGAAGCAGCAGAATTGGTGGGTGGCACAAAGTGGTGTTCTGTAATGAATTTCTATTCTGATTCCTTTAAAGAGCTAATTGGATAAGAAACTTCCCAAATTTCATCATACATTTCTGCTCACTCGTATTTAAAATACTCAGAATTAATTATTGCCTACATATTTTTTACTGGAAGTAATTTAAATTTTTGAAAAGAGATATGAAAGTAGAAAGACTCTTTGCTTAAGTCAGCTTTGGGAATCTGATGGAATGTCTCCCTAGCTGCCAACAGAATCAAAAATGTGGTAATCTTCTACTTGAATGTTTATGCTTTTATCTTCTCTAAGCTAGTAAGAGAAGGATGTTATCACCTACTTAACTCCCAACTTAATGAAAAATAACCTCAGACTCAGTCTACAGAGAAAAGGCACAAAATGGAATCTCACACACACTGGTTATACATTGTGAAATGTTTAGATGAAGAAATGAAGAGTTACTCCATACCCAGAGTAAACTACTATTTTCACATCTACTTTCTTTTTTTTTGTAAAAAAAATCAGTAAAATGATTCAATAACATCTATTACTTATCACCTAATTGAACTTTTATACCACGTCCACAGAGAGAATATACTTCCCAAATATTTTACATAGCTCAGAATTTAAGCAGTATAAATTAATGCTGATCTATTCCCACTGTCAGCACTGAGATATTTTTAAGTTGCTTTCATTTGCAAAGAWGTAGAATTCCTCACTGTAGTATTATACATAAGGATTGTTATTTAGATATGAATAGYATATTTGCAACAATCTAAATGCTGCTTTGCAAATGGCTCCACAGAACCCTGTATATTGTAACCATATGTTGTACTTTTYCTATTAAATCTGCAGAGCAACTCCTCCACCTCTTCAGGCAGCATGTTTTTACCCTCCTTTTGCTTTTCTTTCTTATTGCAATTGCATCTTGTGCTGCTAAATGACAGAATTGGAAACTGAGATAAATAAGAGAGAAATATCAGGGAAACAGCTTCTTTGCAGGTGCCTGGTGATTCAGGACAGACTGTTAATAGCAYGTAATTTCTTCTGTACAGTATATGAACCCACATGCAAAGAATTCTCCTTTAAGGTCTATATAGAGCTGCTGCTCAAAAAGAAAGCACTCACACTACTATTTCTGATAGACATTGTCTCTCCAACTGTTCTGTAGAACCAGAATGAAGTGAAGCTGCAGGAGCTAGCTGAAAGCCAAATCCTCAGAAGAAACAAACAGCTCCCTCTCAGCTGCTTGAATTCTACTTAATAACATAGCTCATGAGCTCGTGTCAAATATACCAGCTGTTACAATCACAATCCAGCATTTCTTAGGTCTCATTATCATCCATTCTCCTTTCTAACAATTTACCATCAACCTACAGTAGTGTGGAGGTGAGCAGGGATTTTAGTTCAAATTAATGCAATGAGCAGTCAACTTTTGGATATTTCCAAAGTCAACACATGAATGCAAAAACATGTCAAATAAGTTTAGCATGGAACAAAGCAAATTTTTTTGTTGTTTGGAGAAAACTTCCCAAACAAACCCTTTTCTGCCACACAAATGGGAAACCTTAAAAAGTGAAGAAGGTAAGTTATGTACAGGTTGGAGTGCTAAACTGATGTTTCTCAGACCAAAATCAGGGCTSTGATTCCTGGTTTCACAGCAGGCTCAGTGATGGCAGCTGCAGCAGGCTGCCACCACAGCTTCTCAGTCCCCTGCTGGGGCTGTTCACACTGACAGGCAAACAAAATGACRGCAGACAAACAAAAGCAAAACATACCCAGTGCTGGACTCCAGCAGACAGCAATTCACTGAATTAAGGCAAATTGCCACTATTCCCACTTTACATTAGCAGAGTAGCCTGAGGGCCCTCATTCTGAGAAACAAAACCTGTCGGTGATGGAGCTGATTTTGTGCCTGGTGCTGGTGCCTGATTGTGGTACAGGGGCTGAGTCTCCATCAGCCTTCAGGTACTCAGACCCCAGAAGCAGCTCCCAGTCCATGTACACATGGGTGATATATCAGGAACCCCACAGCAGAGAGGGAAGAGAAGGAAAACCTAGAAGCAACACCTTAATTAATTGCAAGACTGGAAGTCCACATCTTTGTTACCATTCTTCCAATTTTCCTCAGAATTAAGTGTGGGGCCAGCTTGAGCAGCACACTTGCACAGAGCAGCTGAGCAAGTAGCACTGGGAGAAAGGGGATGGAAGTATCAGCAATGAGAAAACTTTTGGAGTAAATAGAACCTATTTGAGAGAGATGGGGTTCATCAGCAGTGACAGTGTAATTGCACTGCACGAACTTAGAGACAGAAATAGAAGACTGAMGGGCAGTGTACTTGCAACAGCAGAACCATCTACATAAAAGAAAATCTTAGGAGTCAAGGTTATCTCCAGAATGTGAATCCACAGGGATTCTGCAGTACATTTTGATGCAGCTAGCACAGAAAGTGAAGAGCATTAGATTTATTAAAGGTGGTGAAGAGACTGAAATAGTAATGGAGATTACAGACTGYGATTGTGAGAAACAGAGGAGATTTAAAATCCTTCTCTGTCCCTGAGTAGGCTGTTAAGTGCTCCATCAGAGCTGATACAAACCTTGATTTTATACACTGTAATGACAGCTTTCTGCAGAAATTCAGAATCTATAGGCGAAAAAGTAGCTCTTAACTTAGTTTGACATATTACTGTCAACAGGGGCCACATGCCCCAGTTTAACACATTGTTTTAGACAAAATGTTCACTTTGGTAATGTTTAAGTTTGGAAAGAGAATCAAGATGACCAGCTGCAATGAACTTAGAAAGAAACAGCCACATGATTAAATTGCTTGAAGAACCTAGGCATGTTCCCATGCAGGAAGGTTCTTCAAAGAACTAGCCTAATGGACTGTTGCAATATTGAGGCTGGACTAGAAGATCTCTTGRGGTCACTTCCAAGTTGAATGGCTCCAGGATTCAATGAAACACCAAATTAAAAAATCATAAATCTATAAAAATGCAAGAGACCATAAAGATCATTTCAGAACTCTACAGGAACTAAAGCATGACACCACTGAAACACTGATGTATTGCTTAAAAGTGGCAGCAGATGGATGGTAGGTGGGAAACAGGACCCAGATCTGAAAACAGGGCTGTAGAAAACAATTGAAGTCTTCTAGTCTGCATCACACAGGGAATTCTACTGCCAGTCTGTGAAGATGATTAAGGAGGAGTTAAGTGGTATTCACAGAGAAGTGATCAAGCTGATACAGTATGCCCGGAGTTTCAAAGAGCATTAGAAATCAAGCTTCCCAGACATAAAAGGAAAAGTCCTCTTGTTAACAGTGTCAAGTTAAGTGAGAGGAAGCAGGAGATAAAACATGTGGTCAGTGCTCTCACTTGGTGAGCTAAGATCCCCAAGGCACATACACTGGAACTTAATAAGGATTTGCAAAAAAGGCCAATACCTTTGCACAGGTGAAAAAATTTTAATTCTCCCACCATTCAAGACTGCTAAATGATAGAATTTTAATTTTTTTGTATGCATGGAATTTAAATATTCTCTCTGAAGAGACACCACTACAAGAGAGGGAGAGACAGAAAGAACAGCTACAGCTAAATTCTGCAGAATGTCTCAGCACTATATGAAGTCAGCAATCTGTGGTCAGCCTGGCAAAGGCAGTTCTAGATCAATAGCATCTGCATCATTATTTCATGCCTRCTCCTCATTAGTAAGATACCTCCACAATCACTGAGGGATGGTGGTTTACAGTGAGCAGTGATTAGGTCTGTCTGAAGTSARACAGGAGGCCAAACTCTTTCTGGCTTKGGTTTAGACAGTTACCACAGTGAATAAAAAAARCATATGACATTTCTAGCACTTTTAGRTAKTTTATATTAATTCTAGTAGGGTAGAAATTGCAGGAAGTTTAACAGAAAGGGTCTCATGGCTCTATTTGCAAGTTAGCAGCACATACAGTTATCAAGGGGTAAAGTATTCAATTTGCTCACTTTTAGAGTGATTCACATTGGTGACTTTATCTAAATGAACCATTATGTGAGCAGGATGTTTTAGGAACTACTYGGTGTGATAGCGTATTCTTTAATCGTGATTAGTTAAACTTACAAATGATTATGGAACATACAATGTGCTGCAGCTTTGGATCATTACCCATGGAAATGTAATTCAAAAGCACAAACAATAATTATTTCTATCACTCCTTTTACAGAAACATAGCTTTCTTCAATTAGAATRCTGGTAATTGAGCACAGCAAATATAAGATTTTTTAACAGTTATTCTGATAAAYTGAAGAAGTTTAATCTTTCAAGCAGTGTGCATACAGATTGTGYCACCTCTTTAGGAACACACAGTAATGTAATGGACTAACAGATTATTAAAGATATATTTTCTACAGTGGCAGCTAGGCCCTGGGGCCCTCAGGCCTTTCCACACCTCTCAGGAGCAGCAGMAGGGAAGAAGGGACCCACATAATACGGGAGAACCTCACCCTGCTGCATCCCATTCTTTCCACTGGCAGAGGCTGGATGCATCTTGGGATTTAGGAGACAAATTGTGAATTTTCCCCAAATCTGATGAAGGCAGAGCATGCTGAATTGCACTCTCTAAGCCACCAGAACAACTGTTYAGGGATGTCATTCTGTCTTAGACAGCATGACTCTAACAGAGAGTGTGAAAACCAGTTKCAAGCATGGATGATGCCCTTCCTGGCCTGCAAGAGCTTGGCACCCTCCTTAATAATATACCTCTTCTCTGTAAGAGGCCATTTGACTTTCATTACTGAATCCATCAATTTTAGAATGGGCACTAGCATCCATTATCACTGATATTCCACTGCAAAGAGTTCCACTTAATTATCCACTGTGTGAAACACTTTCTTCTGCTTCAGGTGTCTCCCCATTTCATTTGTGCAAGAGTTTTACTGGAACATGAGTGCTGCTTTCAATCTAGCTGAAGAGGTGGTGGTAAAACTGCCTCTCTGAGGGTGAAGGAGTGGTTGAGAAAGAATGACTAGGTGTTATTTAGGAGAAACTATACATGCTGATTGAAAGTGAGACTGCACTTTAACAGACACAGGACATAAATCATCAMCATACATATGAAATCACTGACGACAAATGATTAAGGCATTTCTTGGCAGACAAACTACCACATGATGTAAAGGCCCATGAGCATTCATTTATCAGCTTGTCTGCCAAGAAACATCCTCCGCTTCTGTCAGAACTGGTTAATTAAAGTGTACCAATAGGTTATGCTRGAAAAGTCCACACCCATTTCCCAAGCAGACCTCCAGAGAAAAGAGAAGAAACATAAGTAAAACAGCATTTAGCAAAGATCCAGAGGCCAGTTCCCAAGCACCTCTCAGATTTTTTCATTACTGTTAAGTATCTGACTGCCCCTCCCCTGCCCCTCCAAAAAAAATATTACAAGACAATTCTAATAATAAAACCTGTGAATTTTAAGACATTAATGGCTTTTCCATACCATCTACACTCAGCACAGGTCCATGTGAAACAAGCAGGTAAGTCTAGTTAGGACATAAAAGTGTCAGAGGAACACTGTCTCCCTATAACTGTTTTGTCAGGTACATGACCCAACGGTACCTGCTAAAACAGCTTTAACATAATGATAAATTTTAWTGAAAAATAATCATGCACAGCCATAGAATTTAAGTAATTTAAAGTGACAGGTTCAAAACAGAGCTCTACCTAGTATTTGAGAAATTTACTTATGAAAAAAATTAACTTCCTTTTGTTTGTGGAGTTTCCACCAGTAATTGCCTTGGATTTTAGGAATGATAAACTCAACTTACGGTTAAGGAGTATTAACTTGTGTAATCCTGCAACAAAATACTACTATAATSCAAAGACAGAAACAAGAATTTAAGCTAGTAAGAGATTAAAGACTTCTCAACTGCCAAGCTAAAACTTGAAAATATTAAAATACGTGCCACTTAAAATGGTACCTGTGACTCTTTTGGCCTTCTCCAAAAATATCACACAAGTAATTGCATTTAGACAAAGCTCTGAGATGAAACTGCGTCTTCATTCTCTCCAGAAACAGGTAACAGAGATTAATGGTTTATTAATGCTTTAAAAACATTCACATGTATAAGTTTACAGCTGCCTTTTCTTTCTGAACATGTCTTTTCCATGTGTGTTGAAGCCTGAGGTTCAGGTAACCAAACAGAAAGTGAGAGTTTAAACGAGTTCAAGGGTACACTCGAAACCCATTTGGGAAGCAGGAAGCTGATGCACCAACTTTACCACTACCATAGAGTTGGAACTCCATAATTACACACTATAGCATGAAGCCCARAAAGTACTGGCTGTGATTCCCACTCAGGGAAAAATCCCAAATATCATTTAACATTTAAATGAAGTAATAGCTTGAGGACTWATACAAAGCAGCAGTAATAGAAGCAAGAAGACCCACTGGACTGGTCTCTGCTGTACAAGCCATTTTCAAAGTTTTAAACAAATGAAATTATTTTCTTTGGATAAATATAATTATTAAACTTAAATTTAATGACTTATCTAGATGATGATATGTCAGCTAAAGCATCTTACTTCTTCTCCTGAAAGATAGTAAGCTGAAAGTAGTCCACCGACGAAACGRATGTTCACTTCAAACACGGAAATTTCAGCATTCTGTTGAAATAAACATAGAGGTTTGTTTGTTTGCTTTGTTTACATGTATGTATTTTACATATGTACACATACACACAAACAGGTTTTAAGGCAAAACAGCTGTAAATACCAAAACACAGAAGATGAAGGAAAGGACAACAAAAGAATTGAAAGCATTTCTTTTGTTTGCTCATTTTGACAAAATATCCTCTCTGTTATTCTCATCCTGCTAAACTTTTCATCTCTTCTGTTGGGCTATAAGGCTTTCTCTAAATCCACATATCAAAGTATTTATCATTCATTGTAGATGATTCAGCATTTACCCAAAAAGTGCTCTTGGATCCCATGTCCCAAACCACCTCCCCTCACACCATCTCAGACAGATCAGTATTGATCAGAATGTCCTATCAGAATGTCCTGTACTTCAGTCTAAATGCAGCTTGCTGCAAAAAAGAAGGTAACATTAGAATGAGTTAATGACATTCTCATGAAAAAAATGCAATCATTATGTGTATTCACAAGGAAGAAGATGATATTTAGCTACCAGTGACAGCCCTTTGCAAGCTGGTGTGGATACATCTTTTACCAATGATAAAGACTAGGCCCAGTCAGTATCTATCTCAAAACTCAAAGCACATCATTCCCTGCCTTTTGAAATTCAGGCATAAATGATGAATCTGAGTCTCACATGCTTTTGTTCTTTATTAAGGCAATTCTAATTTTACCCCAATATATACCATTTAAACCACTTGAGGCATTCAGTTAAAAAGTTGATGTAGTGAAGTTTCTTAATTTTTGCWTTTGTATGTGACACTACTTTTTATATTTCTGTATTTCTGCAGAAAAAGGTACCCAACAGTGTCCCAAAATTTTGGGCACATAAAAAAGGCTTTTGACTTTCACAGGTTCTGGGTTGCTCTTGCTTCTACTGASTCACTTTTCTATTTTCTATTTGCTGACATACACTATAGCTATATTTAATATAAATCAGTGCATGGTGGAGTTGATGGATTTTCTTCTGAAAGGCTTGCAGGCTTTTTTCATTCAGCTAGGTTTGGTGCTTTTTCAGTTTAAACATTCAGAGGTCAGTTTACCTAGGAGGGAAAAAGTTGCTCCCTGTTTTCTATGGATTTTGAGTTGGAGTAARCTGCCTTTACAGAACAAACAAACAAACMAACCAGCACTAGGYTACTTAATAGAAATWTTACTTCATGCTTTTCAGTTTCCAAGGTGCTCTGATTAAGAAAAGGTATCTAGACACATTGCAGGGTTGGTGAGTTTTTTGTAAATTGCATAGGTGCAAGCCTCAAAACACACTTGCTACAATGCTAGTTGGTTTGCATCCAGGAATTTAACTTTTCTCCTCTAAAATGTATTCCCCACTTCCCCCTCTAATTTTATTCAGAATTACTCTGAMAAATATATAATTTATATAGTATATATGTATGGGCTTGTACAAGCACAGTTCAAAGGGACTGACAAAGTAAAGCCATCACATAGATCTGCCTCTTGAAAGCTCGGACTGGCATCATGCAAAATTACCTTGCTGTCTTGCAGTGTTCAGAACATAACACTCTTTCAAGTTTGAGTATTCTAGAAATCTGCAGTTTCTCCTCTTTCACTGCTCTCCCCCACTGGTCCTCTCTTATTCTTTCTAAGAGAAACAACAAAGTTTAATTTCTGCAGCTTAATTGCTGCTTCCAAAATGTCTTTTTTTTTTTTTTTTCAAAATCTGTTATTTCTCTTTCCAAGTGTTCAGTCATTGTCTCACTGAATGCAGCAGYAAGGCAAATGGAAACAGGTATTCACCTCAACTTTAACATTCCTGTGCAGGCTTTTTAATCCATGTTAAACCTGGGGAGGAGGATATAAAAACCTTTAAAACCTCTAGAAATCTGAACTAACTAGATRATGCATCTGCTTRYCTGCTAAGCAGGCTACCTGTGTAGCAACTACAGTACATGTGCATTAAATACAGAAGTCTACCTTCAAATCCAACATATAAGACAGCTAGTAGTAGAGAGCTGATTTGACTAAAGAAAGGCTGATCTGACCTRATCTGATTGAAAAAAGGATGATTARATGAGTGAAYGGGGTGGCTTTTCTTCCCTGGAGATTGAGCTAGCTGAAACTCCTATGAATAGTATGAGAACATGAATATGTGAACCTTCTTCAGAAGTTCAAGTTCTTTCCATTTCAATCCTGAGCCTTAGCACATGTCAAGTACCTTTCTTTGATGTGGGAAGGCTGAAGCTRTAAAGAGGTAGGTGTCAGATGAGGAAATGAGTTAATCAGATATCCCAGACACTTGTGTTTCCTTTGAGAACTGAATTRAATTACTTTTTGATTTTCAATTGCTTGAAGTAAATTGAGTGGTATATGACCTGAATATTTTGTCTCCAGAACTTTACATTCTGCCTTTCTGGATTTAAAGATGACCACTTAACTCACAAAACCATTGGTATCTTTCAAGGAGTGCAAAGGCCTTTTAAGGAAGGCTCAGTATGTGTGCACTGGGTATCTGCTTCTGGAAATCAGTTTCAGACAAGAAGACTACTTGGAAGTAATACAAATAAAGGTTTTGCTGTTGAGCCACAAAGATTACTTGCACTGTAATATTGAACATGTGTTGAAGGGGTGATCTTTCAGGACATTTCTTGAAGGCAACCATTGTTCTAAAGTTATCAGATTCCCAATAGGTCACTTGAACCTCCATTTGAAATAATTGCCTCTTACCAAAATCTTTATGCAAGCCACTGAAGCAGACAAACATTGAAACAGTCATTTCACTAATGGTAGATTTGAAAGCTGTATGCCTGATACATGATTACTCTTAAACTCACTGTACCAGGTTAGTATTATTCTCAGCACACAAATAACAGCCATTGCCAAAACAATTAAAGTTCTATAATTTCATGTCAAGAAAATATCTCTGTGTGGAAATTCTGTGTGAAGAAGTAGTCTGTTAAGAAAAATGAACTTGTCCTAAAAAATAGATTTCTGCCACACCAACTTTACCCTTCTTCCTGGTTTAATTTTTAGAATTTTTGTATGACGTGACACACTGAAGCTGCTGCATCCACATCACTACACTTTTAATATATTTAATATATTTAATCTTGCACACACAGTTTGCACAAATATGTCTGTAGATTTCTACCCAGCAGTCAAAATCTAAGTAAGCAATACTGTTTTATATTTTGCTCTCAGATCAAGCTGTATATKAATACCTTATGATCCACTTAACAGTACCAAAATATATCAGAAAAATGTTCATCTGAACCTCCCAAAATTTCTACTTCACCATCTGTAGAGGTGAGAATTTATTTTAAATTTAGGYTTCTCCTTCAAACAGTTATTGTATCACTTGCATAGCAAGTCTGACTAGCAGTTGAATTAATGCCATTATTTCCAGTGGAAATTCTGTAAGGCGAAGTGACTGGACATGTATACTTCAAGATGACTATGATGTTTCCTTTTTAAGGTACCAAGTGTAAAACACAACTCTGAACAACTGGTTAAATGTAATTTCCAATTTTATGGTCTTTACATTAGTACCCCAGATAGACTGTGCTGTGTATGAGAATATCTGAAACACCTTTGCTACTACACATCTAAACATGAGTTTGKTCTGATATTTGCAGGCCTCCCTTTTAGAAAGGATTCTGAAAGTCTGTAGATACTTGGAAAATAGTTAAATGTATTGGGAATAACATGCTTTTGTTTTAATTCCAGGGCTTTTATGTTAATTGCAGAATGCAAGTAATTGGGCCTTTTATTTATTTATTCGGTAATTTATTATTCATATAATTCATATTATTTATATTTGAACCATAAATGGAATAGTCCAAGTACTATACAAGATCCAGGGAAATTTTTGACTTCTGATTACTGTATTTGMGAAAAAATTGAAAACAAAAAGCAGTGTGTGAATCCAGTATGTGGTGCAAGAGCAAAGCTGTGACGTTTCAGGAATTTCATCTGGTTTCCTTGATTAGCTTCTAAAGATGAAATTATTTTGACAAAGACATAGAATATCCTTTACATTGCTGGCTAGACACATAACACCAAAGTAATGTTAAAATTGCTTTTAAAGTAGAAGAAAACTCATAGCTCAGAAACATTCCAGTTGCTGCAGAAAATTAGATATAACTAKAAAATCTATTATACTAACTCCTTTCAAAGAAAGGGAGAGTGACAATGCCTCAGCAAGGCCCATCTTCAAAAAGCATCAAATATAAACAAATTGGGAGGGGGCAGGCAGAATGAAGTGCCAAGACTTATATTAGTTAGCTTGTGTTACTCTGCATTTCTATTTTATTTGCAAATCTATGACAGAGCCAATTTGATCTCAGCTGCATCTCACCACTCAGCTTCCCTCACCCTTCCATAAACAGAGGATCAAGACAACAACCGGTAAACTACTAAGCCTTTGAACAGCTGTTATATTGAATTTAATATTGAAAACACTGTTCAGACAACAAACTACTCAACTGGGCTCTCCTGAAGGCCTTTGCCTATTGAACTCCTCCAGCTTCCCAAAAATCAGTATTCACATCCTTCTGGATCATTTCCTTAATGCATCTTGCTCCTGATAATCTTCCTTTCCACAATTCACAGACCAAGGCCAAAACAATTGATAGCTGTATTTTCTCATGGAAAGTCACCCTCCCTTATAAACACAACATTTGAAACACAGCACTATTTTAATTATCCAGTGTTAGGTTCCACCTGGCAGYCACCAGCAGCACTGGTTACATGTTCTGCCATTCAAAATTCAACTGGAGAAAACACTGTATGCTGTKTACACAGATGACTGTATTTCCAATAATCAAGTCACCTTAATTTATATTAGATAACAAGCTCTCTTAGTTTTTACTCTCAGTTTTTAAAAAGATAACGAAAAATAACGCCACAAATCCCGACATATAACTTGTCTCAGTCCTCTCTATTGCAAAGMTTCTTTGCAAAACTTTCTTTTCTTTGGTTCTCCTGTTCTTGTATCATCAASAGTGTATAGGAACTTCAGTCACCTCATCTGCATTTCCATCTATTGCTCCTGTGTACAAGGAATACAGCACACAAGAATCCCCCCACGCCGTGGCAAGCAGCCCATATCCTGCAGTTTAACAAGCTGTGCAAGAGAACACCAGGGACCSTGTAAGGAACAGTGTTGAATAAGGTATATAATTCTAGACTAAAAAGTGGACACAAAGGGCCCACATTTCCTGTGAAATGAGATGAACTTGTAATTATTATTACTATTAAATAATAACATTCCTCTGTTGAAGCACAAAGGTAGGGAACAGCAACAAATCCTAGCATTTTCAAGCAGCCCAGGAAGTACAAGAGTCATGGATAGTGCTACAACAACTCACTTTCAACTACTGTGATTAAACAAGATTTTAATTACTTGAAATTGTGGGGGAAAAAAGTTTCATTCATATTCCACAAATGAAAGTTACTGGCAGTTTGCTCAAATATACAGTTYCTGAAGACATGGAAAACCATCTGATCAACCTTTTCATCACAAGTGTCAAAGCCTGGTTATTGCATAACATGTTATTTAACCTTGCTGAAGTCCCTGCATGGCAAACTGCAAGATCTTCAACAGGCACAAGAATAAAGTGCTCCTGAAGGCATTAATGAAGTCTAGCAGCAAAAGAGCTGTGTTAAGTAATGAATTTGCAGGATCTTCTTTTAGCCCATCAAAATAGGTCCTTACACATAATCAAAACAAAATCAAGTCACTTTGAAGTCTGGCATTTAGAATGTACTAATAAGTTATGTGGCAAACTAGTAATAAAATAGTTTCACAAACTAAAGAACCATTTCCAACTGCTGGCTTTCTTAAGATTTCTTTCTGACCCATTATACATTTACTCACACTTTTTTACACGACTTTTTTATTTATTTATTTATTTTTTATGTGAATGCTGTTCCAATTTGTTGTCTCAGGAAACTTTCTGCTTTTCTCACTTGAAGAGGRAAAACACAAAGAATAAAGAGACAAAAAACTACAACGTTCCATGTCAGAACATTAGGTTGTGGACTGTTAAATATAATTAAAAGTCAATCATAATACCTACAGTTTGAGAATAGTAGGATTTAGATTTGTAAATGCTAGTTTGAAATAAGCAAACTGAAGTCTGGAAGTCTGTCCTGTCACTYACTGCCACACCACAGATAGAGCTGAGTCAATGATAAAYGCTGGAATCCTTATTTATKACAGATGGAAATAATATTTGCTATTCTGGGATCTTGGAAAGGGGTATGGTAGTGTATACATGACAGTAGAGAAAAAAAACGTAAGTTCAAGTTTCTCTACTTTTACCAGTTCTTTTCCAGTTCCCAAATAAAAGACATATCACTCACAAAACTTCTAGTTTGCATGCAGCTGCTGACAAAACATCTTTAGAAGATATTCAGATTTGCTGAGCTAAGYACAGCAAAAGATGAAAATCAGAAGTGGTAGGTTAGCCTTCAAGCTTCAAAAGTGGCACATAAAATCACATGCTGTAGTCACAGTAGAGACCAACCTCTRAACAGCTTTGCTTAAGAGCATTGGTAGGACACAAGACTGAGGGTACCCTCACCTTCTTACTCATTCCYTTCTCTTTATGCAGTTCTTCAATTAATTAGTACCTGTCTTCAAGAGCAAATTATGAAATGCCCTTCACACTTTCCCAATTTCCCTCTTATCCAAACAAGTGCATGGCTTTCTGCTCCATACCTTGCTGCCATTCTGATCCTGTCTGGCTACACTTCCATCAGACAGCTGGCCAGTTGYTCAGGGTATGAATTCAAGCCCTGTCCCATGTACAAGTTGATTGCTAGCACCTTCTGGTCTTGGAGTCTTGGGCCCCTGTTACTCCAGTCAATGTCCAGACATACTTTAGGACACCATGTAGAACAAGGACTGCTCCCAGCAGGCAGCACAGGCAAGACTGCCCTTTTGCACAGCAGGAGTTTAGAAGGGCTGAAGAAGAGGGGGATGGATCACTTAGTCACTCATCCTAAAGATACTGAGGTATGTTTGGGTGTAGATGCAGAGCACCATCAATTCCAATACTTAACTCCCAAACCTTCACTGCTGTGCCATGGGGCTCAGCTCCTGCACCACTGCTCCCTGATACCTGACCCCTTCATTTGCCTCATTAAGATCCCTTTTCCTYTCTCTCTCCTCCCAAGCATGTATTCAATGTTATTTGGCTCTTGGACTGCAGAGGCCAATAGCTTTTTCCTCCCCAGTGTGGAGCAGAAGTGGGATGGTGGTACAGAAACTCTTTCAGAAAGCTCTGTGTGTGGGCAGCTTCTGAAACAAGTAAGAAAAAGTAAGAGCAGAGGAGCAGGCAGCTGTGTGTAGTTGTAGCTAGGAAACAGCCAAGCTCCCTAAAGATCCCATGAAGGTCTGGTTCCCTTTTCCTCCTCTGTAACCTGCTGATASACAGCCCAGAGCAGTTGCAGCCTTGGGCTGTGCACTGTGAAGGGGYGTGTGGGCAGCAGCCTGTGTGGGGAGGTCAGAGCAAAGCCTTGGCTATATTAATTACAAGAGCAAAGATGAATCCCCCAGAAAGATGAAGTGATTTAACAAAGAGAGCACATATCCATGCTGCTACTCAAAGCTAAGACCATGGATTTAGCCACTGCAAATGCCAACTCTTTCCAAAGGTACAAGTATGTCTACATCTCTTATAATATTGACAGAATCAGTAAATGCAACTTAATTCCTGAAGGRATGGCTCAGTTTAGCTGAAGCTTCAGCAAGGTTTCAAATAAAAAAAAAAAGTCAGCAGTTGTAACATAAAAAAGCTCCAAGCATTGCAATGTGGATATCTCAGTTATAAAATCACAGGGCTACCAGCTATAGCTGCAATGAAAATAGCCTGTGTTATACTCCAAAAGGGAAAGCTTCTAAACATATCCACTGACAAGCTTGCTAAAATGCACAAGTTTGCCAAGGAAGGTGCTGCTGACTTAACTAGAAYTTTCCTYCAAAATCAAAACCTATCTTTGGAAAGGTAAAGAAGAGCAACCCTGACATGTAATTCATTGAACTGCGAGACTGAAATCAAATGCATAAAGAGACATTGCCATTTCCCATTAAGTYATCTTTATTCCATAAATCCTTTCATATGGATAAACTAGTGCCTGCTTTACAAAGTGACATTAGGAAACTTTGATGATCACGTGTTGAGAGTGGTGTGAGGGCTGGCCAAATAGTTTGATGAGTATCTTCTAGAGTTTGTAAAATTTTCCTATTTCTAGCTGCACTGACACAGAACACAAGGAGAAAAAATTCTGCTACAGAATACAGTTGCAGCAATTTTTGTAAAGAACATCCTAAAGAAAATTAAAGATTTGAAAGACATGGTTCTAAGAATAAATGAAGAGAAAAACTTATCCTACTTATGCAAATAAAGGCCAAATATGCTGATTAAGCAGTCGCTGCCCAGGGCATTATCAGAAACATCAAACACAAGTTTATAGYACTCAGAAGAAATAACTCTTAAGGATATGTCAGTGTGTCAGTTATTCCAAATAAATCATTTTCATGGGACAAAGGTTTTTCTAGTAGCAGTGTACATAACATTTTTGCAGGCTATGTTATGTAAGTCCTGATACATGATAAATGCTTAAACACAAAAGAGAACTGCTGCTCTTTGAACTGTAAGATATAAATACAAAATGGTATTTGAATCTAAAACCTATACTTAAAGTGGAAAACTAAACAAAAATGCAAGTGAAGTAGCTTCCAACAATCCAGCCATTAAACAAATGGACATCCATTATTAAATTTGGCATTGCAGTTATTTATTTTAATTTCCTTGTTCCTGTTTGGGAAAATCCAYTCACTGCTGATGTCAATGTAAAATTCAATTACATATGAGTATGAAGTATTATGAAAATAATTTTTTGAGGTGTCAAATTCCAGGCTSCTATTTACAGGAATATCAGTAACAATATATGTTAGTGACACATGTCAGTGTTATCGTGAAGTTGCTTTGGTAAATCTGCTTGACTCCTGCATTGACCAACTAATGGRATACTAAATTTCTGACATTTTCTTAGCTTATTAGCATTACTGAGAAAAAAATAGGTGCATTAAAAAGATGAGATGTAGGCCATACCATCTATAAATTTCCAGTACCAAATATAGCAAGATTTATGTAAACCCAAAGATYTTCATGTTAATAATGTAAATCACTCTACAAAGCTTTACAATGTTCCTCCAAGCAGAGCTCAGCTCAACCTTTGAAGTGGAGTTTGTTATTTTCTGTTGTCTTATCCTGTTTTCTAAACATCTTGATAATACCAAGCTAATAAGAGAGGAATTTAATATTACAAAAACACCTTCAAGAAAAAAAATCTTATGAACAAAATAAAGTTAGTATATCATCCAGGCTCCTGACACTATGCAGGAGCACTGTTYAATATCCTCTATTTACATTATAAATGTAAATATAAATGCATACTGAATTACTGCTTATATAAACTATGTAATATCCCCTCTT
The DNA here is from genome assembly GCA_902810485.1 of Alauda arvensis. Lineage (NCBI taxonomy): Eukaryota > Metazoa > Chordata > Aves > Passeriformes > Alaudidae > Alauda > Alauda arvensis. The sequence continues at coordinate 5,678,265 of CADDXX010000002.1, read as the reverse complement.
ATTAACTCTTCTTAAAAGGATAATKAATTCTCAAGCATGGAAGAGAACCTGATTAAACCTGAATTTTGCATAACTTATTAGAAAGAGTACTTTGTTTTCAGAAACTGTTTCTAGCATTAAGCATGTCAACTACAAGAGCTTTTAAGTGCTCAGTGTACTGTGCTTACTTTACTACACTGATCAGAGGTGCTTCATCAGCTCTCTGTACCCAACAATAAATCCTCTCCCCGCCACCAAAAAAAAAAGAAAGAAGGAAAAAAAAACAACAAACCCAAGACTTCTCAATTTAATTGAAGAGGTTCCTGCTTTTTCAAGGCCTTTATAGAATAAAAACTTCAGCAATGAACTTTGCCCTCAGCTGCATATTTGCCACTTAATAGGGTGATTTCTACATGCAGCTGTGAAGACGTGATCCTTCCTAAGACTAAAGCAGTTCAGTTGTGCCAATAGTTCAGCCTAACTCATGATATTCAACCTTACTGGAGTAGACAAAGGAACCTAAGTGGTATGTCTGGCATGTACCTTTCTCTAAACACAAGTAAAATCTGTGGAAGATTTCATAAAGGGAAAATGTAAAAGGTTTACATAATGAAAAAATTAATGCTTGAAGGGTCCCAATTCTTCTGTCCAGAAAAACTGAAAAGGCTGTTTTTTATCTTACAATGGCAAATACTCCATTTCCTTTTTCCTCCTTTCAGTCCTGCTCATTGCCTTTCATCTACCTACATCTCTCTGATTGAAAAAGAGCAAATAAGCAGAGCAGTAAATTTTCTATCTTCCAGCTTCCTGCCTTGTTTTATCTATCAATGATCTAAATTCTTTAGCCTTGCATCATGCTTGTAGTACTTGAAACCAGTCCTCAGTTGGCCCCTGGAGATTAAACAGAGCATTAAATGTTAATCAGCAATGTTCCTTACCACATTGAAATCCAAGTGTTTTTCAACCCATTCCTTGGCTTCCTTGAACTCCTCTTTCATTTCCATGATGTACAGTGTATCAAGGGCATCCACGATTGTTGCTCCTTGTATGTTACCTGAAATACACGAAGAGCCAGTGATTTACTTTCCAACAGAAGACTTCTCAGTTAGATCTAAKTAATTTAAATTAATTCTAATTTCAAAATCCAATTTCAATTAATCCAATTAAAAACTAGGTGCATAAGCATTCAAGTGGTAACTAGTAATTCACAGCCCCTACTTTAATTCCCATGCCACAACACAACATCATAATATTTAAGTATTTCTTCCACTAATGAAGTGGAAGAACTTTTGAAGAGCTGTTCTAATGCACTGTATTTTCAGCCATRATTTTGCATTTTAAACCACTGATAGAACAGTTCACTGTAAAATGACATACAACCCAGTAAATCTCAGTAACTGAGAAATCCTTGTTCCTTCCACTTTGGAATGAAAACCATCAGTTGCTTTTTTGTTTTTATCCTCAATAATATACATAAAGCTTTAAGAAGCTGGTGAGGACTGATCTCATTTCAGTTAGGAAAGCCCTTTAAGAAGTRCAGTCTGTRGGAAAGATTTTTCTGATATTGTGCACCACCATGTAACCTGCACAAGATAGCATTGGGAGAGGCAAACTCACACACATGGATTTGTCAGCAAAGGAGGGGCTGCAAGGCACTGGTTTCAGAGCAAGGCACTGGTTTTCAGAGCAAGTTCTGGYRGTCTGCAAAAGTGGCACCCTTCTAYCTCTGTACCTCTGTTACAGAGATGGGTAAGAGTTATCCTTGACCTAGCACTGCAAGCTGAAATATAGCCATCAGTATGTTGGCTTTGGAATGGATTAAATGTTCRTCAYCCTGTACTGAAAGGTTAATGCGGAYGGCCGGGTTCAAGAAAACACAGTCACTCAAAATACTTCCCCGTGCTTATTTCAAATTTACCTTGACCTTTTCAAAACACCATTCTTGTCTAGGAGGAGTTTCAATTCCTGTTTATGGGWTAATGTCAAAAATTCAATTTTGACCACTCTACTAAAATTTATATTTCCTAACTTGGCTCCCGCAGCTTTCATAATGAATGGAAAACCACTTTTAGAGAAGACTGATACAGAAGTAAACATTTAGAATTACAAAATTCTAATTTTATCTAAATTATTTAATTTAGGTTGCAATCAACAGAGAAAGTCATTAGGCYCAATCCCTGTCTCCCACAGCAGGGCTAATGAGTCAGGTGAATAGCTGACTACTCATTCCAGAATTGATTGTACCAGGGGAATAACGAGATAGTAGCTACAACTAATTAGGGAACTTGATTATCATCTTGYCTCTGAAATACCTGATGAAAAAGCAAACTTAATTTTGTAAACTTATCAAATATCAGAATTCAATTGTTCATATTTAAGAAAGAAAGCTACTGTATCAGTCACTTGTGTTCACCACCATCAATGGTTTCTGCTTCTGCACGAAACAGAAAGGTGATTGGAGAGCTCTATATGGCAGGATTGACATCACTTTCTTAAATAAGGCTTCCAGGTAGAAAATAATTTTCCATTTCCACCATCTTWAACAAAAAATATCTGAGGTTATTACCACAGTTATTTGGTACGTTTAACAGAATCAGATACTTTCTCTATTTTAGCAGCTGCTTGTACCACCCATTTTTGGAATGTCACTTTCCTACTCTGAAGGAAGTAATCTCTACATTTTCCCCCAGACATTCCACTAATAAAACTGCAGCATACTTTGGTAAGAATAACATAATATCCTCCAAGAGCTTATTTGGAACTTGGCTGCCCTTCTCTAATATTAAAGGAAAAGTATTCCTTCAAACTTGGCTAAGCAACTTATATTTTTCCTGAGCTTATGAGAGAGTGGAAAACTGCTGGAGAACATCTGCTCAAGGACACTACTGTAAAAGCTCTAGAGATGTCTGGTAACTCCATACAACAAAAGCAGTTCCTAGTGAACCCTTACAACTGAGCTCTACTTACAGAAAAATCATCTATAACCTGATTTGCTTCAGTGGATTGTGATAGGCTCACCATGCAAAGACATTCTTTGTGATAATCCTCTTGTAATACAACTAACACCACCACTAAAGAGTTGAGCTTTCAATTTTAAGGATTAGTACTTGAGCTGCAACCCACTACTGAGTCAGAAGAGAGAAAATAAGGAGAAAACTTATTGAAAAATCACCCTTGGAGTCACCTACTTATTATGATTTTTTTTTCTGAATCTGGCCCATGTGGCCTGCTTAGATCACAGAAGGAAAAAATGCTAGAATCTCGAGTAGATCTTACTTTATTTGAAATAATTTCTGCTATTAACCTGAAGCTCCAGGAAACAGAATAAAATTAATGTGACAATTAGTCGAGTTTGCCTCGAACAGCTGCACTTCCGAGTTCTTGATAAAAGACAAAAGAACAGAGTAAGAGTCAGTTTAGAGGCCAGAATTATGACTTGTGAACAACTGCAGTTTATGCCAAGTCAGCCAACAGGATAACTTAAACTTGAGAGTAGCATGGAAATTATGATGCTGAACAGTTCATTAGTAACCAGTCAGACAAACCAGCGGTGGGGGTGGGGGAAGGAGTGCAAAGAAATTAAATGAACATTTCTTATTATGGGATAAGACCAAATATTTCACAAGCCTATATAAGCCATGCTTCTCAAARCACAGCACATAAATTATTAAATACRGTTATCACTGTTCATTCCTACACAACATTCCCAAGGAATTACACAGCAGTCATGGTCTACAAGGAGCAAAGATTATTGCTAGGCAATTACAGTACACACTCATGACACAGAATATTTGGACAAGAGGACTGTTTTCCTATACACCTACAGTACTTCTATAAATTTGACTAACAGTGGGCATTGTGTTACAGAGTGCCAGCAAAGTTGCAGTCACCATGGTAGAGTTTTGTAGTTCCCCTAGGCAGGAGGAAGAAGATATCACAAACAATACTTGGATAAAATTCATAGACCTCAGGTAAACATAGATATATTTTGCAGATAATGAAAAAAAAAAGTATATATGTACTCAAGGTACAGAAAATTAACTTAGAACTCATAAAATATAAGCTCAAAGGGAGTAATTTTGATGATAAAAGAGATAAGCAGATCTACAAGCCAAAATGAAGAAATATTAGTCTCTACCAAAACCTCCAGGCCAAGTACTCATATATGTTCCATTTTATTTCTGTTGTTAACCCTTTACTTTTATCTCTCCTCTTTACTAACAGCATCATTTACTCTGAGGGATTAATAGAGAACACATAAAAAAGCCTATTATTAACTGGAAAGGATGCAAAAGAAATCAGTCAACACRAATTTTCCAGKAGACTATYRAGAAGCATCTACAGAACTTCCTTTCCARTATAACACTTAAAATCATAARCAATGATCTGGAAGAAWACAAAAAAGAAGATATTGCTTACAAGATTTGCAGACTATTAACCACAATGGCTTATTACCCAGCATTCCAGAATAGTATGATGTAAAGCACAGGTAGCCTATATGTCCTCTGGATAATGAACAGTTGGCCCATTTGAACTGCATGCTTTTTAATATCTAACAGTGCATGTGCATGCAAATAAAAAAGATTATATTAGAGAATGGAGTAGCATTTCAGGACTGGGCAGCACAAGCAGATTAGGAAGAGTGATCAGAGGATGAATAACTTTGTGTGAGTTTCTAGGATGCCACTGCAGGGAGAACTGCTCTGGATGTGGATGGCAACCAGCTCTGTGACTGAGCTTATATGGCCATATGGTTTAAGAACCACAACTGGCTTATGGCCAAACCCTTTGGAGTGTGTGCCAAAGTAAGTTATCACTTGTCTAGCCCAGGCTTTTAGATATGGCCAGAAGAGTCCAAAATAGAATACCTYAGAAGCAATGCATGTTGGTGCACTTAATAATTTACAATTTCCTCCCAACCCTTGCACTGCAAGCTTGGTATTAGAGAATAATACATATAGGTTTGACTAAAGTAACATTTTGATGTGAGCTGTAGATTTCATGGAGCATTGCTTCAAAAGCTGACTCATATCTTAGAACAGTGTTTTCCTTTATTTAAAGTTCACTGGAAAGGTTCCTATCCAATATCATTAGCAATTTAAAGTGTCAAGAGTGATTAATTATTAAAGTGTGCTATGCCAAAACATGAAACTCTGACTCAAGTACTGGCAAACCCTCAGCAATATTAACACTTTTAATTTCAGTGACTATTAGCACCTGATAAAAGTGGAGAAGGAAATATTCATTCATTTTTTAACAAATCTAGCTTTTCATATGTGAACCATGAAACAATACAGTGGTATTTCTAGAATGCTCTTCTAAATCTCCAGTATTTTATACATCTGTGCATTTTAGAGCCAGCTCTGGTCTTTGAATTTGATAAAGCTCAAATAATTTTTCCTTCATTGCTTATCTCTGTGCTTCCTGCAGAAGCCTTTGGCATCCACCACACTTCTGGCACCGTGCAGCTCAGCTACAYGTTTTGTTATGAACCACCTTCTTTTGTTTGAACATGCTGCCTTAGTAATTTGCTACCTCCACCCCTTCCTTACAAAGGATATCACTCCCCACAAGGAACAATAAATCCTTGTTCATCCCATCTATGCCACTTTTTATGGACCTCCACGTATAGTTCTGGAAAGCTGTCAAGCTCTACTACTTACTGTGAGGTCAAGTCTGCCTGTTCTGTGAGTTAACTCAGAATTCTATCTCCTGTTTCACAAAGTGCCAATTTAAATCAGGAACATTTTCTATTTTTAAGTGCAATTATCACCTGTTGGGAAATCCTTCTGGGTTTGTGGAACTGTTTGGAGTTTGCCATTGTCAAAGTTACATGTCAAAGTAATTTATTTGCACGGCCAAATTTCACTCTGGTCATTTGATTTTTCAGCGTTGGGATGAGTAATTTGAGAGTGTGGCCTCAGCACCAATGGATTCCTGTGACAGGCCAGTGATAAGCCAGAACAATTTTTTGGAAATCTAAAAAGACAATGCACTTGTCTTTGTTGTGCAACATGACCTCCTCTCAAAAATGCTGTGTTGAGTAATTCAGCCAAATATCTGCTAATGTTAATTCAGTTGAGGTAGACGGTCAGGCTTACGTCCAAAATTAAAACCACATACCAAAACACAAAATTTCAAGACATACAGGAGGAACAGTGAAGACAAAGAAGACTGGGGCAGGGGAAGATTTTGAATCCTTTCAATTTAAATTAATATATTGTTTAAGCACATGCACAATTAATTGCCTAGGCTATATTAATAAACTTAGAGTTTGAAAAGACACATTGCTATACATTGCCAAGACAGTTCTGTATATAAATTTTGTCAGGCTTTAAAAATATTAATACACTTYAACAATCCATAAAAGAAATGACGAAAATCAGTTCAAAAGTGGGAGGAGCAGGATCTTACTAAGTAATAGTACTTTGGGGTTTGTAGATTGTGAGTATTTATTAAATGCCTCCTTTTTGCCCCCAGAAAARGTCTTTTTTCACTTGCAGAGAATAATTATACTATGCCCAGAAGTTACAATATCAAAGTGGCAATATTGCACACGAATCACAGCTTCAGATAATTAAAAAAGCCCTTCAGTTACAGCCACTTAAGTGCAGAAAACACTTCTAKAAAGAGTTCTCTGCTAGTGCAGCAACACTCATTAGTTTTAAAATTAGTTCAGAAGGCTTAGAGAGGAATAGCTCATAGTCTGAGGGGTTGGTGGTGGAGTGCTATGGAAGAAAAAAGGCAAAATTGTGATTTTGCAATAGGAAGGTAGATTAATAAATCTCTGCTTTAGGTAACATTGTTAACAGTAACCTGAAACATAAAGGCTAATATATTAAAAACTAAYAGCACTTACTCAGGCCCTACTTTCTACTAGAATTAGTCAGAGAAGAATTAGTACTCATGAAAGAATTCATAACAAAAAATATGCCCTGTTTGCTAATGGACAGATGTGGTGCAAACAGATGCTGAGCTATTCAAATTTACTTGATTAATCTAGAAACAGTTGTACACTTCATGGAATTAAACCAACAAGAATATTTCTATCTATTCAAACAGTTGCTACAACATGGAAAAACCTAACATGGCAAATACAAAGGAAATAAAACACTGCATGGATGTGCTGAAAAGACATTGCCAATGGTCAGGGGTATGTATGTGGCACTGGCTTCAAGGAGAAATGATTCAGTTCACATATGTTCAGTGTTTCTTTGAGAGTATATTATTCTTRGTGTGCACATGTGAGAGAAAGCAACTTCTGCTCATAACACAAGTATATCTACAGTCTRCCAGTCTAAAGACTTTCTCAACTTATCACATACACCCTTCCACTGCCTGCAGAATACCAGCAACATCAAGGCAGTTCCTTGACTTCACAAGTTTCTTTCATTGACTGAGTTTAGGACAGAAAAAAAGTAATTTCCAAGTTCAGCAAGAAGTCCTCAGCTATAGAATAGCTCTACTAGTAATTTGTACAAGGTGCTAAAGCAGGGTTCTTTTCCTTCCCCAAAAATCAGAACCACCAGTTGTCTCCACCCATCAACACCCCACTGGCCATTTTCCACTTTTCCAAGCCTAGGTATAGTGCCTGTATTTCATGTTGGAATTTCCTAAGCCACATCTATGTGTAATTACACCTCTCAAATGCCATTTTATTTTTGTCCTTTTGAGAAACACAACATGACAGTTATGACTTGCCTTCAAGACACAACAGTCATTATAATCTACCTGCAAAATGGAGATAGAAAGGAGCCATGCATTTATACTTTCAAAAATAAGCTTAGAAGCAGTATCATTTGAAAACAACTATCCCMTTCTGKGTSAGGAGGGCTGTACTGTAACTTATACAACATAAAGCACCACACAGCACTGGACTCTGCTGTTCCTCACAGYGAGATATGAAAAGTCTTTATCCCATAACAGCCACTCCCAGTATAWSCAGCAATTAATTCAAAGGAGGAGAAGTATTCAAAATCCAACAGTGCCTAAAGAAAAGTGCTGATACTAAGTCAATTCAAAACTTGTATTTTTAGAGCAACTGAGATCTGGCAGCAGGAATAAAAACAGTCTTGGCAAATTGGAGATAGTTATGATGGATGACAGTGAACTGAAGGTCTTACTTGATTTCTGAAGGTTGGAAGGAAATTCACAGGACACAGAGCTGAAGGTAACCTATTCTCCACTAATACAATTCAAAATTACCTTACATTAGTCAACCATTTGCAATTTAATTGTTTTTTTTTTTTAATAAGAAACAAAGAAGATAAGGAAGGTTTTCCGTCCTTTTGTGAAGCAAAGAAACCCAACACACAAACAGATCACCCTTTTATTGTTTTATGAAAAAGGTGGCATTTGTTGAATTCAAACATAAAGGTACAGATCAGACCTAATCAATTGAGGACACTTACAGAAACAAGGTTTTGTTTGTAAAGAGCAAAAGGCAATTATGGATTTGGGAAAGGGTAACTTATGAGGCAGACCTGCTTGCAGATATGCTGCTCTTTGGTATTCTGTAAAGCAATTCAACAGAAAGAGACCTAATGTTTATTTTTGATTTGCACCAAGATCAATTAGATTGAAGATGCTTCTAAGGAAAACTCCTCAGCAATAAGATCTTATACCAGATGACCATGAATGAGAAACTGATCTGCATTTAGACTGATTCTGGCTCATAACCTTTAAATGCAGTTTCATTTTCCAATTCAACACTTGTCCTGCTTCACAGAGAATTGTGCTTGAAGTGACTTAAACTTATGTAAGATCCACAGAACTCCTGCTTAAGAATTTCACAAGTCAATACATCTACAGCTTTTTCTGCAAATCCATGCAATATTATTATTAACTCAAACCTTAGCATTTTTTATACCTCTTCTGATTTCAAATGAAACTACATTAAGCATTTCAATTTTTGAAAATTTTATGCCATTTTATTGTACTGCAAGAAAACAGAATTCCATTAAATAGCTCCTTAAGTATATTAAATTGCATAACTATCAGTCTCCTGAAGAAAATAAATAACTTTCATTTTTAGAGAAGACAAGGAAACAGAAACATGACAACTCACCCTTGAAGTTAACTCAATCTACTCTGGTTTCAAGAACTCAAGAAGAAATCCAATAACTAACTAGACAACAATTACTTATTAACTTTTTTGATGTTACCTTGAGGTAGCCAATTGGTGCAGTAAGATCAAGGTAGATGTTGTATTTTCCAACTCTATTTTTCGCTGTCTCTAAGCAACCTCCAAATATAGTTGGAGATTTGATAAGTGCTCTATTTAAGCTGTTTTAGGAAATGTTTCCACTTCAAACTATCTTTTGCAAACATTCAACAAAGTTCCTGTTAAAATCAAAATACTGTATTGATTTTTTYCTCAGCTATAGAAATCAGTCATTTTTTCAGCTGTTTGGAAAACAAAATTTTCTATTTGAATAGAAAATTGGTGTCAAACAGTTTAATTTTTCATTTTTTTGCAAAACTGAAGATAATGACAGTTCATGGGGCTGTTTGTTTAAGCTTCCTMAGAATGCTGTTTCTCTTCAGCTACTATTTATTCAGCCACAAGTCCCAGTTGGACACCAAGGAAGTCCTGCCTCATTACACTAGATTTCTACAGTTTGCTTCTCCTACTAGAACTTTTCAGCCCCATATTTGTTCTACACTGATAACAATTTGGGCTTTATTTAACATCTCCTGTACAACATTCAGAGGTGCAAACAACAGCTATATTAATGAAAAGTCTTGCCTCATTACACTAGATTTCTACAGTGTGTCTCCCCTACTAGAACTTTTCAGCCCCATGTTTGTTCTACACTGATAACAATTTGTACATCTCCTGTCCAACACTTAGAGGTGCAAACAGCAGCTATATTAATGAAAAGGGAAGCCCGATAAGGGAGTCTGACAAAAGTCAACGAATTTTTGTAAGAAATAGAAATAAATTCCTAAGAACTGCACACAGCTCCAGCTACTTCATGACTGTAAAGATTATTGTTTGCGCCTTGTACAGGATTTGTCCTCTTCTCCACCCCTTCCCCCTTAGTTCCCTGCTTACTGAATGTGGCATCAATGATTTCCGTAGTAAATGTTTAAGACAGGACAGTATTTATTGCAGCAAAACTGTATTTTTATCATGCAGCAATGCCATGCTCCATTTATTCTCATTCAGGCACTAATCTATAAAAGTCACAGAAAGCACCTTCATTTACTGTTACTTTTTATACCTAACAGAAGCAAGAAACATCATGCTGCATGACAGGGAGCAGAGAGAAAACACGTTTATCACTTACAAGCWTTTCAGCTGATTTACTGTCTTATGCCAACGTCACTAAGCACAAAAATACACTCTACTCACCAAATAAATTGCTGGAATGTCCTTGCTTAGATATGGGTTTCAGTTCATTTAATCCCCATGCGTAACGCTTGTAATTATCCCAGGCGTGCTTCATCATCTGCAGGGAAAGGAAAGCAGGATTATCATGTTGATTTAGCAAGAGRCCACAGCAAACACCGACTTGAGGAYATTCTCAATATTAAAAACATTTCATTCAATTCTTAACCAAATTCCTCCTGTATGCATTAGATCTGTGAAATATTCAATAAATAACAGAGGTTTTCCAAGTGGCAGTGGGATGGTTGCTGTAAGAATTACATGACTGTCCTCTCCACTTCTGTTACCTGCAAGCTAATGGTCAAGATACACTCAAAAAKAATTTATTTTTAGGAAGGGAATTCATTGTGTCATATGTCTATTCAACTGAGATTTTTATTTCCCTTAAGCATATACCTCAGAAACTGARGGAAGTAACATTAAAGAAGATTTTYSCCCTAGAACCTTTAGATTCTCTAAGGTGAAAATAAAGTTTACAGTAGTTTTCAGATTCTAGCAGAGACYTGCTTGCATAAAACTAGCTRGTTCAAACTCAGCACAGCTAGTAAYARTARAAGGATGGTAGAGTGGGCAGGCAGAATGGCCATAAAATGTTTTGAGGTTTTTAGGATACAATTTTCTATGACTATAAATACATCTGTAGCTACTTTAACATGTCATTTTGCACAGAGGGAAACCTTTACAATTAAACATATCACCACCAAATCATATTTTGCACGAGAAGAGGTACACCACAGATAAACACTGCTTTGAGAAACAGCTTTGCAGAGCCCAGCACAACAATGCTGTGGTAAGAGCAGGGGGCATCCAGGAGCCAGGGGACTGGGTTGGCTCAAGGACAGCACACACTCTCCTCCACCATCACCTGACATATATGAACTGTCCTTTTTCAGGGTGGTCCAGGTGCATGTCYAGGAGCCCACCTGCCCCTCCCCAAACATGTGGTGAGAAGAAAGCACACAGCTCTGCAGGCCTGGTGACAAACCACTGCCACTCCAGCAGCTCCAACACCTCCTCTCCCAACCACCACTTTTAACACCTGCTCAGGAAGAGTCCTCTTTAAAGGCCAACAAAAGCAGCATGACTTTATGTAACAKAAAGATTCTTGCCTCCTTGCTGTCCCTCCTCCCCTCTTCCACAWGGCAGAGGAGTGCTAGAAATGCCAGAGGTCATCTTCTAGACAAAAAGTGACAATTTCAGACCTTTTCAAAGATACTGCTTCAGGCTGTCAGATGACAACACTGCTCTGTCCTTGCTTTCAGACCTCTTCTTGAGGCCATGTGTGTCAAGGATAATTCTGTTAAATAACAGTTACAATCCTAAATTTAAAAGCAGCAGCCTTGGGACATGCTGATAATAGTAATCCTGCACTTTCTCCCTTCCTCTTTCCTTTGCTCAAACCACAGAGAAATTACGTCAATTAAAAATCTGCATTAAGCCATACTATAATAAATGGCAGCAGACTTTCTAGAATGCTGCTATACTTGTGAGAATAAACATTTCTCCACTATTAATGGGAGACAAAATGCACATCTATCCTGCAGGAAAATTCATGGATGTTAAACCTACACTACAGGTCCAGCTTCACAAAAACAAAAATTGGTAACAGCAGTTAACATGTGAGCATTTTCATACAAAAGATTAGCCTGGTGTCAGATCTCAGCTGAAAGTCAGAGGCCCTGTGGAAACGGTCTCAGGCCATGGATGGCAGTGATATGCCAGATGACAGGAGCTGTGTCCATTGCTTGACTTCACTGCAGAATGGCTTAGGAGCTCTCCCAGGATGGGGCTWTTTATCTCAAAGCAGAACTGGTGATAGGCAGCCAACTGGCAGACTTTATGACTATGGGGCTTTTCCAATCCCTGGCTACAAGGATCAAGAATACATGAAACCAATCATTTGTCCACAACATATTTTCTAATTTACCAATTGAAATTTCTGGTCATTTTGCCTATTATATGAGAAGGACTTGTTCTGCCCTGCCATCACATCCCAGATCTGCAAGCTCAGCTTTAGATATTAATGTACAAATTGTCAGAGATTTCGGGAGGCTAAATCCTATGCTTTGTCAAAGCTTATTTTCTCATGCAATCACATCACAATCTTTTTGTTTGCTAAATCTTAATCAGGGCACACCACACAAAAGGTTTGTTGGTTTTTTGTTTGTTTGTTTGTTTTGAATAAAAACTTGTTGGTTTTGAAACCAAACTTGTAATTAGCTGGCCTGAATCAAAGGGCCTAAAGATTTAATATTATAACAACATTATAATTGCTCAAGCTACTACTGACATGGTCCTTWTTCTCCTAGCACATCTATGCTCCTTCTCTTGCATAAGAAATGCAGTGGTCATCTATTCCCAAACCAAGTCAGTTCAGGGAACAGAAACTTTTGCAAGTGATGTTGTTTTGAGGATCATTTTTGTCTTGTCTTATTCCCCAAGTCAGATTGTCATGAGTATCAGAGTTACCAAGAGGGAAAGACAGGGACAGCTCCAGACCAGTTCAGTCCAGCCACAACAGTCACAAAGTGTGTGATGCTACAAGATGTTCTAGATGTAATCACTTGCCTTTAGTTTTTCCCTGTGGATTGATACTTCAATCATATTGTATCAAACTGTAGACACTACCTTCTAATAATATTTATCACATTTGGTAATGAACATCAGATAAGTTGTTGGTTTTTTTCACAAAAAATTCCTCCCATTCTGCTAACTACTCAGGCACATTTATTTGTTTCCTAGGAAATTACAATGTGTGGATTCCACAAGCCAAGCAGGCAAAAAAACCAAACTAAACCAAAACAACCCAAACAAATCCAACACCAACAAAATCCTAAACAATCAAACAAACAGAAAAACAAAAAGCACTGCTCTGTCTAAACTTAAGGAAATACTCCAATAGGAAAAACCCTACCAGAATTTACTGAGCAGATCAAATTCATCTCTTCTGGCTAATCAAAGCCATTCCCTAGAACTCTTCCAGAAAGCCTGGATTTAGACAAAAGCACTGAGCTTAGTGAGCAAATTTACTGCTAAGAAAATGCACCTTTAGGACATCCTTACTCAGACATTTGGAGATTTATGGACACATAATGAAAGCAAAAGGCAGCTCCAAAAGCAGTCAGTGAGCCCTCTAGTGTTTCGAAAAAAACGAGTCATTTCAACCAGACAGAACAGTGACTGACTCTCTAGAAAAAAGTTACCAGCACTTGGTGTTACTGTGTTACTGGGCAAAGAGCCCACACACACAGCAGCCAAAGAACCCTACCTTAATCAACACCGCCTTGCTACACAAGCACTTTGGGCATCTGATCTACCARGAAGTCTCAATTTCTAGGATTTGCTATATCAGAAATACTCTACATTCCCTCCGTGGAAATTGCATAACCATAGTAAGTTTTCCACCACATTAACTTCCAATCTGTAAATAGCTTCATTTTCTATGTAAGAATGAAAAGGTTCTAAAATATTGAGGAGCAATTTTAATAGACCCAGCTCACCCAGTGACTGGCAAAACTCCTAACACTGGTACTTCAGGAATGAATTTTAGCAGGGTTTTTTGAGAAATCCATTTAGCTTTGCAGTTTTTTGTTTTGGTTTGGTTTTTTTTTTTTTTTTTGGTAACTTATGAAGAATCTTTTGATCACATCTCTAACTACTTGTACAAGTGCTTTTGATCACTTGAAATTTCTAAAGATCACAGTTACTAAGAACATCTTGTATATCAACACAACATTACCAATGCTGTTAAAAAGAGAAATTCTCAATGAGGGACACTCTTAACAGCTTTTAACTAGATGATTCCTGATATTCTCAAACTCCTCTACAGTATRACTAATAAAATTATTTTAAATAATTGTGTATTAGTCTTCCAGGATGTTAAATAGGCAGAGTTACATTTGTGTAGAAGCATCCCTCAGTCCTTCCAGTATTACTATTTGTAAAAAAAAGAAAAAAAATCACAGAATGGTTGGGATTGGAAAGGAGAAACTCTCTGGAAATCAACCACTTCCAGCCCCTCTGCTAAAGCAGGTTCACCCACACCAGGTTTTCAGTACCTCTAGAGAAGGAGAATCTACARCTAGCAGCTTGTTCCAGTGTTCTGACACTCTCACAGTAAAGRTTTCCTCCCCCCACATTTAGGTGGAACTTCCTGTGTTTCAGTTTGTGCCCACTTATCTTGTTGCTGGGCACCACTTAAAAGTCTGACCCCATCCTGACCTTAAGACATTTGTATGCATTAAAAAAAATCCCATCTCAGTTGTCTCTTCTTCAGGTTCAACAGGCCCTTAGCCTCTCCCTCATAGCAGAGAGATGCTCCAGTCCCCTCATCATCTTCATAGCCAAAGACATYCTCCAGTAACTSCTTGTCTTCCTTGAACTGGGGAGCCCAGAAAGGTTCATTGAACCTCACACTCCAGAAGAGACTGACAGCTCCTTGCTCTTTGAAAGCAGAAAACCCTTTCCTACAGCCATAATATTGGCTAACTAAAAGATKATGACAACACACTCCCATTTGTGGGCATTTTAGTTACTGCCATCTTTCAAAGCACTCTAACAYAACACCTAGAGAGCACATGTAAGTCACTTGAATTTTGCAAAATASAGTTCTATTCAAACGCTGACAGAAAACAACAGCGATGCTGAATCAGCACAGTAATAGTGGTGTTTAGATGGAAACTACTGCAGTACCAGGTGGAGTGAAAATAATAACTTATTAAGGTTTATTTTTAGCAGTGACATGTAAGTGGGGGAGATGCTGAAGAGGATGTCCGGAAAAGAATTAATGCACCTTTTAGAACTGGGATATGAAAGGAGAAAAAGGATTAATTGCATGAAATAGTACCATTCTGACCTTCAACAGAGCAATTTAAATCTTGCCAAGACAGAGGAGGAAGGCAGAAGACTAAGGTACTGAAAGTTCAACAAAAAAGCCCGAACAACTCCCTCTCAAACCAAACCTCCCCCCACAACAAACCTCTGAAAAAAAGTAAGTTTATCTAGTTTATATTAACTCCCATCCCTCAYTTAAATAATCTTTTCTTTCTCAGTTTACACTGATCTTTCTACAAATTTAAGTAATTCTCACCTTTTAATTTCCTTTAAACAGARCTACATGTTCATTCAGACTAGTCTCCCTTGCTGCTGTAACTAGAACATCATTTTTCCACAGTATCAGCAAGGGTAAGGAATTCCCTAGAATTAGGAAGAAACCTCAACAGCTATTCCACTTGAACTTTCCTCCTGTACAAATCAAATTGCATAGCTGAGGACTGTTCTGGGTCTGGTTGGGATRGAGTTAGCATCCATCATTGCAGCCCATATGGCATTTTGAATTGGTGCCTGAAAGGAGGCTGATAACACAACAGTGTTTTGGCTGTTGCTGAACAGCATTTGTAAAACAGCCAGGCTTTCTCTTTTTCCAGCTCCTGCCCCTTTTCCACTCCCCCTGAAAGAGAGAATGGAGGAGGAGGCTATAAGGTTGAGAGGGGTGACAGCTGGGAGAGCTGACTSCAGGTGGTCAAAGGGTTATTTCCTACCATGTTAACATCATGTTAGGCAACAAAAACTGGGGCAGAGGAAGAAAGAGCAGTTTTCCAAGGTGGCTGCTGTTCAGTGACCGGGCATCAGTCTGATTGCAGGAGGATACAAGTGATTGCCTCTGTATCCCTGTCTCCTCCTTCTTTCAGCCAATAAATGGGCTTTATCTTGACCCACCAGTTCTCTGGCTTTCATTCTTCCTGTTCCCTCCTGGGCTAGCAGCTGTGTGGGTGCTCAACTGCTGGCCCTGGTGAACCCACCACAGAGCCCCATCGGTGCAGGAAGTTTGTGACCACAACCCCCAGCTGCTTTCTTTGCTCTGAGGAAATACTACAACATTAGCAAAAACTTAAGCTTTAGAAAGCCTCCTACTCTTACTTGCCATTMCCATTACTGTTAACCAACAAGCTAAGATTCAGTGAACCAGAATCACAGAAGGGTTGAGGTYGGAAAGGACTCTCTAAGTCATCTTGCTCAAAGTTCAGTGAAAGATCTGTTCTCAAYTGCTTTTATAGCCCCACAGTACCAACCAAATTGCAGCACAGCTGAAAAAATAATTTTAAGAATTTATTATTAGCAAATGCATATTACCTTTGAAATTATTGCCACCAATTAGAATTTCTCTGTGAAAAACTSTATGATCCACCTTCAGCTGATTCACTATCACTTTCACAAAGCTCTACTGTATACATAAAAGCTTTATTTAATATGTTCTTACTGAATCTACTGATTACCACAGTGAGCAATTTTTGAAAATACACAGCCTTTGTTTCTTCTGTTATCAAAAGTATTACATTTCTGTTTCATCATCTTCACAATGGTATTTAGTGTAACATTGCACTTTAAAGAAATACAAGTTATTAACTAAGTTTATTGAGCTTCTCCTGAATAAGATGCATCTTGAAAATGTTAGGGGAATTTGCTATTTATCTCAATACGTAAGATTCTTTCTAGGATTAGTAAGCCCAACTACATTGCAAATTCATTTGACTATTTCCCTTGTTTCTGATTTTTGTTACCTTTGTCAATATTCACTATTATTGCTTTGATAGTGCTTTAAACCTTTCATTTCAATTTTTCTTGCAGTTCTGCATGCAATCCTAACACWTTCCAATGTCTTTTCCATCTGGAAATATTTTCATCACTAATAACTACCTCGGCTGTTTGTTTGTTTGGTTTTTTTTAAGTGATTTTTCAGTATTCACAGTGTGTTCAGACKTGCTCTATAGTGGAAATTCTAGGTAAAGGTGTAAGGTGTTCTATTGTAGYTACTTCTTTACTGATTAGTTCATAACCTTATCTAAGCAGACTTGCAGATCTGACTAACAGTGATACATGTCTGCTTTAGGCTCTTTCAGTTMCCCTGTCTACTGTTATGCTGGACTGCTGACAGAATTCATTATAAGCAACTTTACATAAAAYGAAAGCTAAAAGTTAACTTTTTAACCGAACACCAAGATTCACTAGATAACTAGTTAAAGTGGTTTATGTTCAGATCATTGTTTTCTGTAGGCAGAATTGTGTCTTGAGTTTATTTTCAAACTAAAAATTAGTAATTACGGTTCTCTAAATTTTAAGTTCTTTATTTTCTGTTACAATTTCKTACTCCAGAAACAAAGAAGAAATAATCTCAAATGTATAAAGGTTAATCTCAGTTGATACAGTTTGTTTTTTTTTTCTCTTCAATCTGACAGAAGATATAAATGACAGACTCCCTTTCTCTTCTGGCAACAGAAATCTGTTTTTCTCCTTCAAGACATGTAAAATAAATCCTGTCACTATGAACCTTCATGTAAATAATCACTTCTTATCTGTCAGCAGGAAGACTATATTGCAAATCAGGAGCTTGACAGATTTTTGGTGTTTATAACCTCATTTCCTAATGGCATCATCCTGAGTTAAAAGCAAACCACACAGTGTCAATGTTTGTTTAACAGTCACTGCCAAAGTGTCACCATTTCTAATTTAGCAGGTGGRTGATAACCACGCTCTGAAGCCCTGGCAGGCTGGAGGAGTTCCCAGGAGTGCTTCCTGATGGGACTTCCACCCAGCCAAGGAAAGCCACAAAGGAGACTTCAGTATTAGTTAATGGGCCAGTAACAAGGATTCCCAGTTGCTGTTTTCCACAACAGAAGGGTTGGGGGAACATTTAGGTGCTCACAGCCTCTTTGTGCACTGTGATAGGAATGAAGGACTYCCAACAACTCACAGCTTTGTCCAGCTGTGCTGCCCACAGTGTAGGGCACTGCCAGGCACAAAGACACAGGGGAAATACCTGTACTTCTTACCATGACAATAGAACTAAGGCAGCCAAACTGATTTACAGGGTTTTCCATTAATATTAAACATGCATATCATATTATGGAGTACTTTATATGGTTCTGTATTTAATAATCTGCATTAAAGGGATATGCAAGCAAAATCCTCGGCATTTAAATTTCTCACAAATAATTAATTTCTTGCCCACAAAGACAAATTAAAATAAAAAAAAATCTAGCATTTGCATAGAAAAAAAAAAAGGGTAAGAGAAAATAAAAATCTTAAGGCCTATTCTGAGAATTAATTCATCATTTGTATTGCAAAGCACTTCAAACTCCTCAAATGGAAAGCCTGACAGAAATGCTAAGTATTATTCCCTCATGTGTAAAGTTACAGATAAGCTTCTATTCTTATATTTTCTATTCTTCACAGTAGCTTGTAAGCCTCCTTAGGACTGCATTAAAYTATCCAACTAATATTCATCATATGCTGTTCTGGGCATCATTTACTAACCAGGGACAGACTCTGCACAGTGCTTCATTCTGTTACYCATTTTAAAAGGAATCAATTATCTTATTAATTCTGTAACAAGAATTCTAATTAAAAGGTAACTAAAGAGAACAGGAAATTTGCAGGTAAGGTATTTTCCACACTTATTCTATTACTGTGTATTTTACTTAATGCACAAATACACAAGAAAAAAGAGACTATTTCATGAAAAAAAAATAACTAATAAGAACAGCAGCCCTTATGCTTTGATGTCTACATTAAAAAAATAATTTGAAAATTATTGTATTACATATGAAACTAGTCCATATAACAAGCCATGTTTTACTCATATGTCAGGCATACCTCTCTTTGTTAACTGAATATAACTGAAACACCTCTCTTTGTTAACAGTAATGTACTGCTAAAATTATGAATTTACTGAAAAACTGGAGATACCAGMATGTTTTACTATTAGTTTCTGGGAGCTGGGCAACAGTGCATTAACTACTGAATTGTTCCTTTTAGTAGAAGACACAGGAGTGATAAGGCAGAGAAACCTGAAGGAAGACMTTCAGGAAGGGTTTACCTGCATACTTCATATATTAATATCATTCAGTCAGTATATTACATTAGCCAATATCTACAGCCTGCTTCTTACCTGGCCATCTGACCAGTACAGCTACAAGAAAAACTATTTGGTGCAGCACAGAAGTCTCCTACCTGAGACCTTTTCCTTGACTGATCACTAACTAAGAAGGCAAAAAAACCCCAAAAAACCAGACAGCCCTTCCCACAAAGAGCACTGTCCTTGCACTTGCTGTGACCAAAATCCCAGCCAAATGAAATCATCTATTTCAGAAAAAAAAAAAAGAAAAAAAAGTGTGGTTCAAAAATCTTGCCCATAAAGCTACCCAAATAACATAAACAGCATTCATCCTACCTTGAACCAGCCAGAGTAGATCAGTTTTAGCTCAGTCTTAGATTCAATCACTCAACTCCAGCTGCCTTCCACCAAAAGTATAGAAAAAGAAATAGATATGCAAGAAAATGCTATTTCCTTATCAAATTGAGAGATTTGAGTAATCTTTTTTTTATTATTATTTTTTATTTCCCCTCCCAGGTAAGTTAGCATTTGAGTATGTTCTGTAGTCATTTAAATAGTTTTTCCTGAAAATATCTGCCTTGAAAGCATCAATTAGGATATTGTTGAACTCCTTCCTTCAACTCTCAGTTACTAGTGGGTGAACCAACTACACATTCCCACTAACTACAGGACTAAGTGGAAAAAGAAAAGAAAATATAGGACTGAGGTGCACTGTTATGAAATTAAGCACAATTTCAATTAATAACTGAAAATGTTCTTTTTCAACTTATGCCACTTGCCATTTATGCCTGTATAAATAAACAAGATGGAAATCTTGAACTGTCCAAGTCATCCAGYTCCAAACAAAAGAGTAGTCTGAAGAACAAGTCATACAGCTTCTACCTTACGACTTAGCAACTGTTACCAAGATCTGCATTTCAGAAAAAAAATGAAGCCTACAGCCTGTCACTCAAAACMACTGCATTTCTCCAAGGCTGTCTTCTTCAACACTTAACATAAAAAGTCAGATGGGCTCTTTAATAGATAGATGAAAAAGAGAGAGATGACGTTTCTTCAGACAACCTATCATTTCAGCAGTTTGGATATTTATTTTTTTCTTAAATCTCTGTGGTGGATAAATCAGTGATACTCTATTGTTCTGGTTTTTTGTCTAAGGAGAGTCACTGTTAGCTATTTTTTAAAGAACCAGATAACACAGATGTTTTGTGTTAATGAAACACCCATTAAAAGAGAAACATATCCCATCATAAGGTAATGTGGAAGAATTCAGGTCATTGTTCATTATTGACAATAACCAGAAAGAAAGCTCAAACATTTTCACTTAAAACAGAAATACACTGAAGAGTTGTATAAAAAAATTGCAGRATTAGAAGCAGCCTCTTGAAGTTCATGCACAATTTGAGTAATGTCAWAAAAGGGAAGGAAAAAAGAAAGCAATTTGTGGAAATACTACTATTATGAAGAATAGTGGAATACATAGACTCATCCCACTCAGTGTCATTTTCTTTATCTTGGTTTACTTATGACTTGCAATGGTTTCAAAGAACTCCCAAGCTGAACAGTTCAGCTCCTGCACCTGCATGATACAATCATGCTTTTGTTCTCTTTTCCCTACTATTCCTTAAGAAATTATTTGGCAAGGTTTGCTGCTAATTAGATTATAAATTATTCATGGCATAGACTGTATGTCCTACATGTTTTTAGGTACCTGGCACTCTATAGCCATGCTGGTAATGAAGTTCCAATTTCAGCAGGGGCAATGCAAATAAAAAATAAGCAGTACAATAATAAGCAGTTATGCAATACAACACAGCCACAGGAAGTGAGCATGATTAAAATACACAAAAATGAAGTAAAGTGCCTTCACACATTTTAAACCTCAATTTCCCCTTATGGGCTTCTAAGTTTTATTCTGCTGCTAAAGTCAGTAACAAAGTTTTGGCCACCTCATTAAATGAAAACTGTCAGTATTCCCAGCATGTCTTTTAGGACAACAACAACTAAAAAAAAAGCAATAACAACCTTCCTGAAGTTTCTCCCCCTTGCAAAATTAATCTACATTCATCCCACAATCCTGCTTCCCTACCAGGGAATTGCAAGTGAAAAGATGGTATCCTTGATGGTAAGAAGTTTTAGTGATGGTACAAATGCCAGACTGGCATTGAAAGGCAAAATTTCAGATGTATTTTCTGAGAGCAATGTTTCTTTAATTTTCTTTCACTTACTTGTATTTGATTGAAGAACGTATTTTAAATTTTTTTTAATTATAGCTTTTTTCTTGGAAAAAAAAAGTAACAATGAGCCATTCATCATTGGGGCCATTACCAACTTAAGTAGCTAAYAACAGTAAGTAAAAACACAAATAAGATACAAAAGCTACTAGAGTTTCCCAGTTAATGAGAAACTTACTACTTGTAAGCTTGATGCTGCTCCTGCATTCACAAAGTCCAGTGCACTCAGAGTTTTCAAAAATGCTGGGTACTGACAATAAATACTTCACCATCCTCAGGCCATCAGTTTTGATTAAAGGCCAGCTCTTCCTTTCCCCTCCCCTCTCCTCTCCTCTCTCCAGCATCCAGTTAGAGAAGCTCAAGTACTTCACTGCTAAAGCTCATTACTGTGGCCATGGTGAAACTGCACTTTCCCAAGTCAGAGAGCCTGTTCCCTGAAGAGTATTTACATAGATAATCAGATATGCAGTTGCTGCATGGATCAAGGGCTAAGTCTGCATCATTACTGTCAGAGAAGTCTCTTCAGCCTAATACCCTGGAATTAGGGCAAAAGGATGGGACTGTTTCCCAGCAGCTGAAAACCTGTTCCACATGGGTCTAAGGCAGGTGATAKCTGGAGAATAGAATGCAGTGCAACCTTACCAAGCTTGTAAGCAACCACTTTGGGATGGGGGAAGGAAATCCAATGTAGGAGCCAAGGCTGCTGTTGGCAAAGGTCAAAACAGGCTGGAGAACAGGCCAGAAAGAACTTCATGGAATTTAGCAGGGTTCAGATGGTGCACAAGGACAAAGAGCAAGGGAGGGAAAGGTGTGGGCTGCCCGTGGTGGCTGTGCCAGCTCTGCTCTGGGGGGCTCCSGCACTGTGGAGGCACAGACCCCAGAAGCTCTGTCTGACCTTGGATCAAGGACCYTGTCATACCTCCAGATCAAGTTATCATGCAATCCCACCAAATTCCATATGGATTGCATATATTTATGCACATTTTTACAGGGCAAGAAAATTGACTTGCTTTTCCTGATCAACAAGGACACAACTCAAATTTCAACCCGAGTGTGGCTGTTTAAAATATTCCAGATGAAAATCATGAATTGTTAAAAGCCCTTTCCCAGCCTTCAGAAATATTTTGAGGTATTTTCTATATCCAAAAAAATAYGTCAGCTATGCAAAACACTGCCAGCTCATTTCTGACAGGAAGCAAGAGCTATCTACTTATGGCATTAAGTATAGAAAGATCCAGGAAGAACAGTTAAGATAGTCAGACCCTGGCAAAATGTGATGAAGATCCAGTGTCATCTACAAATTCATGATTTCTGCCCATTTCACATTTACATCTACTTATCTTGGTCAGAATTGATCAAACAGCTTTTCTAGGGCTGCATTTGATTTCAGAGAAAATACTATTTTAAGAAATATTTATTTCTGTGGCCCTCAAACTATCTCCAGGAAACAYGGGCTGCATAGCAGCAACTTTTCTAAGGTGAAAATGTCTTGCTGTAAATTAATCATCACATCTAGCTGTGCAAACAATGAAATAACCACCAAAACAGGAAACATGTATCAGCTATTTTTCTTTCAGCAGTTTTATCACAGTATTCAAAATGGATATTGTAAGCTTTCTAAACGTTACCATTCTTCAAGTGGAATTTTTTTTTTCCTCTTGAAATATTTATTGGATTAGGTGGCCTGTGGATCCAGACACAATCAGTGCTGGTCAAGTTCCCCAAACACTTGGACCTTACACTTTCTGCTCAATTCCACTGCCACAATATATACATGACACAAAACTGGCTGRGTTGGTAAATTAACTTTCCAATTCATGTAAATACATCTGCAAAAACAGTAATAAGATACTTTCCCCATACCCAACAGATGAAATGTACCTCCTGGTCCTATATTTCCTTCTGTCACGCTGGAGTGATGACAGCACCTTGGAAATAATGCCTTTACACTGAACAGTACAACTATGCCATGGATCCTTATTGGAAGGATGTTGCTTAAGAACAAACATTAAAAAATCTAAACAAATCTGCTTTTATATACTAAAATTAATTTAACCTTTAGGTAGTATCTATTCCAGTGCTATACACAGCATATTAGTGCTTTACACAGTATTTTTCTYATACGCTTTCAAATCTTCCTCAGCAATAAGCAGATATAAATGATATAGAAAATGATAAGATGGTTAATAGCTMATCAGCTCCATGTGAATTTGGGAAGAACTGTCACAGGCTTATGGAGAATGCCTGTGATCATGTTTTCRTGACAGTCAAAAGAAATCAGATGGTCAGTTGTACAAGAAAATGAATGCAAAACCATAAAGCCATTATGAGATAAARACAGCCATGAAAGATACTAGTGGTCTGTTCCAAACACCTTCTGGCAGTAGAGGATACAGAAGAAAAAGAAAGTATTCAATTAAAAGGCATGAAGATATGGAAAGGCTGAAAAATGGGCAACAAGATCAAATATAAAGACATGGAAAAAGTAAGGGTTGTTCCTGAATGACTTGTAAAAGACAAAAGGAAGAAATGAAACACAGAAACAATTAGGTTTGTTACTGGAAAGGCAATCACTCAAGAATTATTGCCAGAAGATACAGTGACAACCTAATAAGATACTGAAGGATTTGAGAATGCCARGGGTCAGAGAGCCCCAAGCTGTTAACAAAAAGTGTGTCAAATGCAGTTTTCATAGCACAAATGGAACATAATTTTACTTGGCACTATCTATAACACAGGTAATGGCATGATGACTTTCAAGCACTGTAGTGCTATTAGGAGATACCTTCCACCCCACACAGTAGAGGCTTATGATAGCATCACTAAGGTTGGAAAAGACCTCTAAGGCCACAAGTCCAACCCTTAACCCAGATCTGCTAAGCCCACCAATAAAATACRTCCCTAAGCATCACAACATATCTTTTAAATACATCTGGGGTGGGGCTTCCCTGGGCAGCCTGCTTCAATGCTTGACAATTTTTTTTGTGACAAAGTTTTTCCTAATACCCAATCTAAACTTYCACTGGTGCAACTTGAGGCCATTCCCTCTTGTCCTGTTGCTTGTTACCTGGGGAAGAGTAACCTCACCTTGCTACAGCCTCCTTTCAGGCAGAGGTAGAGAGTGATAACATCCCCTCTGAGCCTCCTTTTCTCCAGGCTAAACAACACCATCTCCCACAATGGGCAAAACTTATAGCTTTCCACTGCCATCTAAACTTACAGTTTCTCAGCATATATGGTGCCTCAAASAAATACATAAGCTATCATAAAAAATATAGAAAGTGAGATGCTTCTCCATAATACAGTGTTGAATACAATGCATTCAAAATCTACCTGTAATTTCTGATTCTTCCTAAGAAGGAACAGGAAAGCCAGCTACTGAGAGAAAGGAAAACTGAGGATGTGACTTGATTTCCACTCCTTCAGGTGTGTCAAACCACACAAGTMTTCCAGAACTTCTGGTGATTCCTCACTTACATTTCAAGATTCCTTAAGGAGATCAATCAGAGTACTCAATGTAAGCTACAGTACAGATGAAACAAAGCCCTTGCTCTCCCTCAAACTGTTTTGGACAGTTCAGCCTAAAGCTGAAACTTGAGGGGCTTGGAACTAGGTGATCTTTAAGGTTTCTTCCAACCAAATCATCTTATGAAAATAATCTAGAGGGTTTGCTGCAGCTTTTTTCTAAGATATACTTCAAAGATAAGTGTAATTATACGCCAAAGGGAAAAGAAAACATCCAAATCATTATAATAATTTTAAAAAATACTTATGTCAGGTCACCAAGCTAAAAGTATCTTCTAGAGTAAAGCTAGGGATAAAGTTTGCTGTTGAAAATCCACTGCCCATGTTTATAAACAGCTCCCCCTCAATGCACGGAAAACAACCAACCAACMAAACATATACAAGCAAAAAACACATCAACTTCACTTGCTGTGGATAGAAAGATGAATTTGACAAGCCCCTTCCAGGCAGGCTGATRGTTGAGGARCAGAGCAGGCAGGGACTGAGCCTCCCCAGCAGCCTACTTGACAGGTCCTGTCAGTTTTCATTTCTGGCTTACCGCCTGCCCACAAGCAACTTCTGTAAATTCTGAAGATTCTACTTGTGGGTGAAACGTTTTTCCAAAATAAATATATTGTTCTTTAGTCTCACATTTCTTCCCTAAATCTCAAATTTTCCTACCAGGAACATTCTCTCTCCAGCTCTGGGCTCAACCCCTGTTTATCCTTTTCCAGCTACCAAGTYCCCTAATCTCCAATGCAAACAGCTGTGGTTATCCCTGTAGAAAGACTTCAGGAAACCCCCAGCTACGTCTACAGTTACATAAAGATTGAGACATGTGTGAACTGTAGTATTCTGCAGACTTTTTGGGGGTGCAGGTGCAAAGAACCAYACACTGCCAGACCCTCTATGGCAGGGCAGCAGGAGAAAGGCACTGCCAGGCTGGGGGTGCCTTTGCTGAGATAACACCAGAACCAAGTGCAGGATGCTGCAGATAACARAGCAGGGGCAGCCCACACACAGATGGCTCACCCTGTCCTGTGGCACCACTGCCAAGACAGCAACAGAACAAAGGGCAGGCAGGTGCTAGAGATAACAGACTGTTAGCCCTTAGCAGGATTCAGTGAAAAAAGTGCAAGCAGGCTGATTAATTGGGAAGTGATGGGGATGATAAATGGAAAGAATTYGGAAAGCAAAGAACAGGAGAAGGAAATGCAAGTAGAGACAAATCAGGTGTTTGAGGGCACATTATCAGTGCAGTGAGGGGGAACCTGGGGGTTCTCCCTCCTGCAGATGAGGGAACAGCTAAAGAGAACTTACCGAGGTCTTAAAATATACTTGATGGAGCAGACCTTTCCCCATGCTCATTGCTCCTAAACTGAGCATTTTGGTAATATGAATGTAACTCTGTTCATGAAAGCTATGAATTCAGTTTGTGCCATTCTGAAACAATGCAAATAACCTCAGAACCTTTTTCTTGGTTGCTTTTCCTGTCTCAAAAATAGATTTCTCTCAGTACAAAGCAGGCAACAACCATTCCAGTTCTCAGAAGATACTCAACACAAAAGATGACTGCTAGATCAGAGTTTAAAAGGTGTATGTACTACAATTTCCTACCCCTAACAACTGCTTATGAATAGTACWAGCAAATAAGCACTTCCTGTGACTAACAGGAGTGTTCAGAGCTTGAGAGTGGGAGACTTTCAGAGCCAGATGTGATGCTTGCATGATTAATAATGCCCAGTAGAGTTTTCTTCCACGAAATTACTCAGCTGTTTTCTGAACTTGTTTGAATTTCTTATATTCATAACATCCTGCAGAAAGATCTCTACAGCTCTGCAACATAACGTGCAAAGAACAGGTTTGTTCTGATTTTATCACTGAGTAGTTTCATTTGATGTGCCTTACATTCGATAAACTGGAGTATTTCTCAGAATACATGTAAATAACACCACTAAGTACACCAAAAAAACTGATGTCTTACTCTTACCTCTTTTTCCCAATTACAATACTTTCCTAAGAAACATGAACTCTATTTAATCTTAAAATTTTGAAACAAATGCTTTTATTTGCATTTTGGTAAAGATTGTTGTAGTGGAGAATAGACTTGACTGAAATGTGAGCTAGACTTGCTTCTAATTATCTACTATTTTTGAATTAGAAGAAGCTAATGTGCTTTAAATCTTAGCGCCTGTAKTCTAAGCTGGGGAAGCAATTCTGATCTTCTCTGAAATACTTAATTAGATCCCTCCAAAAAAGCCTTATATAAAATAGCCYTGTGTTATCATAGCATCCAGTGTCCCACACCATGTTCATGAGCAGCAATTTTTGACTCAGAGTGATGGGCAGGTTACCTGCCTATGATCTCAGTCTCCACACATTTACTGATTTCAGAATCAAATTACAGAAATCCAGAACTTTTAACATTTAAGGATTCAAATATAACATTTAGCATGCTAAATTAGCATGCCTTAGAGATGACAGTTTAGGACAACAGAGGTTTCAGTCCTTCTAAGGATGCAACATTTCACCAGAACTACACAGAGATCCTTTTTGAGCACAGAAGTTGAACACATGAGCTATTTGGACAGCCTCCTACAATTTTCTCAAAACTGCAATATGTTTCATTCCTAGAACTTATTCTTTCACAATATCTCAGTTCAAAAATGAAAGAGGAAGAAATAGCTGTTGGTCTGACACCACATTCTAAGAAAAATATGAAATGTTTTACTCTGACATCGAAGAATTTGAGAAAGAGCATTCCAACGCTCTTCTGCTGCTGTTTGGGACTAGCACAGTAGAACTACATAGGTTTTTCATTCCAAGGTTTCTATCCTGTAACAAACACTTGAAAGAAAACTACCAGAAAAAAAAACCCTCCTGTTTTATCTGCTCAATTTCTCAAAATGCTGAATCACATTTTCTCCCCATGCAAAAAAGATGACTGACCACACACAGAGATCTCATCTGAACATTGTGGCTTGGATCTGTAATTAGCAATGTTTTCAGTTTGTTTAAGTTTGTTTTAAAACCAGGACACATTGGGAGGTTCTGACATCATTTGTTTAGAGTAGGACACAATGTATCCTAGTTGTTTCCTGTTAATCATAACAATTCATCATTCCCTGCGTCCAGTGATTTAGGGCTGCCAAGCACACAGAATAGCAAACTTCTATGCATTGGTGTCCTGATYTTGGCTGGGATGGAGTTTACTTTCTTCTCAGTAGCTGAGTTTTGGATTCTGTAAGAGACTAACGCTGATAACACACCAATGTTTTTGTTGTTGCTAATTGGTGCTTATCCAAATCAAGGACTTTTCAAGTTTCCCAAACTCTGGCAGCAGGTGCACAAGAAGCTGTGAGGGAGCATGGCCAAGACAGCTGACCAAAGGGATGCTCCATACCATGGAACATCATTCTCTCTATATAAACTAGAACAGTCTGTTCCTGAAGAACTGCACCCCATGGAAGGGACCCATCCTAGAGCAGTTAATGAAGAACTGCAGCCTCTTTGGGAAGGACTGTCTCCTGCTGGAGGAACCCCAAGCAGAGAAGGAGTTTGAGCAGCCTGCCCCTGAGGAGAAAGGAGCAGCAGAAACAATGTGTGATGAACAGGCCACAGACCCCATTCATTGTCTCCTCTACCACTGGAGAGGGAGGAGGCTGAGCAAATATGGAGTGAAGCTAATCCCAGGAAGAAAAGAAGGGTGGAAAAAAGGTATTCTAAGATTCAAGTTTACTTTTTGTTACCCTGATCAGATTTGATCTCCCCATGCTGAATGTGTTTTGCTCATGACAGTGACTGGTGAGTGATCTCTCCCTGTCCTTATGCCTACCCAGAGCCTATCATTCTATTCTCTCACCTGTTCAGCTGAGGAGGGGAGAGACAGAGCAGCTTTGGTGGGCATCACAAGATTTCCACTCAGGGTCAACCCAACACACTCAGTTAAGCATATTTGCAAACTTTCAGCTGAAATGGTTAACTGAGAGTTAAAGATTTACCTGCAGTAGCTAGGGAAGGCAATGAAGTGCTGATATGAATACTGAAGTGGAAATGTTATTGTCCCATCTGTCAGTCGTAAAAACAAACAAGCCAACTCTATCACTGCCTTACCCTGATGAACAGAAGGGACTCATTTCCTTGTATTCTATTTGTACTCATTAATAGCCTATATTCTTTTAAGGCTGTCATTTCTCTGAGGGAAAATCAGCTTTGAGCTTGGTCTTTTTACACATACTAGTGTAGTAGCTTTGACAAGAGCTACTAGGCAGTGTGCTCATCTGCTACTGACTCTGAAATAGGTCACTAACCATTGCTCCAACTAAATCAAAGCAGATCCCTCCAGAAGTGTCACACCAGTCAGGGCCCACAGCTGGAGTTCTGAAGCCTGGAGCTTTTCATGTCCCATTCAAGAGCAGTGAGATGTGGCAGGAAAGCCTTYGGGCTGCACAACACAGGAGAGAAAGCTTTGCTCTGGTGCCTGGTGCTGCTGGAACTGGTCTCATATCAGGACCTCTGGCCAAAGATGGAAAGCCAGAGACTTGGTCTCACAACACACTGCTGTAATTGAAATATGCAGCCGCTCAGACATTCCATTTCTCTACCTGACTTCATGCCTACCTTATATATGATGCCTCTCCTACTTGCTAATAATAGGTAACAACCAGATGCCAGAGCAAGAAACTATCAAGCTTAAATACTGAGCAAGCATTTTACATTTTTTGAGGAAGTTATAAAATCAGCATCAAAAGTCAATAATGCCTGCTGGTGCAAATGAATGTTGTAATCAGACTGCAGACTAAACCCAAGGCAGTGTCAAGAAGAATGTAAAATGAAGGGTCTGCAAGAGAGGCAGCACATCAAATATGTCTATATTTGAAGTTTCCTGACAGTATTAAATAAACTCAAATTCAAAAATTACAGTCTTCCAAAGCACATGCCCTGAAAAACTTGTTTAATATTTGCAGTGTGGTGCCTTTTTCATTGATTTAGAGAAATTGTTTACTGCTGTCTTTTGGAGGAACAGCAGTCTGTGTGGAGCATCATTCGCTRTGTCTGAAAGTGACAGATACAGCCATAAAGAAAGGAAACCCACTTTCACTGCAGTGCTCCCTCTMATTCTCAGTCTTCATTCCCAATACTAATGAAAGGGATATTAGAATGATTTAGGAAAACATTGAGAAATGTCAGCTCCATGCCATCATGGCACAGTTACCTTACAAGGTAGGCAGTGGGAGAGTTCAATACCTCACCCCAGATGGAGGGAATTTTCAGTGATTCCATCTCTGTACACTAACGCTCTTCTTGGAAGCAAACTACTGTAATTATTTGTTCATGGAAGGCATGCATTTTACAGATCAAAGTGCAGTTTTAGTTTGGCTTTAGTCCACATTACAAAGTAAATAAAGGAATATATGTTCAACCTATGTCCAAATTTCAAGRAAAAGTACAAATATTCTGTGATTTTCATTCACTTTCAGAAACATTTGCCCTCACTGWTACAAAAGGCTTGGCACTAAGTGCACCTGCCATGTTATTCTCTAATAATAATATAGTAACACCATCACACACACTGTGACTTCAGGGAGAGATGATTTTTCAGTGGCAAAGTGTGTGCCAAAAAAGCAGTGGGGTTTTGGTGAATTTACTTCAAGCTCTGATCTGGCAGAACCACAGCTGGTTAGAATTTGAAGTGCACTGCTGAAGTCCAATGGAAAATAAAAAAAGAACATGAGTTTGTGCTGATTTGGGGAAAGTGACTGCACAGATCTTAAAAGGTCATGAAAATGCTAAAATAATTTTTTCCTCACAATATATATTTTCACTACTTTTCTGTAGAAACAGAAGCAAGTGGGTTTAAAAGAAATTAAATTCTGCTATAAAACTCMAAATTATTTCTAAATTCGCCAAGAGGTACTACTGAGGTCATTGCTACTTCAGTAATGTTAACCATCTCACAGACGCTCTCTCATTGTTAGYACAATGAAACTGAGTGATGTCCCAAAGTGAGAAATTAACTACATTAATTAATTGTGGAAATTAATTGCTATCAAGTACCTTGTATGAAAAGCTGATTGAGAACTGCTGATAGGAAATTTCAGTAAGCTGTAAAGTAGTGAATAAAATTTGGTTTTCAGCACAATCTGACTTGCAAACAAATACTGCTCTTGCCCAAAAAGGTCTGTATTTAGTTAGTAATAGCCCTTCTGAAGACCAAAAATATTCTTTATCCCCAGCAGTCCAAAGGGAGAAAGGCAAAATATATGAATATTACAACATTTAATTGAGTTGATACAATAATCATCAGCCTTTATATACAGCTATATACTAAGTTTCACAAAGTATCTTTCATCATCTGAGCTGTCAACCACTTCCTCCCAACACACCAGCCAAAATAAGGGCCTTTCCCAGGCTTGAGTCTCACATACAAGCAGGAACAGCTGTGAAATGCTCTCACTACATAAAAGCACGCTAYGTAAAAATTACAATTTGAGTTTACTTGTTTGGCAATAATTCCACATATCAGGATATGAGCTTTTCCTTTAATCTTTTTTCATTAACACAGATTTATATGTCCATACACATACAAATCTTCCTTCACTCCGAATGTTCTTAAATGCTGGTTTCTTTGGTAAAATGTGCCACCTTCATAATGTTCCCAGTTACTAGTTTTCAAATGCAAGATGAGCAAGTTTCCCTTATCCCATCAGAAAAGTTTCTCTCCTCCTTATATATAATATCTTTGGGGAATTTAGTCAAGTCCAAGGAAAAGGCTGAAGCTGAAATTTGAGCGGGACTGAGGGGGTGGGAAGAAGGAAACATAACATGGAACAAATTCCCTCTTGTTTTGATTACAACATGTACAGTGCCACCCAGGATGCTTCCTAGAAACAGCATATTTGAAACCAGATATTACAGCATAGCAGGAATATCCAAAAGGAATTATGAATCAGTTATTCTCTTACAGATAATAGCACATTCATAGCCTGAAGAAGTTCCCCACATAACACAGGATTAAGGGCAACCAAGTTACCAAACACAAGRGAATCATTATTGGTGATGTTGCAGTAAAATCAGCCACAAAGTTCTCGGGGAATGTTTCTCTATGTGGGTCTAAGGTAGAGCTGGTAAAACAGGMACTCGAGTGTGTTTGGCATTGAGGCAGCTGATCACATCCACATTTATTTACAGTGCAGAGTTCACATGAGCACAGGGGACTTTGAAAGCTGGTTTTGAGACTTGTCTTTGGCATCAGCCACCAGTCCTTCCTCAGAAAACATACACGTTTTGCAAACAGTGGTAGGGATCTGAAGTGAGAAAAACTCATGAAAAAAGAATAAAACTGTCATCACAAAAATACTATGCTTGAACAGAAGGTAATAAAAGGCTCAGCAAAATCCTCACATCAGAGAACACAGTTATGGGTGATTAGCACACTATGAAGCTACTGCAGAGGTACTCTGAAATGAACACATGCAATACCTTGCAGTGCACTACTATGTGCTTAAAATAGCTCCACTGATTTTTGTGTCCTCCTATGTTCTTATGATCAAGACTACAGCTGACCAAAAAAAAAAAAAAAACAAAACTGAGTTCTTTCAGTGCCCACCAGGTGACCATTCATCTAAAAGTTTCTTTTCATGTGCCAGAGAGCCAAATGGTGTGACTTCACTAGCTTAGACTACAGGATCAGCCTCATGTAGGAAAATGTTGAATTTTTGATTCAAGTTACTGATCAAAAATGTAGATGTGGACATGTGCAACCACTGGTCATGCTTCGGATTGCTGAACAAGATGCAAAATACCTTACTTTTTTGATGAAATGAAACCTCCATACTCAGATACAGTAGAAAATTTAAAGAAAAAAAAGTCTAATGAAAGTTAAAAGAAACTTAACTCTTTTTTAAAATCTCAAAGCCCTTTCCTCAAACTTACTCAGTTCCTACAAAAAGTATTCATTATAGGTTTTAAACAGCTACCTTTTCACACTTACAGGGCCAAATAATGTGTGGTCACTGTCACCATAACAAAGGACCATAAATYTGGGGCAAAAGGAAGGTTAGACAGTCCCAGCTATAGATAGAAGGAGCTTTGCTTCTCACATCACTAAATCAGAATAGCTATGTCAAATTGAAGGGATGCTAATCTATTTCTATAATGCTGGAAACCAACCCTTTTAGAAGTGACCAGTAGGTGTGGACACTGAGCATGAGGCAGCGTAAAGAAAGACTTCATTTTCAAAACCAAAATCTCTTCTCTAAAGCCAGACCTCTTTATGATGTTAAAAGTGATAGAAAATGAAATGCYGATGAGTTGGACTCTTCTGAATCAGTGTGTAGTTCAACAGTACAACCCCACCATAAAAATATTTACAGTTCCCCCTGTAAACCCCATAATAACTCAGAAAAATAGATGGAAATTTAATTGGAAAATACATGTTTATAAGCTAGTGGTTAGACCACTAAAAAAGAAATCAGACAGAACCGTGTTTTAAACCTATTTCARTGTAAGTTTCAATACAAACTCAAAACCTACCAACTTGGAAATGACACTATGTTAGTTTCATATCTTCAGTTTCTACACCTGCAATGTATAAACATCAGGTGACTGGTATTTTTATCAGAGGTATGCAGAGGAAAAATGCTTCAAAACARCACACAGACCATGTCAGTGTGCTAGTCACCCATCTACAGCCACAAAAATGGCAAAAGCTGCAACTAAGAGCTTTGTTTTCAAAATCAATCAGTAGCTTGTATTTCAAAAATTCTAATGGCAATTTCCTGTATTAACCAAATTTCTTTGTCCAGTAAACAYTTCCTCATTTTTTWAAATTAAAAYATAWCTGCTGAGCTAACATACAGTTGCCTGCTGGGCTTCCCCAAGGAAACAGAGTGGCAGCAAAATAGCTAGGAAAGACTATATTGGCATTTTCCTCCACCACCCCAACTCCCATGATAAAAGCTTGCTTCAAAACTGAGGCATGAATGAGAAATGTCTAAACCCCAAGTCTATTTAAATGCTAGACAGCAGAGATTACGATCCTGAAAGAATTGCAGAAGGCAGTATAAGACCCTGAACTTCARGGGAATGAGCTTAGTTTCTCCAGGGACCTGATCTGCAGGATCCCATGAGAGAATCCCCTGTATGGCTAAGGTTCCCAGGAGACCTCACTGATCTTCAAYGTGCCACATCAGGAGAGGAGGATGGCTGCATAAGGAACTCAGGTGGAGCATAAACCAAACCCTCAGGGAAGAGGAGATGAGGAGGGATGTCAGAAACACTGGCTGGGTACCAGGGAAGAAGAAGCCAAAACTTGTCTGGAAGCTCCCAGAGGACAGGAGGCCTTTACATCAACAACAAGTGAAGGACAAAACCAAACAGGCACTGGTAACTGAGAAAAAAAAAAAAACAAGAAGGAAATTCCGGGGAATTACAAGACAGCTTTATTCCAAACCCTGGGAAGAAAATGGAGCAGAACCTCCTTGACTCTATTTCCAGGAATATGAAGGACAAAAACACCTTAGCAAATGGCAAAGGAAATTTCCCAAAGGCAAAATGTGCCAAATCGACCCAGTTACTTATGATGAAGCCACTGGGTCTGTGGATGAGGGCAGCAGACACCATTTCCCTGACTTCAGCAGGCTTTTTGTCAAAGTCCTGCCTTAGCACTAAGCAGTCAAAAAGGAATGGACAAGACTCATAAAAAAGTGACTGGTTTGACACTCTCAAGATAGCAGTAAACAGGTCAAAGTCCAACTAGCAGCTAGAGATGAGTGACGTGTCTCTGGGGTTAAACTGATCARAAGAGCAAAGATACAAAGTCACCAACTTCACCTGTAACCCATACTCCAGAAATCAAGAACATGGGCAAGAGGACTCCCACCTGAATGACCTCATGAGCTGACAACCAACTCYTGAAACCAAATAAACCAAATGCAAAAATCTTATGCCTAAGAATATAATGAGAACTCACAGGCTAAAAAAACAGCTTTGGAACAGATGTCCTGGTGAACAACTGGTTGGACACAAACAAGCAAGGCAGCCTTGCAATGATGAAGGTGAACTGTATCGTGGRCTGTGTTAGCATTAGTGCATGCTAGTGAGGGGAAGCAATCAACACTTTCGTTGAGACGTTCATGATGCCTCAAATGGAAGCCCTGTTCCTGGTTTTCAGCTACCCTGCAACAATTAGAGACATAAAAAAAAAAAAAATATGGAGAATAAAATGACCTATGAAAACAGGTAGATGAATCTGGGCATGTTTGGACTAGAAAAGAGAGGTTTCTTAGTGACTTAGGGGGTACCCATGGAGAAAAGGTAGCCAAGATCATCTCAGTGGGGTACAARGAAAGGAGTAAAGGCAGTGTCATCAGCTGCAGCAAGAGAAATTGTATCTGGACACAATAATAACTCAAAAATCCTACAATAAGGGTCTTCAGACACYGCCATATATTTGCCCAGAGGGGCTGCAGAATCTCCCTCTGCAGAGATTTTCCACATTTGAGTGCACAAGACTGAGCAACTCAATTTTATTTTGAAGTCAGCTCTGCTCTATGCAAGAGATTATGCCTCCAGAGGTCCAGTGACAAGTCTGAATCTCTCGCCTTCTCAACAACAATTCTATGATAAGCAGAAGGTTGGGAAAAAACCAAATAGGACTACAGTGTGCACAAATGCAGACCAACTGAGTCTCTACAACACCTACAGATTATCCTCYGTATGCCAGCTGCATATGAAAACTGTTTYCAYRACRTCTGAAAACTTTCTCAGAGAACATCTACTTTCTGCAATATTTAGATTTATATAATAAAAAAATAACAAGCAAAGCTAATTATTGAAACACAATGATTTCTTTGTTTCATCCTAATGTTCTGGATTTTGCTTGTAGCATATGTATAATTATATTTTCAATTTAGATGACAATTTGTAAAACAAAACAAACCCTATGTCWTTAACTTTTTTCAAGGTATTTTTTCAGACCACACAGATCTTGTCCCCAACAAACTGCATACTCAGCTATAGATAACARACCAGTTGCACAACATATTTCACTCTTATGTAAAACATACATGTGGAGAGAGACATGAATACATCTCTATCAATACATTAATATATTTATTTTTTTAAAGAAACTGCATTAAGAGACATATGGGCTTTTCTTCAGAAAGATCATTTCTGTGAAGTGCCCTTCTTGATCTGTGACATCACTTCAGCCCTTGACAAGATCACACACCTTTCTATTTCAGTCAGTTCAGGCTCAGTGCCACACTTACTCTAGAGATTTATGGAATAAGAAGTAAAAAAATCAGTCAATTTGCAGTTTGTCTTTACATGGCATCGTTTTTCCCATGGTGATTCTTCAGACAATCTCACCAGAAAAAAGAAAGCAGCATGCAGTTTTGAAGTAGTCTAACATTTTAAACAAGTAACTCTTCTACTTTCTAAATGGCGATTAGGTTTTCTGTTGCGTGATGGGGATGGGGGACAGAAATCCACCACTGTAAATGATTAACATCTATTTCTCTTCTTTAAGCTTTAATGAAATTAGTATTACTACCTAAGTCTAAAACAGAATTTAAAGTGCAATTCTTAAAATCACAGATGGGTGGAGAGCTACAACMACAGTAGCAAGCAACAGATTTCCCCACAGACAGCAGCATGGGCAAAGCTTKATCAGCAGTACCACCATTCACTGCACCAACAGATGTCAGTGCTCAAAGGCAGTGAGAGAAGTGACAGCAGAGKTAAAGACTGGGTCTGCATCTGCATGTGTCTATCACTGAGTAGTAAAATTACTATCTCCTTAAGCACTGCACTTTGAAAGCAAAATGGCCTTTTTTTAGCTTGATATTCTTTTACACTAGCTACTTCCTATTTCCTTGGAAGAAAGCAGTCCCTGAACAAAAGAAATTTCAAAAGGCAGAGATTTGTATTAAGCAGAGAACTAAGTGAAATAAAAGTATGCAGATACTTTTTTAAAAATAGTGTCACAGTGGTCTGAATACTAATTAAAGAAGCAAGCCACACTGATCTACTGTAATTTTAYTGAAGTGTTTTAAAAGCAGATACTGACTTTTAATAAATAATTGAAAAAAGAGGGTTTATGTTGCTAAGCAATATGATCATCCCTACACAARTGAGATGATGCAAAATTCTGGGAAGAAAGTATCAGACATTCATTCTTTCTACTTTATTCATATGAAAAATGAATAAAGTACTGCCTCTACCCTAATTGCCAGCATTATATATATTCACATGAGAAATGCAAAAGCTGCATACTTTTTCATTAAAACTGCAACTTCTGTTTCTACCCAGCATCAGAGAAAGAAGTTGATTCTTCTATAAGTATTTTTGAGATGCACACGAAGTTTTATGAGAGCCAGATGTTCCACAGCTCATTCATTGCACAGAAGCATTTCRGTCCTTTGCACAGCCTTGCCTACCATCTCCTCTGATTTTCACCTATTTTCTTAACTGATTAGAGATTTGCCCTTAAAAGAAAGGACCCAAGTTTTATGTAAGTCAGGGTCCACTCACTTGTTGTATTCTTAAAACAAGTTTAAAACAAGGTACATACAGCTTCCAAGAAGGAGTAGGAAGACAAATGAAAATAGATTTTACACTTGTAGTTACCCTTGACTGCATATCTCAGTGTTCCCACAAGGACTGTGAATGTTCAACTTTAACAGTTATAAGAATGTAACAGCAGGTTATGTGCTCATCCAATCTGTTTGAAAAGCTTTTAAAATCAGAGGCATCAAAATGAGCAATACCTGTATCTTCATGAACACCCGCTATGAAATCCAACCAACTTACCGTGGAGAGTTATAGCAAGTTGTCATATTATTTCATGCAAGCCTTTCTTGGTTACAACAGAGTTCAAACCAAAGATTTCAAGATGCAGGGAAGGCAAACTAGTAGTCTTACTACCCTACATGCCTTCCTTCATAACAGCACTGGAGCACAACACTCAAGTGTTGCTTCAAAAGTTTACAAAGCTAGTGACCTAAACACAGAACCAGGGAGTCTCAGGTTTAACCWCCCCCTGCCATAAAACAATGCATTTAGCAGCAGTTTAGTGGTTAAGCAAAGCTGCTCATGTGCAATCACACTCCAAAACTCAGGTTTAAACTGACCTGCCCATGCTGGAGACCTGCAGCACAGGTAGGAGTGAAGACAGCTTTCACCCAGCACAGAGCAACAGCCCCTGCCTTAGTGGGGAACAGCCAAACAGGAACCAGGTAGCCAAGTTCTGCTCTGAAACCAGCAACCTGTGCAACCCTGTGTGAGTCAATGTACTGCTCTCAGCCCTAGAAAACCCAAGTACTTCCCCTCAGCAGCAAAGGCTCCTGGACTCTGCAGGCGGGGCTGCCGAGCACTGCCATACAACTGTGGCTTTACCACAGGGCTGTGAAAGGGTTCATTTAATCTGGTTCGGGGAGGCTTCATTACTCACCAATTATGTTTTCATAACAGACTTGCAGACACGATGAAATAGAGTCAAAGAAAACAGAAAAACAGAAGATGCCTCTCCAAAGTGTGCACAACTTTTATATCACATGCTTTAAAAAGCCCAAACAACTCAGTGARAAAAAAMMCCAAAAACCCAACAAAARCAAACAACTGAAAAATGTTGTGGATAAAGAAGATTTTCACACAAAAGGAACCAGTATATTGAGCATTTGGTACATTGCCCATATTGCTTAATTTACAGTCCCCCATTCCCCCCGCCCCACAATTATTTTCCTCACTTGTAAAATGACAGTTCTATAAAAAACTTTGAAAGAGACTCCAATCTAAATGTCTAAAGCATGCTTTACATGAGACACATCTGAATACTTGAGTTTCTTACCAAAAAGACACACAGCCAGAGTGTSTCATCATCTCTGTACCACCTCAGGGGGCAATTTATTGTCAGAGTAAGTGCTGCACTCTTAAGACAGAGCAAACACTGAATTAAAGCCACTTTACTGAAGTATTACTCTTACTGGGCCAAATTACTTAGGAAGACAAATTTGTTATTTGTAAATAAAGGAAATACTTATCAAGATAYTATCT
The DNA here is from genome assembly GCA_902810485.1 of Alauda arvensis. NCBI lineage: Eukaryota > Metazoa > Chordata > Aves > Passeriformes > Alaudidae > Alauda > Alauda arvensis. The sequence goes on along the minus strand of CADDXX010000002.1, from coordinate 5,639,207 downwards.
TTAAGATGAAAACCGCAGAAATTTCCTCTTTTGCTGGCTCCCCAAGCTAGAAAAAAACACCCCAACTTAACCAAAGAGGAAGTTAAACACACTCAGCAATCCTCAGAGAAGTATGTTTCAGACAACTTTAAGAAAAGGTCTSTCCATCCAACAGTCACACAGGTCCTTCTGCAAGGACATTAATTTTTTTTCCACAAGAAGAGCTGTCTTCTGTCTCTCTGTGACTTCCTTTTCATAAATCCTGTGCTTTCATTAACATTCAAAAAGGGTATCAAAGCCTGGCTGTCTACCACTCATACTTGCTCCCTGAATGAGATAAGACATTTTTTGGTCTTAACAGTAGATTTTAATAAACAGGTGGAATTTTTTTCTGCTTCAGTTTGCCCGCAGCACAGAACTACAGCCTTAAGCAGCTGCACTCACTAACATTATGATTTACTCTATTTCTTTGTATTAATTGGCTGCCATAGGCTACTATACTAGCATTAAATACAAAATCATCACCATGAGAATATAACTTTTGCCAAAGGACAGGAGATATTCCATTTTAATATCCTCACATCTTTACATCACCTTTTTCAGTTCTCCTGAAAAGAGTCCTATGTGCCTGGAATTTACATTTTGCATTTACAGAAAGATAAAAAATTTATCATATGCTTGTTTTTGGGCTTTTTTGGTTTGTTTTTTGTTTTGTTTTGCTTGTTTGGTTTTTGTTTGTTTGTTCATTTTGGGGTTTTTTTGTGAAAGACAGATGTTTTTCCACCGAACATTTAAAGCCTTTTCATTTCCCCCAAAATTCTGAGGAACTGCTTATAAAGGACTTTTGATAAATTAACCTGTTGAGAATATAGACCAAGTCTGAAGATAAGAAAATTAAATATTCTTCTTAGCACAAGGCATTTTCCTTAGAAAACAGGTGCAAGGCCGTAAAACATGAACTAGCRATTGGGAACACACCCTATTGCAATCAGATATGCACACAGTCACACAGCAAAACACCCCTCCAAATCATGATCAAAGTTCAAATCCATGATCATTAGACTGGAGGCCATGAAGCTCTCATAAAAAAAAACCTAAACAAACAAAACAAAACCTCCAAACAAAGCAGCACCTGAAACAATTCACCTGAAACAATGTCCTTCTCAAAAAAAAGACCCTAGGGGGTCTTAGCAGGAAGAAGAACATGAATTTGGTAAATATATACCCTATTTCATATTTTGGGGCCATAAAGATACCATTCTCCTGCACTTTCAAATGCATGGCTTAGTGGGGGTCCACTGCATCCACTGTGCTCAGACCTCCACTTAACAGAGCCACTGAATCATACTCAAGTTACACAGCTGAAGCTTCTGTGCATCCTGAAGTGCCATTAACCCTAAGCAAGCACTTTAACTTACTGCTTTGTGACGTTTTGGATCTCATAAGGCAACTCCGGCCATCTCCAGCTTACCATCATCATATATGATTCCTATCTTTAGGCACTTTGTTCACCTCCTCAGTGACTTTTGCAAGCCATTTAAAAAAACAAAGGAACCACAAACAATATTTGTCAGGAAGGAAAGCACTATCAAACACTCAAAACCAAATAGCAAATACAAACATACTGAAGATTACAAGTAAATAAAGCTTTGGGTGAGAAAAAACAAGATTTATTTTAAACTTCAACAAACTTAATGAGAACTATAAAAATGTCAGCATTAAGGTCACAAGATACTTCAGGAAAACTCCTTTCAAAATGCAATGATTGCATCATCAGCATGTTGGCAGGAATCACCACACTGCTTACTCATTACATGTCAACTCTTTTCCTCTCACTGAATCATGTTCTCAAAGAAATGTACCATCAGAGAATGTGTCTTTTTCTGTTTGAAACTCAAACCACCCAAAAAACAGTTAAAAACTTCTGCTTTTTAACTGTTCCCTCTCCTATGAAGGTCCTCACAACCTTCCTTGCAGTAAAAGCACTCAGAATTTCAGTCTACAGGAGCTGGGGCTTCAGTAATTCCTGCTTCTCTATTTCCTTTCTCCTTTTCTGAGGAGAGGGTTTGGGAGGTAAACCTCCTGAAGGGAAGTGCTTCATTCTGGTGAAGAAGGTTATTACAGTAGATAGAACCTTTGCTCTGCAAAAGTCTCATTGCAGAGATCAGTTTTAATGGAGARCTTAGGCAAGAAGATCAGATACCAGCTGCTAAGACACAGCTACTCAAAGAGATTTCATACCTTTCATCCACCTCTTCCCTCACCACAGCCAAAAACAGCACCAAGTCAACCCTTTYATTATCACCTTTGACTCACCAACCTGACAAAGTTTAGCAGAAATCCATCCAGGTTTTTTTTTTTTCTCTGACAGTTTTCAGCTGACTTACTGAGCTGAAGYAGCTCAAGGAGGGATGCAGTGGAAGTCACAGAAAGTGCATAGTGGGAGAAGGCAGTCAAAAGTGGTTATGAAGAGACTTCTCCTCTTCCAAAATAGCAAGAAGTACTAGTGACYTCACCTTGTCATGTAAACATCCTCATAAGGAAATAAAACTCCATCCAGCCTGGCACTGGACCATCTTGAGCAGCAGTGCCAGGATACCAGGCAGTAGGAAAGCAACTGGTGGAAGCATGCCGGATGACACAAGGGGCCAACTGCCCTTCTACAGCATGGAGTGACCATCCATAATTTTGCCATCACTCCTTGTTAATGAAGAGATCTGATTATGTCCAAGTATTTCATGTCAAGCACATATTAGATCTCTGAKTAGTGCTTTATTTCCATGCTCACATGCTTTCTTTCCTCAAGATATTGCTGAAAATCCCTGTAACATTACTGAGACTTCCATCTAAACTGTATAAAAGCCACCATAGATCATGAAAACTTAGGAAGCTTCAGAATYCACACTGCCAATGCCACCTCAATTCAGTTCTTTACAGAAAGATGGGTAGGAAAGCTGCAGAGTCTGTTTTGCTGACTTGCAGCCACTGCCCTGTTGAGCTCAAATTCCTCTCCGTGGGACTGTACTACATGACTCCAATAGCTGAGAGCTGTGCAAGTATTTGGAGCACTGCATGACACTGCTCTTCAGACACTGATTTCAGTTTGCCAGGGAGGCTTTTATCCTGAAAACATGTCCAAACAGCTCTGATCAACAATGTGAACAGTTTCCAAGCTAGTTACCTTGTAYAAGAACAGCACAGCTGCATTAGTATGGTGCTCCACCAACACCAAGAGCTTGCTGTTCAGCAGGATTAATTAGTCTGGGCAGAGCATCGCACTAATGTGATTATATAGCTTCTAGTACCTGAGCTAGCTCATTCATCGTTTCTGTTCCTTTGCTCTGAAATAAAAAGAGCTTAGGTTTTGCTGTTTTAACACCTAAATAATTCCAGCACCATTTTTTCTTGGAAGGGAGAGGAATGAGACTTGGAAAAGACTCAAAATCARATTTTCCTAATTAAAAGAATGCATCTCCTGCCTTCATAGCCTCTCTCCACTATTATCATCCTTTTCTAATCACTTCTTTTGCTTGTATCAACTCCCTATGCACCTGCAAGTCTTCCCTTGACATCAGGAATAATGATGTTCAGCCATAACCAACAGTGACAAGAGTGGAGACTGGAAGACATTGCACTTGAGTGGAAAGGAATCATCATTGCCACTTTTTTTCCAGGTTGGGAACAGATACCACAGGAAGTACTTGCTCAACAGAGAGGCCACCTCTCAAAGCAGTGAGGGGCAGAGYAAGAATACAAACCACAACCTCCTCATTCACAGTCTGGGGCTCMTGTCAGGACATGGAAACAGAGACCAGTGTGAAGCACACCAGGGACCCAGACCTTGCCCCAAGTCACTAGATCTGACTGAACTGACTGAGGAACRTAAGTTCTGGCAAATGCACATGTGCTGATATGCTAAAAGTGTGCCTCTTTGCTTGAGCCYCCCTGAGGCACCCTGCATGAGGACAATGCTCAGGGCAAGCAACATTRGGCCATCCAGTTAAAAAACCAGCAGCCACAAGCAACTGACAGCAGTTGAACAGGAAGTACTTGGGGAAGCCCCACTGCTGGCTCTATTGCCCTTTTTTCCGAGTTTGCCTGTGGCACATCAACAGAAGATAAACAGAGGACTATCACAGCACCCATTAGTGTCTYTGGCCCATGTCCCTTCCCTGCACAGAGCCAGGCCCCAGAGGTGCAACATAGCAGGGTAGTTCCCACACACAGACGTTGAGAGCAACCACATCATTCTGACAGAGTGAAAAGCAGTGACAGCAACAGGATCTCTACTTCTTCATGTTTCCACAAGTATTTTACTTGCTCAATAAGCATCTAGCATTTGTTTTTCTTTTTGGCAATATTACATTGGTTTAAATACTAAGAGAGGTTCAAGAACCTTTATATTTCCCTTCTGGTTTAAATTTCACCCTGTTTTTTGTTTTTGGTTTTGTTTTTTTTCCTGGTTTGGTTTTGGTTTTTTGTTTTTTTTCCTAATATAAAAGAGCAAGCTGTAGAAAAAGCRGTTAAAATTTCTAGAACAAAACTTGGCTAAGAAATGCTGTAAAGTCATAGCATTTCATTGCTTTGTGATTGCAAATGATATTTACTGGTTGGACTTCTAAACATGCATGTCAACTTAAAATTTAAAACAGTAAATGAGCAAAACATCTCTAAGGTATCTCCCCTCTCAGCTTTATGCCAGCATGTTGATGGGACGGAGCCCTTTCAGAACAGAAATACAGGGAAGAACAACCTTATTTTTTGGCATTCTTTTCCTTAAAAGTAATTTGCTTCTGTAAAAAATATCCACAACAATAGCTTCAAATTTTGAGTTCTAGATATATAACATAAATCATACAATGCAGATGCAAATTCCAGGCTCAAAAGAGTACGAAAGCAGAACGATTCTTTATGTTTGCATCTCCAGCATGCAACAGGGCACAAAGAGAAGAACTTTAAGGGATAATTCTGGTTTCTGTGCATTTACAGTAGAGTACGAAAGTTCATACTTTAGAAATATATTATTTAAAACTATTTAAAGTTTTAAAACTAAGCTGAAAAGACTGCAGATTAGAAATCCATCTTGACACTAAGGTAACAATATAAAAAAAGCTTGCAAAAAGACAAAGAGAAAAGCAACAAAAAAGGCCAATGCATRAAAGCATAAAACAATGTCAAGCAAGTTAGCACAGAACAGAAACAGTTTTGTTGTCAATGGAAAAAACTCTTTGGAAAAAGACAAAAATCAAAACAGGCAAAGTACAAAAAAAATGCTAAAGCAAGAAAGGAACCAAGATGTTAAGGTAACATAGTTATTTACAAGAAAAAGAAACTCCCAGAAAAAACACTTAGTATTGAAGACTTAAACTGAGGTAAGAAGGAAAACACAGACCTGGAAACTAAGTGCAATCTCTGTGTCATCTCCTATGCTTAAACAGCCAAAACTCTGGTTTGGAGGGGGCTATTGTGAAACTGATGCTCTGTGTGGAAGTGGAGGAGAAAGAGGATGGAGAGGAAAGGGAGGAAGAAATTGAAGAGACACCAGCCCTATGTTTGTATGTACACATACGCATGCATGTAACAAAAGGTAACTCAGACTAGCTGGCACACAGTGGGACCAGCAAGACAGCAGTATATTTAAGCGTTATATTCCCCCTCCTGTTTATTTACTTGTTGCAGTCTTCTGTACCACGGAATCATGCACATCAGGTCTGGAGCCTCTAAATACATGGCAATTTCACATAGCTTGAAAAAGAGTTTGCTGGTATTTCTAACTTTCCATATGCTCCAGGGAGGCTACATGACTAAACCAGAGGACAGTCTCTGCACACTTCAAGATGTGATCTGTACAGTGTACTCCTAAGAGTTTCTCCCTTCAAAATACCTTTGCCTTGGTACATACTGCTTATGACTTGTAACTATGCTACACAATTTGCTGAAATAGTTAAAGTGACACAAAGACTCCAGAGCACAGAACACAGCTTGGTATTTGTGAGAGCTTATTATCTGATGCTCCGTGTGATATCACAGCTCACTTTTCAGAGCACTCTACAAACACACAATAAAAATAAATAACTTCAAATAAGGCTAACCATGTCTCACAAATACTGAAATACTCTATAGTAAGTCTCACGCCTTTCTCATTTCCATCACCACAGAACATGAAATATATACTACTAATTAATTCATAAACCCTAATCTCTGCAGGCAGCTGAAATTGTTAGTTCGATAAATAAACCAGCCAGCACTGATGGGAAGTTGAGCTGTATTATCAAGGAAATTMTTCTTCTGCCAGAGGACCCTGTCAAGCTCTGCCCATGACAGCATTACTTAGACACAGTTTGGAGAATTTCTGAAGGATTTAAACCAGTACCTGAACCAACCGAGCAGCAGGACCGAAAAAAGCGGTTAAAGGAATTTGTTAAAGCACACACAGCTCTGACTCTTTACCRCTGTAACCTAAATTGTCTGTATTTCGCCAAATGCCCTCAACTCTTTAGACAGCCGGGATCGCTGAATAGTGAACCGCACGAACCCGAGACTAGACCGCGACACCTCTGGAGCGCWGCATCGCACCTGCACCCCGCACTCGCCCGGCGCCGGACAGCCCTGGGCAGCTGCTCTGCCAAGAGTGCGGCAGGGCAGGGCGCCGTGCCCCGCTGGCTCCCGCACCCCGTGGAGGCATCCGACGCTCACCGGCCGAGCCCGGGACGTCCCACGGGGAGCGCAGGCGGACCCGCGCCGCTCTTTCTCCCCGGCGTCGCTGTCCCCAGCCCTCGGCGCCCCGCGAAGCGACCCATATCCTGCCAACCCTCGCCGGGCTTTGCTTTCTCCCCGGTTTGCTATCGGGGCAACAGCTGGGGGGACCCGGCAACGTCGGGAGGGAGGGAGGCGCAGCCGGCACGGAGCTGCAGCAAGTGGGAACGCACCGCGGGATGCGAGCATGCAACCCCGGGCGACGCCGCCGACCTGCGCTGCTGCTACCGAGCGACAGCCGGCCAGAAAGACCCCCTTCCCGCAGGGAGGAGGCGGCAGGAGGGGTCAGGGGTCCCCCAACACCGCCGCCAGAGCCGGCAGCGACCTGTTGCCCCGCGCAGGAGTGTCGAGGCGCATCCCCGGGAGCGGGATGGACAGCGGCCACCACCCACCTCTTTGATTTTCTCCCTCCTCTGCCGGACGTCGGGGTCGGCGGGYTCCTGCCCCACGGCGCCGACGGGCTGGCGGAAGAGGCGCTGGGGCAGCCCGGGGGCACCCGCCTCCTTCCTGCCGCGGGCGTCTTGCAGAAGTTTCTCCTTGTCCTGGCGGATGTCTCTGCGGATCTCCTCGGGCAGCTTCTGCAGCGTCTCCTTGGCCTCCCGCAGAGCCCGCTCGTGGTCCGCGCGGATCCGCTCCAGGCTGCCCGCCCCGCC
>CADDXX010000002.1:5534321-5630911 GCA_902810485.1 Alauda arvensis | reverse complement strand
CCCCGCACGGGCACACACTCACCGGGGCGTGCGCTGGGCCGGGGGCTGTGCGAGGGGAGCGGGGGCACGGCGGCACGGCGGGGCCGGGAGCAGCTCCTGACCCTCCTGTCAGGACGAGCCCTAATCTATGCTTTGTAAGAAATACAGGGCTTAATTTTATTTATTTATTTATTTATTTATCTGTAGGTAAAAGGCGCACCTTTTCTAAGGACGTATATATATATATATATATTTGTGGTAATGTGAAAATCCGACATTTCCTCTGCGCAAGTACAAATGAAAAGACCGTCGTGTGTTGGCAAAAGGAAATGCCGTGTTTGATAGTGGATCAAATTGCTGCATCAAGCTCCCCAAGCGTTCAGTGAGAGGGAAAGTTGCCAAAAAAAATAAGATAGCGATTTATTATTTTTGCCCGCGTTACGGAGCAATGCAATAAACAGCAGGCATGTAAGAAGAATAAAATGTTGCGTCACTTTAACAGAAAAGGGGAACYCAGCCAACGCCCAGGGGTTTATCTCCAACTTTTTTTGGAACATACTCAGAGTCTACCTAGAGTTTCACAGCARTTCAGCACTGTAATCTTAAACATTGTCCCCAAAATGTTAACCACACAGCACACAGTCAGAAAGAAAACGGTGAGATATGTTGTTCCCAGAAGTTAGGATGCTGAGGTTGATTTGTTTGTGTATTTGCACATGGCTTYATTTTGCAAGGGAAAAAAAATAACAAACGACGGTAGAGGGAAGTCTGTGCTTTAAGCAAGGGCAGGGAGAAGGCATTGTGTAAGCCTTAAGGACATGATTTTGAAAATGGGCTTGGCATGGATCTAATTCTRCTCCCAGTGGAATTAAGGGGAGTTTTACCATTGACTTAGTAGGAATAAAGCAAGGCTGCTGCCCAGTGCTTTTCCAAATCCYTTTCTTTAGAAGTTAGAATATGTAACAGATTAATTAGAAACAGGTTCAGAGAAGACAGTTGTATAGAAATGTTGGACTGAGTCCTGCAAAACTCCCTTAAGTATATAAGCAAATGCTTCTGTAAAATTTCAGTATTATACATGAAACTGAAGGATCAGGTGCCCAACTTCATATTYAGTGTGATCAGTAATTTAGCTTAGTTTTTATTCTTGTTTTCTTTTAAATCCTATTTTTTCCTGAGTTGCATTTTCCCACATTTCAATGTGAAACTATTTCTCAAACTAAACAATAAGCACTCTGACTTTGACACACGTTTCCCAGAAATGTTTAAYGTAGCCTAATAGCTGTGCCAAGACAAAATTGTTTAGGGTTGAAGAAATCAGGCTGCTTGGAAAAGGAGATAAGAATCCATGGTGATTTTGGKTTTTTTGTTGATTTTTTTTAAAGCAACATTTAAGGTAGCAAATATGGGGTTTAGCTGTTGAAAGACAGTTGACTAATGAAAAAGCTTCCTAAATGGTGAAATACCACTCTCAGCTTCAGCAAGCATATTCTGCTTCAATCACTGTGTATGTGGGCGTGCAATATTTTTCACAGATTGCCCTCAAAACTCATCACTACTTATATGATAATACTTGGAGGCAGAAGTTATTGCTGGAAGAAATGCCTTCCTTCGGTATTCTGGAGTCATTCCTTAGGTTGCCATATTTCTATAGCACTTCATGAATGGAAGCAGGAGTRCAAAATACCATCACATGGGGTTTTGCTCCTGTGTCCCCTAAAATGAGGCTCTCATCAGCCTTTTGCCTTTTGGTGTTCATCCTAAGTGCTAGGGGCCAAGTGTGGACTCATGCCAGGGATTTCACTGCCACGCTCATCACTGTCTTTGGGACATCCTGAGGGTGAAGGAAGCAACAACGAGGATTTTCTATGTACAGATGGAAATTGTTACATTCTCAAGCCTTCGTGATGAGATGATCATTCCTCCTTCCCAGAGCAGGACACAAAATTTTGTATGTAGAGTGTTCCTGTTGTTAGCACTTAATGTTACAGTTACCAGTAAGGTCATGTGGGARCTATTCAGTGGGACTATTGAAGCATGTAGAGTTACTGGCATACAGAGCTGTTCACTACGTGAGGGCAATGGAGACTGAAAGACAAAAAAAATTGCTTCAACCCAGCAGTGAWATACAAGTTCCTTGGGATTTTTGTCACTAGTTTACGTCAGGCACAAGGTATTCCAAGGACCACGAAAATACAAGGAGTAGCTCAGAGCAAAATACCTTTGATTCCAAGTAGTGAATGAAGGGCTGTACAATGCTCATTTTCAGCTGGCTGTGTCCAATAGGCAGTTCAGCTATAAAGTTAAATAATGTTCATAAGCACACAATGTCAAAAAGTCCAAATAAAATACAAACAAGAGAAGCTTGGTGTTTGCATTCATCTAGAGACAGCAGTGAAAAGCCCACCTGCCTGCACCAGGACCTGCACTGGAAGAGCCTCTTTGAATACRACTCTGTCAGTATATCCACCTAGTGGATATTGAGCTGCCTGCTACTTTGGGTTGGGTTTATTTTGCTAATTGAGCTGCATTACTTCCTGGATKACATCAGCTAAAATGGGAAAAAAACAAGTCCCTGGGCAGTTGTTCTGCTGTGCTGGGTAAGGCTGAGCTCTATCCAGTTTGGTTATACCAAAAAAACACTGGACTGCATCCCTCCCATGGACAGAAATATTGCTCCTGTGGATTCAGCTGCAGAATCAGGAATAATTTTCCAACAATTGTGCACAGGTCAAGCATTTATAGAAAGGTTGAACTGATACATGAGAAGTGCTGAGAGGGAGATTTGCATAATAAGGAACAAGACTCTTTTCTGTAATAAATGTTTTGGATGAGGAAATTTGTTATGCATTGACTGAAAGGCCTGTTAAAAATCACACTTATCATAGTCTTTTTTTTTATCATTAAATTATACCTAATTTGTCACAGTTCCAGCATTAGATCTTGTCTAGTGATAAGGAATTAACCTGCTTGGTCTGAAAGATGCGTGCAACAGATAAGAAGAGAATTAACAGTTGTCCCACTTTTAAGCCCATTCAGCTGAGGCAGAGATAGCGACTGAAACATCTTTTTGGATAGTGAGTTTGTAACAATACTACTCCCTTGCAAGGAGTTCCCAGTGTTACAAAAACAGTTAACAGCTTCCTTTTGAAAGGCAATACTTTTACACAGCTTTCAGAGATACTTTTAATGTGTTTGCCTTTGGGAATGTGACTCATAACCCAATTTAGACATCCAGATCTTCATAGATTAAGTAACGTGGCACAGACTTAGGGTTCCCAGAGACACAAGCTGGATCCATAACACCCAGAGTGCTGTTTGGAAGGAGGCTTCGACCATTTGAGGACCAGATGTGTATGAAATGCTCTCTATCTCTCTGATTTTGGCAGTTGGCTGCAGTTCTGAATCCAGTCTGTAAGGGAAGTGTGATTCACAGCCACAAAAAACTTTGTTCAGTCTTCAGTGTTTTGAGAATACAGGACTGCCTAATGCTTTTCTTTAAGAGTTCAGAAGAGAGAAGTGTTGACCACTTATATAGGAATCCTGTGGTAAGAGCACTTGCTCAGGAGTTGGAGATCTGTGTTTCATATATTTTCTAGTCTTGGTGGATTCAAATTATCCTCTTTTACAGTGCAGCATGTACATCCCCCACCACCATTCCTTTTTTGAAGTGGTGCTATGATTCAGAGATGAGGGCAGGACTTTGAAGGCAAAGACGAGAAAAGTTTTCCACTGAGCATTGCTTAACAACCCTGAAGTAAGAATGCTCCACTCCCAGAGGAGCCTACAGCCTAAGAGCTAGGGCACCAGTCTGAGAGATGGAAGACACCAGATTATCTCCTTCCCACCGAGATGGGTGTTAAAGATTGGTCTCCTATTTGAGGGATGAAAAACARAAGAAAGAAAATTAAATTTTTTCACATTCTTTCTCAAACATTACCTCTAGCCTAACATGTGATTGTGGCTAACAACTAAACTTTATAAATACTGTAGAAATAGATGTATCAGGAACATGAAGCTGTAGGCTCACAAACCTTCATAAATACTTTTCCAACTCTTTTCCGGCATGGCTGTCAAGACCTCTATGAAAGGTCTCTTTTCCACCAGTATCATTGGAAATATCTTCCATCCCCACCTGAGGGAGAGGATAATTCATTTTTCCAAATGAAGTCTCYGTAGTGCAGGCAGCTTTCAGTGTTTATTSRGAGGCTTCACTGGAAGCACTCAGGTAAACATYCTACTAAGGACAGAAAAGTTTTGCYCCTTCTCTCCTCCACATAATTTCAGAAGGCACAGAAAATGAACTGCAAGAAATGCTGTCTGTAGAAAATATTTTACTCTTGTTCTATTAAAACATGAAAGATTAAAATAATTGTTTTCAACATTGCAAGAAACCTGAATCTAGAATTTGAACTGTGCTTGCAGTATTGTATTCAGCACTAGCATGAAGTATATCATACTCAGCCTCAGATAACATCTTTGAGAATATCTCACTTTGGTTCTGGCTTTTTTATTCTTTTATAATTGTTTTAGTTAGAGAATTTTGCACTCCCTCAAAGCAAGCAGACATGGTTTGGTTTTCAATGTGCAAGGGAGATGAATATAGATGTAAACATAAAAGTAATGGAAAGAAAAAGAACTACAAACTTTATTCCTCTTTCCAGAATGTATCGATGTTCACATCCTTGAGGAAAATTTTAACCATGGAACTAAGAAATGGAAGCTAGCTCTTATGGTATTGTAGCATTYATGATTCATGTAATTATTTACATAGCAAATAAGGATTAAGTTGTTTGGAGACATCCAGTGAAATTCCATCTGGACCTTAGATCTTTAAGAGATTAAAAGTAATGACAGGTGCATAATCTCTTCACTTGTCCCTCAGAAGTGAAAAGACTGCTGTTACCTAGACTGAGACTGCTGTTCTTTTCCTTCCTGCCTCCTATATCACATTCATAATCCCCAGGAAAGGTAAAAGGCCACCAGATTGGGCATATATTTAAGGGACAAATCTCAGTGGATTATAAATCTACTGCTGTGGTTTCCTTTGGAYTTAATTATCTTCAATAGCTTCAATAAGATGTCTTGTGCCAGAACCATGACTGTAGTAACTAAAGGAACTCCCAGCAGCTCTTTTTTCACTGTCATTAAGTTTGTATATCACATTTATAGGTATGGGTTTGGTAGATTCTGACGAAATTAAATCAAGTCGAGAAGGCAAAATTTTTAAAGAGGGTCCTTGGAAAACAGACTTTCTGTCCTTTCCAAGGTGGATTCATTTTCCTGAGCCAGAGGGGAGATGTGTTGGTAGAAAACAAGATATGGCTGTTGGAGCTGGTGTTGGAAGCCATTTAACAGCTGTTTAGCAGCCAGATGATTGGAATAACTGTACATACTGGCTGCAAAACAGATCTGGCTCTGTTAGTGTGTAGCCTCAAGGAAAAGTGGTTAGAGTGGAGATTTCTAAACTGATAAACCTTCTAAGGAGTAAAAATATGCCRTAATAGATGACTAAAAGTATCAACAAGAAATCTTAAAAACAAAGGATRCTGCAAATTACTCATTTATTTCTTTWTACTAGCCGTGCTTAATTTGTACAAAATTGTAATTCCGTATTCAATGGCTCCCTGACTATTTCATAAAAAACAATGTTCCTGAGCTTTTTTCACCCTGAACACGTGTGATGACACATGGATTATGTAAATTGCCCTCATGTAGTAGTTGAAGTGGTGTGCTTGTGCCCCTCTTCCCAATATATTTCCCTAACCAGATGAGTTAATTTTGCTCAACAGCTCATTTTGATAGAAGAAGTACAGATGTGGTTTACTGACTGTGCCCTGTTTGACTGCAGCATTACTATGAATATACCTAAATTTTGAGTCTATTTTAAAGGTTCTTGCTTCTTCTGTAAATCTGTTCGGGGTTATAAACAATAGATAGATTTATTTTTTTTTAAGTTAACCTTTCTTATTGAAAATATTCCACTATTTACTGGCTTCATCATCTGGAATACAGTGGTGCACTTTTYCCCAGTGGTTGTAATTAGTACACATTTTTGTTTCACAGACTTTTGCTTAAAAGTGTGGCCAGTTCCATCAKCCCTTGGTGGATTCTCCTACTCCAAGCAACAGAAGCCTTTTGGTGACAAAGGGTTAATATWTTTTTGCTTTCCTGTCTGTGCCATGTGTGTTCTGACTCACCTTGACACACACTGMTATTGCGTCAGAAGTGTCCAGCTATCACCTGACGGGCTGTATGATTTTTTTCCTTGCATAATCCCTCCCCAAGTAATGGCTGTCAGCTGCAAACTGGCAGATGGTGCATGTGCACACAACACACACGTGACTGCTCAGATCTTACACAGTTGTGAGTTATTTGTCTTCCCTAAATGAAATCCAGGAGTTTCAGCCTCAGTTCAGATCTGATCCCTTATCCTGCTGAAACGCCTCTGTTTGATTTACTGCTTGGGCTAAATAATGCAGAAAAAAAAAATTGGTGCTAATCTGACCTTTGCTCTTGCTGTTTGTCAAGACCAATACCTTACTGAAAACCTCGATAAGAAAAATAGTTTTGCCATTTTTTGTCTGWGTGATGGTGAACCTAAGTTTCCTCAGCTGTAAAGTAAGAGCTAATCTATTTCACAGTGAGACCTAATGTACAGAGTTTACTTTGATATCTTTTGGTGAAATACTGTTTTGGGGTGCAAAGTTTAGCTTTGTTTTCCTTAGAAATTAAATTCTTCCTCATTTTCAATGCTCAGATACTTATCCAAGGACTTGTAGTATACCACGGACAATGTATCCTAGGCCAGTTCTGGTTCATTTCACTTTTTTGGCTGTGTTCCTGAAACACAGGTCTCCTTTCTTCCCCACATATGTCCAATTGTCCCTGAGCCTTATGCTTTWTTGACAGCTGTAGTGCTTCAATGTCATCTGATGCTCTGGTTCATTGCTGCAACCCTGAGCTTGCAGTGTGTAATGCTTTGCTGAATGCAGGGCATCTCTGAGTGCATTATGTCCCTCAAAAGTGCCAGGCAGTGTGAGATCCTAAACACAAGAGGGACAAGACTGAAGTAGCTTTCCAATGGACAGATTTCAACTTAAGATGAGTCTCAGGAAAATATTTAAGGATGAAAAGGGGAGATAATTATTCTTAGAATTAGAAGCAAATGTTTTTTTTAAGAAAATCCTTCTCTCTCAAAAAAGATGCAGAAGACTGAATAATGTATTTTTGACTTTCAGACTGGTGTCAGTGGCATGAAGGTCTCCATGCATGTCTTGAGAAAARGGTAAATGTTTGTATGTGAGTCAAATCTACAAAATGGGGACAAGTGGTACAAGGTCCTCAAAGATTTTAGTGGTTTCATGCCTCTGTATGTTTCTCTAGTTCTCTTTTGTACAAGTTACTCCAGTAATGTCCCTGCCAACAGGGTGGRAATCTGCCTTTGGCACAGTTGCAAAGGTGGAAAGTAACAGTCTAACAGTGAATGAACAACAATATATTTAGATACTGTATCCACAATAAGAGGCAATACCTGCTATTTTCTCAAGTTAACCAGTGACTGGCTACATTTGAAAAATAGGCATGATCTGTCCCTTATTTTTGACTCATCATTGACACCAGCTATTTTGCTCAAATGAAAATAATTTGGCTCTTCTTTCCCCTTATATATTCAAATCAACAGATGGGAGACAGCAAAATTAGTTAATTGTTAACGTATGTACATGATGAACTCAGAAGACAAATTCCAAACAGAACAGCATGGGGCATCTGGATAAGGTTGTCATGCTCCTAGAGTCAGMCATTTAATACAGGTTTACTTTGTTCCACTTTTTTTCCCCATGGGTTAGCATGGAGGCAATTAATTTTCATGGGCATGCACTTTATTATTGGCCCAAATTAGGAAGACATTGATTTGCAAACTGGCCAGAAAAACAGATCTTTAAAATTAAAATTTTTTTTCTTTACCAGTGAGTAGTGCTTCCTGATGGACAGCAAAGTTTGCCACATCACATTTGAGCACCTGTGCATCATTTATTCTTCACCCAGTGGAAGAAAGAAGAAATCCATCCTAGCCAGCAGCAAGGTAAAGTCATGTTTCTCTAATGGTTTGGGCTGGCATGACCTATCCTATGCCTCTGTGAGAGSTGGAACAGACTGTTTTTGAAAAAAACAGACAACAGTGGTCTTCAAAAATTTTTATCAGAAGTGGTTTGGTGTTGTGATGTCTTTACTACAATCTCACCATATCTCTTCAAAGAAAGATTTTCTGTCTTGTGTTGCCTTGCATTTCCTCCTCTGTTTTGATTCATARTGATATTTGATAGTGTCACTCAGGTACACTCAGGTACACAGAAAAAATAATAGTTAAGTGTTTTCCTCAAAATGACCAGCACTATGCTGTCCTGTTCTGTTTTTGAAAAGTGTGGTTGCAGTGGGCCAGTGCTGACTTGTCTTCTCACCAGTCCTGTTCTATTAAGAGTCCAACTGGGGCTGTAGAGGGGCTTCCACAAGGCAATTCAGCAACCACACCTTCCCATCGAGGTCTTTTTGCACCTCTGGCTGCTCACGCAATCACTGATGTGTTTCTGCCACATGTACCCATCCTCTGGTCCACAGACAGGCAATAGCTTCTGCTAAGTCCATTGCCCATCAACATCTCACSACAAAAGTGGGAGATTAGGAACATGGGCTGGTGACCATGATGGTGCASAGTAACCAGGGAAAATGCAGAAATGGTGTAAGCCTTTCAAAGTTACAGGTTTGGTTTTTCTTAGAGTCAGTTTTTTGACTGTTACTCCTRTTAGGTGCTGTCTAATTCCATCCTATTTTAGTCAGTTGTATTTCTTACTGGGATGTAGAAATAATCTGTGTGATGGAGTATCAGTTGTGTGCTCTGAACTCTTGACTAACAAATTCTACACAGGAGCAGAGTTGTTCCCTGCAGTTGAATCTGTTTGTAAGCATTGTTGGAGGCTAAGCCACCAGGGCAGCAGTGTTTCTACCACACTGGTCTGTGGCTTGTGAATAGTTAATGCAGTGAATTAAATACTGAGATGAATGCCTCAACACATTGGTAAAGCAGACATGCTACTAAAAACAAAGAAATGTGAATGAGTTGCTTTARGTTAATGCATTAACATAAAGTGAGTTACTCTACTGTCCTTCCCAAAACAGGATGGGTGGTTATGAAAAGTAGATCCATAAATAGAAGTTGCTGAGTTGTGTCCTGTGTCAGGCCTGTCTAGTGTTCCTTATCCTTTGCTCCTTCAATTTTTAGCTGTGGAGATTTAATCTGAGCTGCTTGCCACTGAGATGGAGAAATAGGACAGAGAGTCTAAGCATTTGGGAATCTGGGAAGTAACCAGCTTTAAAATTAAAAAATACYAGCCAGATGCTTTTACAACAGTAATAAAATCATACMCTGTGTTGGAGTGACCCTATCTGGATGCTAGGTATCCACCAAAGCTGCTCTATTACTGTTCTCTTTGGCTGGACAGGGGAGAAGGGATATAATGAAAGGCTTCTGAGYTGAGATAAAAGCAGGGGGAGATCACTCACCACTTACCATCATGGGCTAAAGAGACATGACTTGGGGAAATCAATTGAAATTATGACCAGTCAGATCAGAGTAGCATAATGAGAAATAAAACCAAATCTTAAAAACACCTTCCCACCACCCCTCCTTACTTCTCTGCCCCAACTTTTGTCCTGAACTCTCCGCCTACTCCCCTACAGTTGTGCAGGAGAATGAAAAGGGCAGGTTGCAGTCAGTTCATCACATGTTTCTCACACCCCTGTCTCCTCASTGGGAGGACTCCTCACACACTTATCCTGGTCCAGTGTGGTGTCCCTTTTATGAGAGACAGTCTTCTGTGAAATTATCCAGCATGAGTCCTTCCCACAGGCTGCAGTTCCTCACAAACTGCTCCAGCATGTCCCTTCCATGGAATGCAGTCCCTCAGTTCAGAYTTCTCTGGCCTTGGTCCCCTGTGGAGTCACAAGTMCCMCAAGGAGCCTGGTCCAGCACAGGTGCTCCTCTCCACAGGCCCATAGCTCCTGCCCAGGCTCTCCTATAGTGTGGGCTTCCCATGGGGTTGCAGCTTCCTTGGGGCATTCACTTGTTCCAGACTGGGGTTCTTCAGGGGCTGCAGTTGGATCCCTGCTTCACCAGGGACCTCCCTGTGCTGCAGGGGCACAGCTGCCTCACCATGGCCTGCCCCAGGGGCTGCAGGGSAATCTCTGCTCCAGAGCCTGCAGCACCTCCTTCTTCACTGAGTTGGGTGTCTGCAGGACTCTTCCTCTCACACATGCTCACACTTCTTTCCAGCTTCAGTTGTGCCAGGGGGATGGAGCTTTGAACATCCTGATCCACTGCAAGGTGTCCCTGCCCATGGTAGATGGGTTGGAACTAGGTGATCTTTTAAGTTCCCTTCCAACACAAACCATTAATTTTAWGATTCTATGGCTGAAAACTCCACTGTGTGCCTTTAAGTGCATAAAAYTTCAATGAACCAGTGAATGGACAAGCAAAAATGCTTGCTGCCTTTTTTTTTTTTTTTTCCTAAATGCAGAACTCAGGTGTTTGTAAACACAAATCAAATCCTTCAGTCAATTATACTCAGGTTGATTATAGTAATTAAAAGGGATCTTGAGGTCAAGCTAGTGCTCTGTAGACTGTTAAAATGTGTTTCAGTTTCACTTAGTSTCAAGTACTGAGTCAGAGGGGTGTGGCTCTGCTTGGGCTTGATGAAGATGAATTGTCAGAATGCAGTGCAATATAGGACTGAAATAATGTTGGCAAGTGAAAAAACAGACCAAGAAGAGGAAAGTTTATGCTTGACTATCTTCTGAGTGTTCTTTACCAAGTCCTGTGATCCCACYAAATCTCCAGCTTCTTCCTTGTGCCCAGGTATACGGGTAGTCAGGAGCACTCCTCCCCTCTTTCTTTTACCTTAWTTTTTTTCCTCATTAGACTAAAATGGATTAAAATGTTACTTAGAAACTTCAGTGAGTGTTGGATGCAGTCACATCTAGGTATCAGAAAGTATTCTACAGTATTCCATAATCAAAAATAACTTCTAGCCATTTTTATATTAAGTATAAACTATTGGTATAGAACTCTTGATTCCATAAATGGTCTTAGAAAAATTTGTCTCCTAGGATGATATTACAGGTTTTAATATGGACATTAGAATCAGCTGATGCTTCTTTTCTTCTSTTGTAATTTGTCATTCTTCTTGCCCATGACTTAGGAGGTTAAGGTACTAGATAGTCCAGTAAGTATATGTTAAAAATATATGTAAACATAATTTGTTGCTAATAAACATTATGGAAAACACCTACAAAACAACATCAGTTGAAGTAAAGTTTTCTCTTTCCTTTTCTGGCTCCTTGTAAAGATAGACAAAGTAAGGGGAAAGGGTGAACTCTGGAGGAAGGCTACCCTTACTCTGGTAAGTGTAATTTCCATGGACTCCTGTGTAGTCAGCAGAAAAAGACAAGCCCTTTCAGATTTAATGAAGTATAGCTGCTTTGAGCTTTTGTTCTGAATCTTTTCTGGAAGAGATGATCTCTCTCCATCTGAAACGGARAAAATTCCTGGAGCTTATAGAGTAATCACAGAATCATTGCCCAGGAGCAGCAGACAAGCACCAGTAGTTTCTTCCAGAGGTGTAGGAAAGCTCTGGAGATTTTATTTTTCAAATTGGATGGGGAAGCAAGCAAGTGATTTAACTGGTATATAACATTGAGAGAAAGACCACTCTTGCCTGACTGCAGTATGTGCCTGTCTGTATCCTTGCTCAAAAAGCATGAACTATTAGTGAGAACAGGCTTTTCTCTCCTACAGTCCTCTCACAAGCACTGAGTAAAACATTAGGACATGTATGCAGTTTCTAGTCACTGCATTAATGAAAAGAAACTGAATTGCACTCTGAAAGGTTCCTGTCACAGTGTTGGTTCAAAAGCAGKGGTGACATGCACTGAGCTGCTGTTCATTATCAGTTTYCTTGACTGTGGTGCTGATAAGTGATCTTTTTCTACCCCCAATAGCTTACATCCATCCCTTGCTGGAGATGCATCCTATAGTCCTGACCATCCTTTGCCTTGCAGCTTTGCAAGGAATTGTTAACCCTGTGAACAGGTAACAGAGTACCCATAGTCTGGTCTGGCAGTGCCCTTGCACTCTGAAATGTTCRTGCTGGGCACTGACAGCCTGTRCTGTTCAGCTATTTTAAACTGATGYAAGCAAGAATGGAGTCAGCCCCCCAACACCTTGGAGGTTTTCCTTTTCCCTCAAGCCACTGTTTGTTATATTACCCTCAAAATATTATTTCACTCTCACAAAAGTCATCTCCATGTAAAGCCCTTCCTGAGCAGTGGATCAGGGAGACAGAAGTTTTGTGTGTGGGGAAGYTCCTTCCTTATGAATGCATCACTGTGAAGAACAGAGATATTTTAACATGCYTCAAGAGAAAAACTTCCCACCTTACTCAAATATAGTATGGTAGTAGTTTTTCCATTAGGGCAGGGGAAAAAAATAGTAATCTGTTGTGGCTGGCATTAATAGAAGTGTCTTCTTTTAAATCATTGGATTTGAAATTGAAGGACTGCCTCTGTCCTTAGGCTGCCTTTACCTTTAAATGTACTCTTTTTTGCTGTTCAGGAAGCTGTAATTAAACAGCAAAAATCTTTTATTATTGAATTTCGTTGGATTTTAATAGGCGACCTAGAGATCAAAATTTCAGACTCTTATTCAGACTTATTAAGAGAGTCTTTGAATCCCTGATGGTTTTCCTGTTTAGTACCCGGATTTAGATATTGTCTTTCATTTCACAAAGATGATTTTCACGTGTCTTTTGTGATTTAGAAGCTACCTTTTATTGCAGAGCAAACCTAGTATGCTTACTCATCACTTTGCCATGGTAAACATTAGTCTTGTGAGGAAGGAAGTTATCAGTATAAGCTTTACTTCCCCAGATTTTCATTGGGCAAATACTATATGCTGGTCTTTCACAGGGTATGAAAATGTAGAATAGATACTACTAAAATATGTCTTTGCTTGTGTGTAATTACAACAGCTTTATATGAAACTCAAAGTGTAATTTTCAGATGGRCACATTCTTTTTCTAGYACATGAGATAYTCAAACTGCAGGAAGCTGCTAGTTRCAAGAATATTTGACACTATTTTAGTGGAAATAAGTAAACAAATAAAGATGTATGGGCTGAAAATTGCATTTGAAAGTAAATAATGAACCTATGGCATAATAGGTAATCTCAGGCATCTGAATGTCAGAGGCATAAGAAAATACTATTTGGAGGCTAAAAGTAGAATACTRTAAYTATTMAATTTCTTCTTCTGTTTTTCAGCAGTGWCTTGAAGAACCAGGCAGCTAAACTTCTAAGGACTGAATTGGAATCCCATGTAAACATTTA
Organism: Alauda arvensis; assembly: GCA_902810485.1. Lineage (NCBI taxonomy): Eukaryota > Metazoa > Chordata > Aves > Passeriformes > Alaudidae > Alauda > Alauda arvensis. Next base: position 5,617,494 of record CADDXX010000002.1, on the reverse strand, counting down.
ATTTGCAAAATTTAACACAAAATTGTGCTCTTTAACAAAATGTCTTAAATAGGGTATTATTTTTTCTTTAATATTATAATGAATGCACTGSTTGTGAAGCAATGTATTTAAAGACATGATTTAAAGATAAATCTTTTAAAACTCAGGAAGTTTCAGGAGTAAAAGTCAGGCCTTGTGTGAACTTTCTAGGTACTGTACTTATAAAAAGAAGCTTAATTTCATCTTGGCAGATTCTAACCAGACAACAGCTTTGCAGAGTTGATTCTACTGCTGATCTGATGCAACAGGAACAAAACCTAAAGGCAATTTCAGTGTCAGGTTCTAAACTTGTAACTAATAGGTCAGTCTGTTTTTCCTCTTGCATTATAAATTTGTGAAAATAAACTTATTTTAAAAAGGTTTTTGATGGGTTTTTAAGACTTCAACAACCCAGTCTTGTATTTGTTTTAATTTACCATGTGTTACTTTACTGTTCTGAATGAACAGGAAGATTTTTGTTATCCAAGTATTCAGGTAAGACTTAGATCAYAGCTTTTAGTTGAGGCATTTAAGTTGTATCTTTTACAGTTTGCATAGCTGCAGCTACAGGGACTACATTTTTCACTGTCAGGCTTAATGGAGCCTAAACAACATCAYAGTTCTGAAGAAGTTAAAAAAGCTTTACCTTAAACAACTAAATTGTTGTTTATTTTTCCGTGTTATCATAAATATCTGTGAAACTTGGGGAAGCCCTTTCCAGGAGCTCTTTCCAGCTCATTGATTCAGGCATGAGCTGTGGGGATGTATTTGTGCACACACTTCACCCCTCTTTTCTGTGTTTTGATTTCCCAGCTCTAACATCTGTGCATTAGGGAAACAGGACAGGGCAAACAGCTGTGCTATGTTACACAGATAGATCCAGGATGGATCATGAAAGTGCAAAATTTGTGTATCCAAATAGAGATTTAGGAGAAAATAAACTGACAAGTTGAAATAAACAAGGCAAAATAAACAAGAAAATAAACAAGGCAAAAGATTTGAGCACCTCTTATAGCAGTGGGGTTTATATGGCCCAAGTGAATAGGATTTGGGATTGARATTTACAGGAAGGAGCAAAGTCTAAATTTTGGGGATTTTTTTTTGTTCAACTGTACTCTGATCCTGTGTTTCTGCTTTCCAGGAAGGACGCATAGAGGTGTCTTTGATGCAACACCAGGCAAGAAGCTGCATGCCTACCAGAGCTATTATCTATGTCTTTAACCACATATATATCAGTATATAGAAATATAGTTTAAATACAACTTTGCATTAAACRGAAGTCCTGTCTGAGCTAAGTAATTTTTTTTATATTTTCAGRCTCCTGAGAGTTGTTCAACTGTTCTGTGGCAATGTAATTAAAAGCAGAGYATTGTTTAGGGCAAATGAGACTGTCCTCATGAATAACTTATAYTCTACAAGAGCTGACTTTGTGTCAGCATATATAGATCAGCCAGAAAATAAGGCCATGGATACCTCATTTGCACAGCTTAAAACCAGTGGGCATTCTTTTATTTTTCACATGAGCTCCTTAACCAGGAAAAATATGTCTGTCTATATGGTTAAAAAAGAGATACTTCAAAGAARCAGAGCCCAATGGAAAGAAGATGGCACCAAGAAATGAAAGGATAAGGCACTTGTTGGTCCAGAAGTAGAGTGGAATTGTGTTCTGCCTTTCACACAGGTGAGACATAGGTCTGCATAAATATATTTCTAGAAAAGATATAAGCAAAATTGTTTCTCTGAGTGTCACATGACAGTAAATTTTTTGGTAGTCAGCACCTTTTATCTGACACCACAATTCTAGTTCCGGGTATGGATTTTTTCACCTTTACTTCATGGATTTTGTTTACTGTGTTGCCTTTTTACAAAATCCCCCAGTAGTAACATAATATCCCTCAAGTCAAAAAATACTGATATATGGACACCCCTCTCCATCCCCATGCATGTTTCCTGTTTTCCTAACTTGTTTGGAATAAAATTTTATTATTATGAAAGTAAAATCTGTTGCCAGATTAATTTTTCAACCATCTCAATCCACCTTAAATATAAAGGTAAAAGTCCTAGAGAAGGATGGAAGATGGCAGAATGCCTTTATATCTTTCTTGGAAGGAGACAGATACTGAAATACACAGCCCTTATTAAGAAATTTTAATGAGATTATGTAATTCCCTCTGGATTTTTGATCTACTTTTTAGYAGATGAACTTTGGATCAACTTATGAGAGATTTTTATTCAGAGGAGCTTTCCTGCATGTTAGATTGACTCCAGTGCCTGAAAGGACACAATCTGGAGGGCCTTGTAGGTGCTATGCTTGTATCCAGTAYGGGCAGCTTCCCTACAGAGCATAGTCAGGTTCCTTCCTCCTGATTCCTGTTACAAGAAAGACTCAAATAATAGAGACCATAAAGTAATTCTGTTTTATTTTGCAGRTTGAAGAGGCACTATGCCTTTTTGTTGAAGAAGCCCCTGAGAAGGTCCTTTTAACAATGTGACATAACCCCGCTTTCCAATAAATGCTTTATTGCCAGCAGCAGCAGGAAGAGCAGCATTTCCTTTACTTGACTGTTAACTACAGATCAGAAAATGAGGCAGAAAACCACATCCTAGTTCCTGAGTGCCCACAGCTCAGCAACAGTGTGCTAGTGAACACATTGGTCCATGCATTTTGGCCCAGCTGCACCCCGAGGTCATCAGGCTTCTTCCTCTCTCCATCCCCACCTTATCATCTCCCTGGATGCAGATTACAAAGCAGCCCGTGGTTTGCCCTACGGCTTGCAGGCAGTGCTGAGGGTTGGTCTGTGTGTGTGCAGGGCACAGGAGCAGATGGGAAGATGCAACAGGARCAGGTCCCCTTTGCCTCAGGGGCCAGAGGCAGGCAAAGCTATATGTTGTTTGGTCCTGCAGCCTCCTCCTTGTTGAAAGACTGATGCAGAAGTTGGCTACAGACTGCCTGAATTCCAWCACTAGGATGATATTTCTGTTCCTCTCCCATGCTGAGAGTGGAGCAGGACCAGGATTGTGAAAAGCAGCTCTTTTCCATCTGTGTAAAGGGAATTTTTCTGCATCTTTAGCAGATAGCTGGGATACTTACAGGGTAAAAATGACAAATTACAAGCATAGTACAGGGAGACTAGTCTTAAAAAGAAATTGCAGAGATTACCTATAATTTTTACTGAGTAAAAAACATGCTATTTTTTCACTTTCCAGTAAACTAGCTCAGTTTCTTTTGAGAAGAGGGAGATTTAGATGAAACGGTATTTGGGTGGAGGTGCATTTAATAACATTTTAAGGCATACTATTTTTTTTACAGCAAGCATAAGGCTTGTCATTTTTACTTGTCTGCCATAAGGAAAATGTCAGTCTGTTTGAACACTGTAAGACCAGAGCTAAGGCAAGGAATTTTTACCTCTGTCTTCATTTTCCAAGCAGGGCTGAGGTGAGAGTAGCAGATAACTAGAGGTGAGCTGACAATGTACCCACTATTTGAGCACTGTAGAATGTCTGAAATCAGAGTGTAAAATCTCACCCAAATCCTTCATCTGCTCCACCATCACCTCACTTGGAGTGCTGTGTCCAGCACAATAAGGATGTGGAYGTGCTGYAGCAGGTCCACAGGAGGGTCACAAAGATGATCAGAGGGCTGGAGCACTTCTCTTATAAAGACAGGCTGAGATAGTTGGGGYTGTTTACTATGGAGAAGACTTGGGATACCTTAGAGCAGCCTTCCAGTACCTAGAGGGTAGCTGGAGAGGGACTTTTCACAAGAGCATGTAGTGATGGGACAAGGGGCAATGGCTTCAAGCTGAAAGAGGGTAGATTTAGACAAGATATGAGGAAGAAATGTGAGGGTGGTTAGGCGCTGCAACAGGTGGCCCAGAGAAACTGTGGATAGCCCAATCTAGTCCATGTTGGATGGGACTTTGAGCAGCCTGGTCTGGTGGAAGGTGTCCCTAGGAATGGCAAGAGGGTTAGAATTAGGTGATCTTTAAGATCTCTTCCAATCTAAACGATTCCAGTCCTTGCTTTGCTGACAGACTGAACTCCATCTTTGTTCCCTCACACAGATCACCTTCACCCTGCTGTACTCTGACCCAGTCAGTCCAAGGAGAAGTGGACCCAGTTGAGGGCTATGGATCCCTCTGAGAAGAATGCCAACCCTTTCTGGACTGAAAAGTGGATGGAGCACATTTGCTCACTCCTGGTGTCTGCACATGCACTCCTGACCCTGCTGGTGAATTTGGGTACACGGGTGTCCKGGTTCTGGCTGGGACAGGGTTAATTTTTGCAGCAGGCAGGAGATGCCATGGCTCAGACCCAGAGATAATTCTACAGAATACACCTCACATCATGGCAAGGGCAGGGGAAGGGAGTGTCTTCGGAGGAGAAGGGCTCTCTTCTGGTTTTGGTTGGGTGGTTGGGTCTTGGGCTCCATGGTGAGCATTTTGCATGTGAATCAGCCTCTCTTTTGTACCTTTTTGTTATCAACACTGTTGTTGTTATTGTTTGTTTTCTAATCTCATTGCATTTCCAGTAAATTGTTCTTATCTCAACCTGTGATCTTTACCTTTTGTGCCTCCAATTCTCCTCTCTGTCCTGCCTCAGGGGAGGATGGAGGGAGGACTGAACAGCATGGGGTTTTAGCCACAGAACTAAATTGAGGAATACCTTCCAGAACAACAACAATGGGTCAGGTTACAGATGGCAGTGAAATCTGGGGTCCCCATTTTTTGCCATTTGCTTTCCCTGCACTGAGAACAACAATGGGCGAAGCCAAGAACCCTCCAAGCAAAGCAGGATGAGGGAGGCTGAGCACAGGTGTGTGCAGGCAGATAATTTGCAGCCAGAAGTGAGAGCACGAGTGGAAGTACGATGCAGGAATGTGGAGGTGGCTGGGACTAAGGACAGGAATACTCTCAAACATTTGTTGCAACAGAGTCAGCTTGGCTGGGCAGTGTCCACTGTAAGCCAGCTCAGGTCTGGCCTATTGTGCTCCAAGGWAAGTCTGGATCACTGCTGGATGGGGACACAGAAGCGTGAAAGCAGGGTGTGACATGGGGAAACCTGCAGCTGAAGGGAAGTGAATATGAAGAGAGGGAGAAAGCAAAAAAAGCTTCATGTTCCAGTTAACCTCTGAAGTTGTCCCAAGACACTATTAGGTTAAACAAGTGACAGTGACTTGAGAGATAACCTGTGGAGACACCAAATTTGACAGAATTAGGAATTGTGTGTTCCAAGGATGATGTGTCCTTGAACAGGTTTTGGGAAGCACTACRCTCACAAGTGCCATCCCTAAGCATCATTCCTGCTTGTTCAGCTGTCAAAGTGCTGAGACAAATGTGYTTTTGTGGGCAATGGGAGAGAACACCAATGCTCAAATTTCAGTTGAGTTCTGATTTCTTATATTTAAAGCAGAATGTACTGTGGAGTGGCTGTGGTGGCCTGCTGCATAGCCGAGGGTGGTTCTCAGATTTTCTGAGATTTCTCCCTCATTACAGAAGTAGAAAGTAATTTATTGAAACCCTCACAATTTTTTTCTGGCCTTTAAATACTGAAAACACTTTAAAGGCAGCATTAACTTCATTTAAATACAGCTTAAATATTTCCATATAATATTCTATGACATAATTAAATCAGTTACCATATCTCTGTCACTCTTAGTTTATGTTTGTTAGGAGAAAGTTTATGCTGCTAACTGTAGTAGAATATTAGTTGCTTGTAAGAAGTATGATTTTTAAGTTAGTTAGGAAACAATTATTTAAAGAGGCTRTATAAACATTCTTCAATTAGAACTAGGAAATACATATAGAAAAATTTAGGCTCCAATTTAAAAGATGTAATGGCTATTACATTTTAAGCTAAATGTCCTGTGTGGACATACAACACTATTTGTGAGAAAGGATAACAGACATTTGGGGCAGACCACCAGGTTATTTCTGCAAGAAATTTTATTTCACACAATTTGTGGAAAAATCTCAGCAACAAGTGGCAAGGCTGTAGGCAATTGTTTCCTTGGATCTCAGCAGGATGGAGGTGAGAAAGAAAAAGACAGTGGCYCACCACCTGTGTGGGAAATCTCAGAGAAAAGCACTATGTCAGGTCCGGACTTCTAAGATTCCCAGCAAGGAGTTTGTCTTAAAATACGGATTTCCTTTCCTTCCTAGACCATTTTACACTRGTTGATGAATGCGRTGGGATTTCCTTAAGGATATGTCAACAGGAAYATCACAGGATGTCAGCTTTTTTATGTGTATCTGTTGTTGCATTATTTTGGTCAGATTGAAAAATACAAGGTGCCTACACTGGTGTCCATCACCAGGAAAATTCCTGGTTGCAGCTCCTTCATCTTTGGGTGCATTACAACATGGTGCAATGTTGTAATGCACCCAAAGATGAATACTTTTGCTCAGTGTGTTGGAACCACAAGATGGGCCAGCAGARCCTTACAACAGGGAGGTGTTGAGTCAAGGCTTCCAGACATATGATTTAATATATCTATCATCAGCAAGCACAAGTTTCAACCCACCTGCTGTAAAAAAAAAATCATTGACAAGGCCATTAATGCCAACTTGTTATGCTTTTTGCTCTCCCTCAAGCACATCAGCCTTTAGTAGGTATTAAGATTTTTCAGTTTCCATCTCTTGTGCCAGTGGATGTGAATTGCGGCACTGTAATTTAAAATAGCAAACACATACCATGCAGCCTAAAATAATGAGAAATTTAGAACAACTGTATGGGCAGATGGTTTTATAGTTCCAACATTCAAAAGAAGATATAATGCTATTCAGTCTTGAATTAGAAAAGGCAGGGATCCTTTGAACTCMTCCAGCTATTGGGCAGTCCTCATTACAAACAATGAGGTCCATATCTTTGGCAAAGTACTAATATCTTTTTCCAGAACAGCTGAAATTAAATGAACACAGAGATCTCATGAATTTTGAAGAGAACTATTTTCATGAAACCATGCGGCAAAAATTGATGCTAAGAGGGTGAATAGATCTCTTATTTGTGACAATTGAAAATACATGTGATTGCATCATTTAGAGGGGTTAGATTAATTTTTTTAGAGAGACCTTTGTTCAATAGAATAATTGTAGAACTATGTGTAATATCTGATTAGTTCCAAGAGAATTAACTTTTTCATTATAATTTCAAAAGAATGACCAGTAGCAGTGTTTCTCCTGTCCTTAACAGGATAGCAGGAACTGAGAAGCAATAAGCAGTTAGAAATCAGAAATCATCCCGTGAATTTCCAATGAGCCTCAGCCTTTCAGTTATGCAGAGGACAATTACTGCATTTTTTTAACCTCARTGAAGTTCACTAAAGTCATAACACTAAAGAACTTGTACCCTTTTCTGCTTTATTCTGCCARATCTGAGCTCCTGATTTGCAGGACTGTAGTCATCAGGCTTTGGAGGAAGACTGAGGGGAAAATGGTGATTAAAACATTCCTTTCCCAGGACAGATTGCCTTGCTTACATAATTGATTATTTGTCAGAATTTAATTCCTGTTCTGTTTCCATGATAACACTGAGGTGGTGACAAAAGAGTGATCTATGTGTTTTGCTGCTGAATCCTGCCTCGGAAGACATGGGTTTCTTTCTCAGTTTTGCTCCAGATTTCCACTGTTGCCTTGTGCAAGTCACTAATTCAGTCTGTGATTTACTTCTTTGTCCAGTAAAGCTGAATGCTAAGCAATCCCCAGATCATGGTTCTCGTCCAGAAAAATACCCAGCAATTYTGGATCCCCTAAAAGCTGTGGCCAAACAGTGGAGGTGCAGGGATCCCCAGAACCTAAATTAATTCCATTAATTCTAAAATGGAAAACAGGAAGAAGCAAATGATGAAAAAGAAGGTAAGCAGATGTATTTCTTTACATGACAGGCAGAAATATCTTTWCACTACTAGTACATTTTGTTTTATTTTCTGTGTTTACTTATAACCCAACTTTTCTCAAATGACTCCATATTGCTTTTTATACAGCCTTTACAATTTGCTCAGCTTTTCTAGGCATTGATCTRATGAAACCTTTGAGAAGAAATCAGCAAGAAGAGGAAAGCTCTGACCTATTCCTATTTACAGTACCATCTGTTCATTCCTGCTTTCTCATGCCCAACATGTTTTCTTTTCCTTTTACCTTGAAAACTAAATTTAAAAGTCTTCATTGTCAGAAAATATAGGTTTATTGTCAATATGCCCAACAATCAAGGAATRTTGCTTCTCTCCCTAGTAACAATTTGCTCTCCTGCACAAATGCCACACCTTGCTGCTAGCCTGGGCTCTTGGAGAGGTGGGTCATTGCATCTTCATGAGGGGCATTGCAGTGACAAATGGCTGAATTCCTTCCACACCTCTTTTAACATCAAGAAATGTATTTTCCTAGATTAATTTTCCTCCCAGGATTTCAGTTCTCTTGGGTGTATTCTTAATGTCTTATGGCATAGTCCACAAGGACTTACATTCTCTGGGACTTTTCCTATTGATTTCATTATTTACATTGTTTCACTCCACATTATTGACTCCTACACTCTGCAGCTCTGACCCTCAGGCTGAAAACTTCTACAATGTGAAACTTCTGTCAGGAACACCTCATTTTCAATGAGAGTGAAGATTTCTGAGACCAGAAATATTACTGTGACTTGGGTAAAAGGAAAACAACAATTTATATGTTCCTGCTTATTCTGCACATTTTATACCTCCCAGAAAAGACATAAGAACACAGATTTACATTTTTATTTAGCCATCTTTTAATTTAATCTCTCCATCCTTCAGTAAGTTAGGCTTTCCTCATGTTTTTTTCCTCTCCTGTTTCTCCTCAATAGCTGTAGCAAGCTAAACATTGGCATCTGTTGCTCCAGCAAAAATTCTGTGGTTTTCCTAGTATCTGCAGGTGGCTGTTCTTGGCTGCATCTCCCAGTCCTACTGCTTCTGTGTTTCTCTGACAGAAAGAGATGGAAGTAATAGCATTCAGAAGTAGTGTGGTCTTGAGAAAAAAATATCTTTTGGGGAGTTCATACCTCTCAGACATAACTCGCTGGATATTTTACTGTCCATGAAAATTTTTGAGATTTCTTCTCTTTTCATAGTTTATACTGAGAGAAAAAGGAGATCTTTTTGTGTTTATTTTGTTTATTTATTTGTTTGGAGTGAAGGCACTAGCAGTGAGTAGTATGGTGGCATTCACACTGAATAKAAATCCTACTAATCTAGTGTAGCCCAGGGAAAAGACCTTTTCCTACCCACATCTGATACAAGTACAGAACTGTTCAGCTGCAGCAGAGCAGATCTCTTGTATCTCTGAATTTGACAACAAAAACCCTAACTTCCTCCATGTCCCATGGGAGATACTGGGGGAATCTTTCCCAATGTCTTTCTACAACAGTTCTGCATGTTTTTTTAACTCAAGTTTTATGCTTTATTTTCTCCCCTGGTCAGGTCTCTGAATTTGGTTTCTGCCTCTGATAAKGGCTCACCATGCACCTTTGGACAGTTTCTTGATACATTTCTTGTCTGCTGCCCTTAAAAGAAGTGTAAAATACACCCAGTTTCCCTGAAATGCTTTACAATTATTGTAATAGCTGCATTTTGATGGGAACTTGTAAATAAATGGAAGAATGCAGAGCACARCTATAAATATGCCAGCAGGTTCTTAGCTGAATTTAATTCCATTTGAAATAAGTAGGTATTTATTGCTTCTTGTGACTTTGCTTTCTATAGGGGAGTAAAGATGATAATAATACAGTGTATATTGGATAGATGGATAGATGCACATTTTTGTGTTTGGGAATATGTTAAACTTTTTATGTCTTCTTGCAGTGTTTTTTTTCAGCAGTTTGTTTTTATTCATTTTTAAACAAAAACTCCAAAACAAAACCAACCAAATGAAAAAGCACAAGGGTTTATTTTAGAATGGGAAAAATAAACACTCCCAATCATTTCTGTTTATTTCCCAGGTGGCATACTATGAAGTTGTTACTACATAAGGTCTTACAATTTCTGCAGTTTATAACTCYAAGGACAAAGTTTTGGTTGATTTTKCTCATTGTKTTTGCCACACAGCTTAMAGATATTTGTGTCATTTACTTGCAGTTGCAAATCTACATGTGATTTTAAGGGAAGATTTTTAAGGCAGGGTTGAACAAAAAGTAAACCAAAACAAACTCCATGTGAATGACAATGTACCCACGTATGATATATTTCTCTGTCCACTGGGTTTTGTTGCCTTTAGAGGCTTTGTGTTGCACTTTGTACTACAAGCAGAGAGATAGTTAAGGCAGTTTCTGACTGCTGTGTGATCAAACACATTGTAAACTTTTACCAGATGAACCATTAATTCTTTCTTTTTACAATTCCATTTCCTGGGAGAGAAAATATTTTTGTCTCAGGAGYCTTTGCATCATCTGTGATGTTTCAGTTGATGAGGATGGTGAGATCCTCAGTTGATACTGAAGAACACCTTCCCTCTGATACTGCAGCATTGGAGCCAGCAGGAGTTTTGCTTTTGGAGGAGAGCAGGCACGGAGGTGGCAATAAACACAGGCAGTGCTGCACTGATCCTGTGACTGTGCCTTCTGGGCAAGAGCCTCCTAAACTCACTGAGATGATGGGACATGAACATATTTTGCCTGGCTTTACTGCATCAAGGATGTCAGCCTATCTGCTGCGTAGGACAACTCACATGTTGTGTTTGTCATGTGTGCATGCATGTCTGAGTTGGTGATTTGAGCTGGCAGGTGTCTGAAGGCACCCAGAGATCTGGTGCACAGTAACATGCCACAAAGCGTGCTGCTTTTACTCTGTGATTTTCCCCAAGGAAGACAATGAGCTCAGAATGAGATGCTGAAGCTGCTTATTGTACAATTTGGTGTCCTGTCTCCTTCCCCACAGTGCCACTGAGCTGCCCTGTGAGCCACAGAGGGACCAGAAATGTTTAATGCATGCTGCCACCCAGAAGCATAATGCAAAGATAGTTGTATTAATGCAGTGAGTTGCTTCCTCAGGTAGACCCAGGTGGGTATCTGCAGACAGGGTTGTCCATGTGGTTAGCCAGTTCTGACACATGGTTTTGTGCTTTGTTTTTAACATGCTGCTCCAYCAGTGTGGTTGGTCTCAGAGGTATAATGAATTACAGCATTCAGTTCAATGGTTTAAATAACAATTCCACAGAAATGCCATAATTAAATGTGTTAAACTTTTCATCTCCTTTTGATACTCTGAAAAACCTCACATCCTTCTCATGTTGTGTTTTTTTGCTGCTCCCCCTCCTTTCAGCATTCTCTTTTGGCCTCWCAAATGCTTAGGGCAGTACAAAGTAAGTAATAAATACATCAAGGCTCTTTGGTATTGCAAAGATGTGAAACTCTTACCATATTCTCATGAGGATATCATATCCCATCATTCATAAAAAAATCCTGTGGTTAGATCAGATAYTTAAGAGTTTAAGTCATTCACAYTAAAAGTCAAAGGCAYGTCTTTAACACCTCTGGTRATTTTAATGGAGGCAGCTTTAAAAYTTAAAAAAATGTCGTATCATTTCAAAATTTGARAGTATCTAGTTCTGATAATGAAAGRTTATAAATTTATTCTGATTATTAAAGCATTTTAAATTTGGGCTATAAAATATTAACTGTGCTTATTCCTTAAGTCAAATGCACTTTATATCTGTTTCTATGGTGATAATAATATAATGCACAGGCARTGTTAACAGGCTGAAGCAAACTGAATCCTGAGGTGATCTGAACAACTCCAGGAAGGGCTGAGGGTCCTTAGCTCCTGGCAGCAATAGAGTGGAACATATCAAAGGAAAAACACTGCTTCTCACAGGGTAAGGTCTCGCAACTTTTKCCAATTAGGAGTGGAATCTGTTGTACAGTACTGCATGATCCTGTTAAAAGCAGCCAGAAGTAACTCCACAGCAAGTGACAGCACCAAATGTAAAAACCCCAGCCTGGGAGGCACAACAGGGTCTCGTTTCCTACTGGTGTTTGCAGGCTTATTGCTTGTCAGCATGGATGCRTACCTGTGTGACACCCAAATAGCTGCTCAAAGCACACAAARCACCACTAATCCCACAAATGCATTYCACTGCTGTTGGCATGCAGTGAAAATGAGCAGGATGGGACTTACATCTAAAGTGTCACTCAGCAAGCCAGGGAGAAGTGGATTTACTTCTGTTTTCAAATAACTGGTAAGTGAAGTGAAGCTACTTCATTAATTCATTCTCTACCCCAYTCTCTCCCTTCTCTTCTTCCTTCTAGGACTTGCTGCCAATTTGTTTTCTACCATGGCCAGAATTTTTTCAATGAAATATGAACTATTCTTTTCATAAATATTAAATAAATGGAAAAAAAATTAGGAGATATTATTTCCTACCTGAGAGGATCCAAGACATTTGGGATARCATACATAGAAACTCACCTGAAATATTTTTTTATGTGTCTTATATACATACCTGTTAGGAGCTCATTTCTTCGCCAGAAAACAAAAAAAAGGGGGATTGAACAGCAAATGTTCAGAGGAYCTTGGCTTAGGAGTATTTTTATTTTAGCTCTCTGTTAAATGAATCTGGAATTTTTTTAGTACATGAATTATAACTATATATACTATTGATATATATACTATTATATCTTATTGATATTTAATCTATATAATATTTTTGAAAAATTATATCAATATATATGTCTTTAAGACATAAATGAACCAATCGTCCAATTAAATGAAAACTGAAACTTGATCCAGCTAAGATAAGAAAATACATAAAAAAAAATTCATTTGAGATTTTAATCCCTTTATGTCTGGATGGTTCATTATTCCATTTCCTGCAAGAGATGCCCTGAACCCCAGGCCTACCCTGCAAACTAGTGTGAACATGACTCAGCTTTTTTAGGTTAAATATGAGGATATTTGAAGAGGTTTGTGGAAGGGACAGTATTTTACCAGAGGTGCAATTTTATGAAATTGTATTTCTCTCTTGTGCTACTGCGATAGAGAAGTAGTAGGAGGTGGTTCTTTTATTCATGAGGGCAGGTTAAGTTTCTTTCACCAAAACAACTTAATTGAAKCACTGCAAATATTAAGAAAGTATGATGCCTATTAAGATGAAAAAGACTCATATTTTATTTTCTGTTTTAAATTTTGGTATAAAAATACAGGTGTAAAGAAGTGTGAAGGTTGGGAAAGGCGTTTTTTCTTAAACAGACATTTACCATCTTAGTGAAAAACAGACAGGCATTTATAAGCATTTGAGCAAAGKGTTTATCACAGACACTGAAACAAAAGTGTGCTGAATTCTAAATTACAAAYCTGGTCAGGAATTGACTGTTGGACTGTGCCTTTTAAAATCTTTCTCAAGAGTTACAATGAGCCTTTGCAACTACTAGTTATAGACAAAAACATGACATAGGCATCTCTGTAAGGTCCTTGCTTATGAAAAAAAACCACACAGTTAAATCCATTTAAATGTGATAACATTTTTGTCTGCCTGAGAGCTCTGCCACCCACCCGTACAGAACCAAACCAGCACTGGTTTTGTAATTGCCTTCTGCCTATGGCATCCTTATGGAAAGATCCAGAACAGAAGTTCCGTGCCTCCATGTGCTTTGGAAAGCTGGGGCTCAGGTGGTGGTGGCAGTGGCACTCAGGTGGCAGTGACTGGCAATGGAATTATCCTGCCCAGAGAAGGGGTCGGTGGCATACCAATGAGCTCGGCTTCTGTAAGCCTCTAAACTCCTCATGGAATTAAAGAGACTTTTCATATTTAATAGTATTTATCTTGTGTGTCAGATAACACTTGTTTAAACTCATCAGCTTTTCATTACCAAGATCATTAATACTATTGGTGATACTGTGACTTGAATAGCTCTTTGCTTGTTTGTCACAGCTGCAAATTGACTTTCTAATGACTAATTCAGTAGTAAATTTGCCTTTTCAAGAACAAAACCACAAGTATGAGACCTATTGCTTACCTCAAATTCTTTTATTGACATTTCCTTTTAATGTAAGGCAATGTTAAGCCAGTGATTTTAGGGGGAAGCTCTCTTTGGAAGGTCATATTTTCAAAGAGATAGCATGCTACCCAATGGAACAGCCTTTTTGTGCATCCAAGTTTTGCTGATCTTCCCATCTGTTCCCCCTGCTGCGACAGAACACCTGGCAAAAGGACCAGATCTTGTTTTTTCCTGCATGYGCACACTTTGGCCTGCTCACCTTTGCATTACYMCCCCTATGWGTGATGGAAAGGACAAAATTGTGCTGAGCTGRCAGGCAGGAAACCYGTCTGCTCTGTGCTTCCACTTTTATTAGCAGACTGAGCAATGGAGTTACTGAGACTGCTGCTATTTCAGAGCTGAAGCACAGGTTAAAAAGTTTACTTTTTTCACCTTTTTTTTTTTAATCTTTACCTACAACAAGCCCTCAATATCAGTTTGATCTTGTACAAGGCTTTAGAAGGACAGGCAATCTTTGATTTTAAGGGCAAAAGTAGACCAGTAAGTCACTGAGTTTCATGTCTTATGGTTGTTTGTTGGGGTTTGTGATTTTCCATTWGTATTGGTTTGTTCCAAGCTACCCCCTTTTGCTGTTTGCCCTTGGTTCTGCCTGGTCCGCCTCCCTGATGCACCCCTCCATGGGCTCCTGTCCTTCCCCCCTGTGCCCTCCCCTGGCACCTGTCTGTTTTCCCCAAACCTCGCCGTTTGTTCTAGAGAGTTCTATGGTTTCTTCTTGGTGATTTGATGTTTAATGTTTGTCCCTTCCCCAAGTTGTCCCTATTGCTCCCCAAGTTGATGTCAATCCCAGTTGTAGCCACAACCCAATCCCTCCTGATCAGTCTACTGTTACTGTTCTTCCCCCTGTTAAAAGGTGTTGCACACCCCAGAGAGGGGCTCCTTTTGGGCAGTCCCTCTCAGAGTAAGTTGACCTTCCAGGTTCAATAAACCCTGAGAACTTAGACCCCCAAAGGAGTCAGCTTCTTTTTCCAACAGTAGCAGGAAGGTTTCTACCACTCTTGCACCCACCGGGGTCTGTGAGTGTCCTCGACCCACAGATCATGGCAGGGTCGCCTCAGGCAGATCTAGCCCTAGGAGAGAGGGACCACCTGCAGTTGTTAAGGTGTTTCTTCCCTGTCTTTAGCCAGAGCCAGATATTTGATTAATGCACAACTCTCAGAAGACATCAAGAAATGGCAATCACCATGTTTTCCTTCTAATTTTAGGTTTTTGTTTGTTTTTTTTTTCATTATTCATCACTTTAATGTTTCTTTTGGTTTTGGGATTTTTGCTTTACTTTGTATATGTGTGTATCTGTGTGTAAATGTTGCTCCACAGTTTCTGGACTTGTTAGACCACCTCTGCACTGAGAAACTTATTTAGTCACTATAATTACATGTGCCAAATGGAGTGCAATGTTCCTGTCACCTGYCAGTGTGGGCAGATATGACTCAAGGAAATACTTTGATTTGCAGGTCTACTCCATCAGAGTGCTTATACTGCTTATTATTTCTTAGGTGGCAAATTACTTGTGATAGGCCTGTGTAGGCTTTGCTAAAAAAAAAAACCAAAAAACCAACAACAAAAAAAACCCGAAAACAAAAACAACAAAACCCACCCCAAACTAAACCAAACCAAAAAGCTTTACATGAAATTCTGAGACCCTATTTTGACACAAGCTGTTTAGAGTGTGTTTGTGGGTTGGGAGGAAAGGGCAAGGGGATTGCCACCTGAGGCATGACATGAAGAATAAAGTATTTTAGGAGCCTCTGGTTGGTACAGATGAGCCAAAGCATTTGCAGATGCAAAGAGTATATCTTCAAATATGGCTGTACTAGATGACAGTTTAATGACATCACTGAGCCAGGTTTAACTGTTGTCTTGTCAGCAAGCACAAGGTTATACACTGGAAGAAGACTACTTTTRAGGAGGAGGTCAAATCTGAAAAGGAAGAACACCACCAAAGTGCATTGTAGTCAGAAGGTGATTGATAGAGGCAAAATAATTCAGCTGAGATGTGCARCCCATTTCCTTGGCATGACTGTGAACTGGAGCTGAAACTTCCCGGAGGCATCCTTGCTCAGGGTGAGAGCCAAGCCAGAAGGATCATCCAGGCTTGCAGCTGAATCCAGCATGGATCAGCACTGTAGTTCTGGCCCAGTAAAACTGTCAGGACCAGACTTAAATTTATGGACCTTGGTAGTGCTCTGCTGGGGCATGGGGGAGGTGGGAGGGAGTGGTGAGCTTTGACTGCTGCAGTGTTTGCTGTGGTTGTGTTGGTGCTCCCCTCGCATCACTTTCCTTTGCACAGGGTGCCTAGCTAGGGAGGGGGCAGAGGGAAGCTTTCCTGTAGCACATGGAGAGCAAGTCAGTTTGGTGGAAAGCTCTGAGGATTAGGTTTTGTTAGTTTGCTTGCTGAGAGGGCTGAATGTTTGGTTTATGCAGCTGTAATCTCAGTAGTATGAAAGAAATTTATTTCTCTCTTTGTTGCCAACAGTCTAACTTCTTCACAAAGACCCTCTTCAATTAAAGGACTTTGCATTCAAAGCCAACAMGCATCTTTTAGCCATTAATTGCATTGGATGAGGAAGTAAAAKATGATCTCATAGTGTTGCTGAATTATTTGTTGTTTTATTTAATCCAATCTCCATGGAGAACTCTGGTATACTTCATATTTCCCTACTTTGTACATTTCATGATGAAGTAGGATATTAAGGAAGTGAAATAGCCACAATGATCTGCATGCAGGTGAGGTTTTGCTGTATATAGGGAACTGGAACTACAGGAATGCCCTGAGGATATAAAAGCTTGAGTGCAGGCTCTCAGTGAAACTCAGACTGACCTGACTGACATCTTCTGTGTGAAAACTGAGTGCTTGGTGTTGGAAAATGGAGGTGCACTTGTGGATTTTCAGTCAAAAGGCGCCTTGAGTAGGGAGGTTAACTCCTTTGTTTGGTCACATTAAAAGAATCACAGAAGAGGTAATGGGTGCACAGAAAATRAACAAACTATATGAAAACCATGGCCTTTGATGTGGGAGCAGATTGCAAGATTTTATCTTGCAACACTATCCAATATTGAACAAGTAAATAGCTCATAATTAGAAAAGTGCTTTAATAATAACAGTCATTTTAGTCAAGATGAAATAAAATATCTCTAAGAGAGACAAATCAGCCTGTTACAACCTTGATTTTAGTAGCATTCGTGGCTTTCTGCAAAAGACATCCATGACAAATATAAAACAGCCTAGACAGAATGTGGCAAATGAAGAGAAGCTACAACACCATAGGAAAAATTATCTCTCTCTTAYATTTGCCCTCATTAATGGAAATTAGAAAAACAACTATACAAACTCATTTAGTTCCATCACTAAGAGAAAAGAACTGCTACCTTCTAGGGTGCAAATATACTTGTGTGCAGAACCCCACCTCACTACAGCCTCCTTTCAGGTGATTGTAGGGAACAWTGAGGTCYTCCCTGACCCTCCTTTTCTCCAGGCTAAACATCTCTAGTTTCTTCAAGTCTCTCCTCACAAGACTTGTTTTCCAGACCCTTCASSAGCTTTGTTGCCCTTCTCTGGTAATACTCCAGTACCAAAATGTTTTTATTGTAGTGAAGGGCYTAAAACTGAACACAGGATTTGAGGTGAGGCCTCAGCAGTGCTGAGTACAGGGCAAAAATCACTGCCCTGGTCCCACAGGTCACACARTGTCTGACACAAGCCRGGAAGCCAYTGRCCTTTTTGGCCAYCTGGGCACAGCTGGCTCATGTTCAGCTGGATGCCAACCAGGTCCTTTTCCTCTGGGCAGTTTTCCARCCACTCTTCCCCCAGCCTATATGAGGTTGTTGTAATCCAAGYGCAGGATCTGACACTTGGCCTTRTTGAACCTCATCCCACTGGCCTTGGCCTGTCCAAGCTGTCCAGATCCCTCYRCAGAGCATTCCTGCCCTCCAGCAGAAAAACACTCCTGTCCACCTTGGTATTGCCTGCAAACTGACTGAGAACACTTCATCCTTTAATCCAGAGCATTGATTAAGATATTAAACAGGACTGGACCCAATATTGAGCCTTGGGGGCCACCATTGTGACAGCTGCCCACTGGATGTGACCCCGTTCACCTCCACTCTCTGGGCCTGGCCATCCAGTCAGCTTTTCACCCAGTGAGCTGGGGAAAACCCTGGCCAAGCCATGAACAGCCAGAGTAATGCTTTGGGAAACAGTGTCCAAGGCTCTACTAAACTGCATAAACCGCATCCACAGCCTTTCCATCACCCACTGAGTAAGCCACCTTGTCATAGAAGATCGAATTAGTCCTTCCCCTTCAGCTCTGACGCAAAATAATCAAAGCCTTGATCCTTGGTGTTACTAAAAAGTGTGAGGTAACAGTTTKKATATTTTAGAAAGCAGCTGTAGTTGCAGAGTTCTTTGTTAATATACTGATGGAAATTGAGAAGCCTAATGATGGGACAACATAAAAATATATCAGGTTTTAAAAAAATTGAAATGGAGTTTTGTTGCAAACTCCTCATTTCTTAAACAGTGTGAAAAAAAATGTTGATGATGGGGAGAATTTGCTCTGTATTATAGTCTTAACTAATAAAATGCCACAATAATGTTGGGAAATGAAGATTTTAGCTCCCGTTTTATGAGTCATCTGAGTTTTCAAAGTAACGAGTGTATATTAGCATCTACATTGCTTAGGGCTGGATGGAAGTTTAGATAAGTGACCTTCATATCTTGTGTTTTAATGCTGATGATTCTCAACTGTACACTCATAGTACCATCTGTAAGAAGATGTAAAGAAAGGTCTTTTTGTCCATATGCCCATTCAGGTTAAGGTAAAAAAATTTCCCCCTTGACTTATTTTGGGCAAGGTAGGTTTCTAATTTCTGCTTATGCTTAAGAATCTTTGTTTGCATCGTGTTATCCAAGATGTCAGTCTCCTCTTATAAGTCTGCAATGACTGCCTAATTCCCCTCAGTCTTCTACCCTGCATACTAATTTACCTTTTTTTGAGCAGAGTAAGAAAAACAGCAGGAAAAAAGGGAAAGGAAGAAAGGGTGTTTTTCTTGGGATAGCGCAAATACCTGGTGCTGGAGGGAAAGCAAACCACACTTTCTCGTGGTGAAGAATAAAAAAATCACTAAATCCTTTGGTTTCTSTAGGATGGTCTCACTTGCCAATTTGGAAGAAAGGAAACTCTTCTCTGACTGCCTCCAAGAGCTCTCTGGGGCTCATACATCCTCCTTACTCTTCTTTCTTTGAGTAGTGGAGCCTCAGGGCTTGTGGCAAAAAGCYCTGCATTGTCCCATTTCTTGGCCTGGCACCTGTGTGCCTAGGGTCCCCACCTAAGCCATGCTCAGAATTCAGGGACTGCCCCTTGTCCCTCTGCAAAAAGGCATCATCTGTGTAAGTGCTGAATTTTTGASTTAGGGTTTCCAATTTTCTCCTTATAAATCAAGTCTTGCTCAGCTGGTCCCTGTCCTTTTTCCTGCTGGAAACATAAGTAGTATTGACTGTGCAAAGAGAAATGCACTAGCTCATTTCTTCYATAAGTTGCTAGAGGACATTACAGTCTTCCCCTTTCCATCCTTTTCCATGTTCAGCATGAATAAAATGGCACCTTGCTTTGCACATATGCACAGATGGTCATAATCTCTCCTGCATCAGATAATTTTGCTCATCATTGTTTAATGTCAATTTTACTCTCCTCACTTCAAAACCTCCCAATTTCCCAGATATCTGTCTCTCTTCCCCCTTTTTTTTCTACCCTGTTTTTAAGGGTCTGTCAACATGTACAAAGTGTWCAACATGACCAACATAAGTGCACAGTAAACCAAGTCATTCTGCAGTAACTTCTTGCATGAACAGCCTTCCAGAGAATAATTTACAAAATAATGATGCTTTTTCCAAAGCTACACACTCAAATCTTGAAGGAAATTCTTTGGMTGGTTTTCAGGATTTTGTTTCTGGTTTAATGACAGGGAAACTTTTAGTAGTGTCTCTGTCAGATGACAGGCATTGCTTATCCTTATGTAGAGCTTATGCAACACTGTAGAATATGAGTTTCTTTCTGTCAAAAAGATCATCCTGATTATTTCACTTTTTTTCTATTCCTGGTCTAAATGTATCAATTTTTCTCTCTCCTTGCTATCATTAAATTTTGTCATTAAACATGTAATAGCCTTCATAAATTTGGAGACGTTTTCCTCTCATAAAAACAGTGATTTTGGAAATGCTATGACTCAGTGATAACAGTAATATTTTGTTATACTATCACAATTRCATCCTTAAATGATCATAAATTCACTTGGAATGAGCATAATTATTCTATAAATGAAATAAATGCATTATAAAATAAACGTGAAAAAGGTTTAAATTTCACATAAAGCAAGAAAAAGATCCTGGAGCAGAAATGAAAAATTCTTGGTGGAGTGTTAAACAGTAGGAGATAAACAAATGACTAAAAAGATCCAGAATAAATTAATACAATGAATGAATGTTGGCTGAAATCTTAATACTATGTGAAGGATTAATGCAAACCATTCTAGCATACCAAGAACATCTTAAACATACTGTTGTCCCATTAGGATTATTTAAATTTGTTTGATAAAAGCATTTGATTAAGGAATATTTTCTTGTAAGCAGCAAAGTGCAGGCAGACTGAGGCACACAGGGTCCCTTTAGAAACCATCACACTTTCTTTTCTCAGTGCACATTCCCRTGTATTTAATGCTGCCCTGCTGGGGTCCCTGTGAAGCTCTTTGGTACCATCCCAGAGGGAATGTGAGTGGAGACACTGCGAAGGAGAACACATGTTTGTAATAACCAGGAAAGTGCACTGGTTTCAGGGTCCATCACTGCATCTACATTTAMTTCCATCACAGTGCCACAAATCAGTGTTTTGCTCTAACTTCTATAAATAAGAGAAGCTGCAGCTAAATTTTGTCYACATTTTCTGTTATAAAATCTCTCATTCTCCTCATGACTCTTGGCATTGTCAGCAATACCTCTATCGACCAAGGTGGCACTTAGAGGCCCTACACAGGCTGAGGCCTCTTGCAATGAAAGTTGTTCTCTGATATCTGCCTGAGGCAGAAAGGCAACTGAAGTGGATGGGAGGAAAGGGAGGACCAGAACAGGGTGAGGAAAACATAAAGATGAATGTCCTGATATGAGGAGCTGAAAACTCCAGGTATTTTATTTCTTTGCCCCACTAACTCGGCTTGCCAAGTATGGGAATTCAGAGCATTGTCCTGTGAGTCACATGGGTGCTTGGCCAGCCACTCAGACAGTAGTGCCATGTGGAGGCCACATGAAGCAGGTTCTACTGCCAACCCTGCTCTGGGCATCTGCCCTGAGAGGCAAAGCTCACCCCTCCTGGGGTGGGAGGCATGTGTCCTCCCACAGCCATTTCCTCACTGGTTTGCTAATGGAGATTTCCAGCAAAGACATCCATTGTGAGGAAAAGATTTGTTGTTGTTGGTAGGTTTTTTTTATTATTTTTTTAATAATAAAAAAATAAATTAAGATCCTCTGCTTTCAGACCACTTGTTGATGTTCATCTGCATTGTGTTGATCTGAAACCAAGAGCAGCTGCACTGCTTACTGTAAACACATCTGGAAACAGGAGCTGTGTGCTTTGCCCAGGCAATCATGAAAATAAAACTCCAAGTTTGAAGTCTTCTGGTTTATGCTTATTTTTATTTTGTATTACTTTGCTGCTGATTTAAATCAAATGACTTCACAGCTTTGATATGGGTGCACGCAGTGTGCAAAGTGGTTGCCGCAGACACTGGATTTAGGTGTCAGCTGGCACTTTCTGAAACAGATAATTTTGTGATAGAGCTAAATATCCTTTCTCTTCTAGGCGTTGTGAATGCAGAAAAAAATAAGTGAATACTTTACAAAATAGTTTGGGTAAAAGAGGGGACATTTATAGCAAYGTATTTTTTGTAATAAAATGTGAATAAAATTATAGCTAGGTTGCTTTTGAAGTGATTTTCGCATTCCACTCTTATCTTGACAAGTAAAGATTTGAGTACATCTTTTTTTTCATGGTTCATTTTATATAGGAGAATGTTATTGAAAATTTAGTAAACCTTCATTTTTCAAAATTGTGTCTGAATTTTAGCAAATCTCATTTTAAATTTTGTGGAAAAAAATCCCAGATCTAGCAGAGGTGACTTAATGTTCCTGACACTTGACTTGTTGCCTTCAGAAATTATGCAGATTTACAATAGGGGGAAGCCACAGTCATTCCCAACTCTTTYTTAGGGCTTCTCACCCCTCCTGTTGGATGGCTCAGCTGTTGCTTGGCTCCTTTAGCTTGTGTCCTGTTGTACTGAGGCAATGGGGAAYGAGTGCCAGCTCACCTCATGATGAGGCACAGTGCCTCCACGTGAGGGTCTCTGTCACCCACAGAGCGGAGGAAGAGAAGGGGAGCAGAAAGYTGGCGGTGGGAACTGCCATCCTTGTCCCAAGGTGTGCAGTCCTCATTTGCCAGTCAGAGCACTCAATAATCCCAGGGAGCTAGCACAGCTATGATCTGCCTCAGGCAGCTCTAATCCAGAAGAAAAATGGTATCCTGAGGTCTTTGTCCTTGAAATTTAGTTAGGGGGAGATAATGGGGATATATTAATTGCTACCACAATGAGGTATATGAAACATAAGGAAGGAAAATGCCTTCCTTATGTTTCATATACCTCAGTGCCTGGGGAGGAGGAATCGCTGTGGCAGAAAGTAGGGTGTGCCTATATCCACTTATACTGGATGTCTCTTAGCACCCAGTAAGTCATTTCAGCACGGATCAGGCTGGAAAGGGACACTTGCTGCAGCTGAAGAGGCTCCATGCTCTCCGTTTCTGCCCCTGGGCAGCTCCTCCAGCTCTCCCCACACCTCCCCTGATGCCCCTCCCCGTGTGGGTTTGCACTCTCCAGGCATGATTTAGTGTGGGTATAGAAGTGAGTCAGATTTAATTTGCGAGTTTACTGCCAAACCTGAACCAATTTTAAAGCCAGCTGTACAGCACTGATTTAACAAGAAATGGAAACCATTCAAGGCTCTGTGAATTTGGCATAAATTAGCAATTTTGGCTGAGCATTACTATGGGGTTTGGACTAATTCAAACCTAAAGCTCACAGTGAAATTTAGGAGGCTTGAATCCATGCCARGGGAAAGGTTTGCATAGATCTCTGCAAATTGGAAGTGTCAAGGTTTCAACAGCTCTACTTGATAAGTAAGAGGAGATTTCCCTCTGAAGTCTGTATCTCTCCTGGAATCCACAATGAATCTGTCATGGTAACATAGCACACCTGATAACAAATCTTCGTTAAATAGCTTTATTTGAATGGGTTGTTAATGACATAAACAATAGCAATTAGAAGTATTGATATTATATTGACAGGCTGTGAAACAGTTTGGTGATTCATTCTTCTAAATTAGCTTTTTTCCTGCTATGCATTGTGAATACTGCTACTGCTGAGAGGAAAACAAAAATAACTTAAAGGAAAAAAAGGGACARCTATCTTGGGGGAGCTCTCTCTGGGGCAAATATTAGTGTAAGGATTTGATCTGGGTATTTTACTCCTTGCAAATATGTTATGGCTAAAACTGGTCTTCTGCATGTATTTGTGCATTCATTTCTGTGCAAGGATTTGATAAGTAGAATCAGATACTAAATTAGTTGGATAGTTKTTAGGTGCAATGGTTGTTTGCAGTTTCTCACAATGAATATTTATGATGTGCAAAAATTCTATCGTATGGTATTGGATCTGGCCTTTAATACAGTAACTGAAACAGAGTAAACAGAAGGGAAAACAACACAACAGAACACAACAAAATTATGACAAGTGCAAAACAAATATTGTTCATACACTAATAGTCATGGGCACAGACAGTTGCAGGTATTTGTGAGTAAATCAGCCACTTATCAAATATTCAAGTAATCTGGGAATTATTTTTAGATTTTTTTTTTTTTTTTTTGCTGAAAACGGTACCATAGGTACCATAAGTCACCTATAAAAAACTGTTTAAGTTATGAAGAGATGAAGACAAATATAAAGTCTGCTTTATGCAGGTGGCGCTTGCATTGAAGAACTGCACCTTTGTGTTTTCACACCAATACAGAAAGGTCAACACTTTTTAAAAAAATGAAATTTCAGAGCTGTAGACTCCCACTTTCTAAAATTAATATTTCCACTTCATCTGCAAAGACCTTCTGTAACTACTACTGTGTACCACTGGAAAAATTCTAGTACATGGAAGAGAGGAGATGGGAAGGAGAAGAATTTATCTTCAGTGAGATTAATAGAGTACAACTCAGCACCATTTTATTGTTCTGTAACCCTAGAGTTTAATACTTGATCTGKGCAACACTCACAAATGGCTGGTTGTTTTATCTTAAATCAGAGTAATTTGTTATACTGTTTTAATATTTATTGCAGTCACAGAACATTATTACCACAGTCCTATCTGTCTCCCTTTCTTATTATTTTTAGTGTGCTTACCTKCAAGGTTGCAGTATAGCTGCTGAGCTCCCAGTAAACTGTGAGGCACCAAGGCAAGCATTTCACAGGAAATGCCACATCCTCTGATTCKGACCTGGGCCTCACACCTGCACGTTAGCTTTGTTACACTTCACAGGCATTAATAATCTCAATTTAAATAGCTTAAAACTGAGTAATGAGCTCACCTGAACATCTTTGTAAGAATGTTTATCAATCATTAGAAAAATAGTTGAAAAAGTGAAGAATTAGCATGCCAGAAGCCATGTAATAAACCCTGTAAGACTAGATATTAGGAAGATTAAGCTGTTCTTTCAYTACAACAATATATATCCATAATGAGATGCAGTTGCTTCTTGCAAATGTGCCACAGATTAATTAGTTTCAGAATACTGCAGTTTGTTCACAGTACCTTAAAGGCTCTTGAAAAATATTATGCATGATAAGGATGCAAAGTGAGTATACAGGAGAGACACTGTGAAAAGCAAATAAATATGGCTTTTCACATTGTTGTATTCCGGGGAGACAATCTCTTTTTAATGAGTCTTCACTCAAAAATCCTGATAGGATGTTTCAGATGTGACCTTCATCTGTAACTTTTGAGTTTGAATAAGCTAAGGAGAATCAAGTTGGCAGGATACTTATTCATCAAAAAAATGAAAAAAAAAGAAAAAGTGTGGTGTTTGAAGACYGTGGAGTTAATAGTGTTTTCTTTTCTCCTTCCCCTGCTTTATGTATAACTTTTAAAGTGGTTCCAATGCTTTAAACCAGATGTGCTGGGTCAGAATTATTCAACTATTGCACAGCTTCAGTTAAAGAGAACATGTGCTGTGTGTGCCTGCATAAGTAAGCTCTGTGCTATGCCAACCCTCTCTCTTCTCTGTTTGCGTATTTTTCTCCAATCCATCTCCCCCAGGAAAACAGAAGTGCATTGGACTGGATATGAAACACAGGACGAAAAAAACCCCAAACCGTGCATGATGAATTATGTAGAGGGGAGACATGGTGGTGTAATATAAAGAATTTATTAGCATGAGCATGAGATCCTTGCATTACTCAAGAGAAGCAAAAGCCAAAGCTAAATTATGTGGGTCATCCCAACAAGTACGAAATAAACCTTTTGTAGAGACTGTCATTTGTTATGTGAAGCACAAAAATTGTTTGTATTTATTATTGCGACTCTGCTTTTACTTGTATATAAAGGTTGATATTTTATTTGTAATAAGCTTTATCTCTAGATCCACATAAGCAATGATGTAGATCCGAATAAATCATATGCCATGATGTGGGAGAAACAGAACATTGCAATTCAAAGCCAAAGGAGACAGAAGAGCTCACCAGGAGTGAGGTGGTAAGACAATGCCTAGTAGAATTGCTTTATTTTTGGCTTAGTGGATATATATCTCCCAGAAACTTGAAACTGATCCAGAACTAAATGATTCTATCCYRGGAGACATGTATTCCTTCTTTCAGGAATAATAATGATAATAAAATTTAATTATCAGGAGGGTGAGTTTTTTTTTGTTTGTTTTGTTTGCTTGTTTTTGGTTTGGTTAGTTTGTTGTTTTTTTTTTTTTTTAATGTAGCTGTGTTAATATATTCAGGACCTTTGCCCTGGAATGATGAACAGTGGTGAGTGCAGGTGGTATCAAAGATGCAAAGTGAAATTATCTTCTGTCTGTCATTCCTATGCATGCTTATATTAATTTGTTCAAACCCTAATTTTTGTAGGCAATCCTAAGTAACTACAGGCTCATTTTCCTTTTTCCTCAGCTGTGACATTTATTTGCCTATAAATTACTCCTATAATTTTGTTCCTTTAGTGGTGCTATTGAGACAGCAGCTTTGGGCTATAATAATCTCACTAATAGCTGACAGCAGTGTGTACMGTGTGGACCTGAAGTGAATGTGTGACATCAGAAGTGATGATGTCATCCCCTGGTAGAATCAGTGGAGATAACGAAATACACATTTTCTCATTAAGATGTCTCACTACTTCACTGGGATKGATTAAACTGTGCATTATTTGCTCCACCCTTGCCAAGGAATTGTCATAAAAGAGATGTCAGTGGCTGTGGTGGCCCAGTGGCTGCTCTGGAATTTATGCAGAGGGACAGATCCTTAACTGTATTTGCACAAATGCACATGGCTAGGGAMACAAACTGGGGGAAATTCAGTGGAGACAAATGCATAGTTAATAACACCTGGAAATGGATTGCCCTGTGAGGAGAGGCTGATTTGTCTTCAGGGACAATTTTTTGGGGGTCTAACAACAGCCCCCCAGTATCTATGGGGATATGACTGAGAAGAGGGAACTAAGCAGACAAGGAAAATTGACTGAACCAAGCAAGAGAGATTCAAACAGGATATAAGGAAAAGCCTTTTCCCCATTGGGTCAAGAGGGCAATTCTCCCATCCAGGCTGAGTTATCTCAGGATAAGTGACTAAGCACTTGCACAGGTTGCTCAGAGAGATTGTGGAGCYTCCATCCTTGGAGTACTCAAAAGCCTTTTGGACGTGGATCTGGGCAATTGCTCTGGAAAACCCTACTTTAGGAAAAGGTTGAGCCAGGTAATCTCCAGATGTCCTTTCTAATCTCAAGTATTCTGTGATTCTCCAATCCTATGAACCTATCTAGGGATGCAATTCTCGGGAAAAAAGTGTAATATTAGAGGGGCATTTCTTCTTTGTGTTCTAGATCCTCTAACATAGCCTCTAGATCCTCTAACAAATTGAAACTGTCAATTTGTCATAAAAAAATTTTCTCATTTGTTCCCAAGTAACTATATTGTAAGACTAAGATTGATGTTTTCCGACCCTTATTTTGTGCTTGATGCAACCACAGTCTTSTTTGCTCTTGCTTTATAATCATGAATAATGTGTGGCTCACTGCACTCGTGTTGGATGACCTTAAAAGGAATTCAGAGCTTTTCTGCTGGTTACTCTATTTACTTTCAGGTCTAGACTCAGTTGTTGTTTGTGATGCCTTGGGAAGGCTGACCTGAAACAGAGATTGGACAGAGCTAGAGTAGGAATTTTTTGAGAGGCCCTGGGATACACCTTGGGYACAGGAGCCTGAGCAGGTGGACCCCGAATAGYCACAAGATGACCCCGGTCAMAAGGCCTTACCTTTTYATAAGTTTGGGTCCATTTTGTATTGGGGTTTAATTGTCCAATTACAACTTCAGACTGTGAAGTCTCATCCTTGTTTCTCCCTTCAGTGCATCATGGTTTGTGCTTTTGAGCCCAAAAGCTATCTTTGRTTTTCAGCAGGAAAGGATTTGTTTTGTCTATTTAMTACCTACTAGTAGTGCTTAATATGAGGCAGCACGGAATCTGGAAAACATAAAAGCTAAAACTTAAGGCATCATTTGAATCTTAGAGCTAAGGCCATGACACACTCTGATCTCAGGTGTCTTGAAGCTTGCAACACAGAATTGCCGAAGGATCCACTCCTGAGTTTCCATTAGTTGGATAGTCACTTGGTTAACCAAAAAACCTACTGCTTACTTGCATGGACATACACCAGCTATAATTAAGCATTTTAGCAATCTACCTATGTCTGATGTTAGAATACACTAGATCCCAGGAGCAGATCTTCCAACTGATTTCAGCTATCAAGTCCAAATTCACGACTAAAACTCATTAAACTGGCTTTGAAATTTCTCAGCTATTTGCTCTTCAGTGTTATTTCCTATTGACATTTCTATGTTTCAGTAAATGCTCTTGTCACAATTTGAGAACTCAATAAAATATAATGCCCCATAAAAATACAGATTATRTGATGGCAGCATTTATTCCATGAACCCAAGGGGATAATTTGACTTTCATCTCTTCTTTCTCTGTCAAAATAAAGAGCTACCAATAAAGGTACATAAAGGAGATCAGAGCAAACTGAGGAGTTGAAAGTTTGCAATTTATTAACTTGAGCACAAAAGTACAGAAAATAACTGACTCAAGTTAGTTGGGGAAGAAGTCTTAACCTATCGCATTAAAACATGGTTTGCACTAGCCTAATGAGTTTTCTACCAAATGAGGCATGAAACATACTGCTAGAATATAAAGTCAGTAAAATACTCAAGTTACTGGATAATGTCATTATATGTTTTATCTTATTGGGGAGCTGGTACAGAGTGCATTATCTTTAAATTCACACAATCTGCAAAATCAGAATAAAGGCCTTTTTAAAAAATGAATGTGCCATTCAGATAAACTGCTAATAAAAAAGAGATCTAAACCTGCTGAAATCCATAAGAAAAAATGCGCATATACAAAATTCTCAAGAACATATGAAAAGAACTGTACAGTAAAGACATCAGTTCAATGTTCTATTTACAATCTTTGTTTAATGAGACCTATGGGAAAAGGCMCACAAAAATAACAGGTGTTGAATTACAGTGAAAATTTTGCTAAAATTGTTGAAGTTATTAGGAATTGCAATATAATTAATTTAACATTARCACTCTGCTTCAAAAGTTAATCTTGACTATTTTTAGTATGCTATGTTTTGTAAATATTTAAAGAGGAAGGACCTTAATAAGGAATTGTGTTATGTTTGCATGACTAAAGGAGCTGGTGATTGAAGTTTTTTAAAAAAAGGAAAAGATAATTTTGAGTTTTTTGTTGAGCCCTATTCCTGCTCCAGTCCCTAAGGAACCTTTTGCAATTGTMAGACAATTGGATGCTTTTGAAATTAATGGAGCTTCTATTACATCTCAAGAGAATGGAATTTGCTCCAATCTCCTTGGATGCAAGAGTAGAATGTCTGCTCAAGTATTCCCCCTTTGACTACTCCTGAATTCCATTTTTCAATGGTTTCATTACAAACTACACCCAGAAGCTTCCTAGAATTGACTACAAGTCAGTGTATCGCATCAATTACTGCAGCGTGATGAATTAAATCTTCATTTATCCAAAAAGCCAATAGGCAGCCCTGAATCTTACCTGCATGGCTGAACACTGCTTTAAACACAGGCAAAGCWCTGCCTATGTTGTCTGGGCTGGTTCACTTGTGTCCTTTTGGTATTATTTGTTGTTAAAACAGTTTGTTTACTCTCAAAATGCTGTTTAACAGATGACTGTCCATCCATTTCTTCAACTTCCCTTTATTTGCCCAATGATACATTGACAGACTATAAGTTTGTTTTTAGTGTGTCGCAGGTTTCCTTCTAGGTACCTTTAGAAATTGAGTGCTGTTGAACTCTGTGGCCAGCTATAACATTCATTAAAAATTAATTTCCTACTTGCCTGGTATTTTCCTGATTTATGAGCTTTTGAAGTAATTTTGATGCCTTCTTGTGCATGGGTAGATTTCCAGGCTTCACATCAGTGTTTTAAATTGGATGTAGGATTGAGAGCCTGTAGTCTGGCTTTACCAATTAGTAATGTTTTTCCCTTCTAAGGGAAAAATTTGTGTCTCTTTCAAAGGACGTAATCTGATTTCTCTTCCATGGGTTTGTCTTAAAGGAGCACTTCATCTAGAGAGATGCTGATGCAGAAGAGCTGGGCAAGGGCTGGGGCATCTCTTGAGAGGGTGAGGAAACTGTTGCTTTCTTGGCCATGTGGAGAGAGGAGGGTTTTTTTTCAGATTAAATCATCAGGGGCTTGGCAAAARTGTCCACTCAAGGAAAGAGGAGAGGGGAAAACATTCTTATGAATCTTTGTGGACCTTTTATATTAAATTTTGTCATAGCTTTAACCCTGCCTATTTTGGCCACAGCTTCCAAATAATCTGTTACTGGAAGAGCAGATTATTAGAGTCTTTATCTGAAACCTAATTCTTCTAATGTGCAGTCAAGACAGGCAGTGCCAGTGTTGTGTCTGCCTGCTCTGTGTGCTTGTTTTAACTGAGCAGCTGGTGCCAGTGCTAAAGAGAAATGCACCCCCACTTTACATAATTTTAAAAAATKATCAAGTCTGCTTTTTTTTTTGACCACACAGTGTGTACCTCAACATCAAACTCTGATGATGGTAATAGTTTTTATTGGCAAGCTATTTTACTATAAAATGGTCCAGACTCAATTGCAGCATAGGTTGCCAAATACTTTTTAATATCTTTGAGATYTGTGGCACATGGTTTTTGCTATTGGACATTTTCTCCTGTAGTTTTAGTATGAAAATGTGATTCACACATCATCTCTTGAGTCTAAATCYGGTCTGTTCTTCTCTTACATTTGCCTCAATTACTTCTATTCATTAACTAACTGTAAAACGCTTTGTCACTGAAACCAGAGTAATAGCTCACCAAACACAGGCATCCCTCATTGCCTATTTCTTTGGTCTTTTCTGTTCTTCCCTCACATAGTAGTTGTAGTGATAGGACAAGGAGGAAGGTCTTTAAACTGAAAAACAGTAGCTTTAGATTGGATCTCAGGAAAAAATTCTTCCCTGTGAGACAATGGAACAGGTTACCCTGTTGTGGCCAAGACCAGGCTGAACCATTCAGCCTGGTCTTGTGAAAAGTGTCCATGTGCAAGGCACAGGTGTTGGAATTGATGATCTTTAAGGCCTCTTCCAACCCAAACAATTTTATGAKTCTATGAATATTTCTGGTCTCCTCTAGTGTCAGAGATTCTCTTTTCTCTGACGTTCTGGAGATGGTGTAGATGTCCATCCAATATACAGAGGCTCTATGTGGCTCTGGGGGAAACCACACTGGAAAATGTTAGCAATTTCCCAGATACCTTAGTGCCAGGAGAGAACTTGTAGGGACAAGCCAGTGCTCTTTGAGCATGATGATTTCCATGCTTTTGGTCTCAGGGTTTCTATAAAAGACCTTCACAACTCTGTACATGTCAAAGAATATTGTCAGTCAGCTATGACTCACTGAACCTCCAGTTCTGATGATACCATCATAGCTGACTGCTGATATTTAGCACTGCAGATTTGTATTTTTAATTTATTTTGTTTAAACTACAGCTAAAAACAACTGATGGTTTCCTAGTGGGAATGAAGTCTCTCTGCTTTGGAAGTCCTCAAGAAACATCTTGTCACAACATCTCAACTCCTTGGGCATGTATGATTTTCGTCTGTGAGCTGTTCTTGTTCACTGAACCTAAGGAGTCTTAAAGTTTGATTTTTCTGGTTTTTCCACCCCCTGTACTGCAGACRTTGAGACACAGAAAGCTATTTCCATAATTTATTTTATATTTTTGTAAAACTTCTTAACTCTGAGACTCCTCAGAGCCTTCTTCAGCTTTTGTCATCATTACTGAGACAAAGTTTCTTGATTTTACATGCAATATGCAAGGCAATGATCTTGTGATGTTCTTTTTATTGAAGTCTTATGATGTTCATCTCTCAGTCCTGAATTCTGCCTGTTCAAATGCAGTCTTTCAGACAGACCTCTTCTCTGTGCTGGATAAGAGACATGGCAACAAATTCTAGGCTCAGCAGACCATTAACATGTGGAGGAAATGGCCCAAAATGTTGGCTTGTGCTGGGCAACTAGGGCTACATCTCTTGTTTTACAACTTCTTCCATCTGTGTTCCCCCCACAGAGACACAAAAAGTGGTAGCCCTGCTGTTTACCAGAACAAATTTTTCTCAGGTACAAGTATTCAGAGAGATGAMAGGAGGTATCTCCTGATTTAACCAAGTGCTGGGAAATCTGATTTGGTGGCTTAAAGAGCATTATCAAACATGAAGCTTCCTTACCTCTCTGTGTTGCAGCAGGACTTTCTCTTACATTAGCCAAAATTCAAAGGGAACTACTCCAGATAGGCTTTTTCTTCCCTCAGAAGCTGCTCCACAGCAATTTCGGAAGGACTTAATCCATTTGTCATTTGAATCCTGACAACGTTTAAAATATGGAATGCAAAATGAAAACTATTAGTGTACTTTGTCCATCCTCTAAAAAATTATTTCCAGTTGTGGGAAGATTATTGTTTTTGAAATTAGCTCCTCCAGCAGAATTCCTTAGYTTTTCCATGCTGCTGTCTTAGATGGTAGACAAGATTGGTGCATTTTTCTTGCAAAAATGTTCAAGATTAGTTAAGCTGGTATTGGTACAGGTTAATAGATTTCAAACACAAAGTAGCAAATTTAAAGAGCCTTCAGGCTTTTTCTGCATGAGAGTTCATAATAACACCTCTTTTTCACAAAAGCTTAATTTTAAAAGATAACTTTTTTCTAGTCAGCAAAATGTGAATTACACTAAGTAATAACAATAATTGTAAAAAATGCTTCTTCATTTGGCACTGTTTAGCACATTCTAATGAATTGTGGTAATAAAGGCATCTTTCTTGTGCTTTATAGTATATGAAACTAATGCCTTCAAGGGACAATACAAAGGGATACAAAAGCTGGTTGCAAGCAGTATCTTCTGTAAACACTTTTAAGGTAATTACAYAGAAGGCCATAAGGAATAGTAATCAAAAAGATAGATGCTGTGTTTTTATTCTTAGGTCAAATTAAGACATGTTTAGGTTCTAAATAACTATAAGCATTTTAAAGGARATATTTGTTACCAGTGGAAGGCTGAACTTTTAATGGTACCAATCTCTCCTCCTCTAAAGGGGCTTTGTCTCAAATGTTGTAGCCAACAGTTAATGGGAACTCAGAGAAGATGACAAAAACACAGGCTGTAATATTTTTTTACTCCTGTGCTGTATATTGTAGTGGGAAATGGTAATTGGTGGGGAGTAATCAACATTTGCCTCTGCAGAATGGAAGGAGAGTAAAAGCATAATGGGGGAGGAGAAGCAAATGGATGGGGGCAGGATCTCCCTCTATTTCTATGCTATTATTTTAACAGTAAATGCTATTACATAGGCAACTGAAATACATCTGTAGTAAAAAATGTGAGAATACAGAACTTGTTCGCTTATAAAGTTCTGTGCATTGCATAGTTAAAAATTGCTGCAAGTATTCTGAATGTCTCAAAGTTATTTCCAGTGAGTTTTTTAAAGGTACTTGCAGTCCCAGAGGATGCTCAGTGGATATGCATGTTCATAATACATCATTGATAAGATATTGCTCAGTGAACAAAATAGAGTAATGTTATTTCTTCCCAAATGAGAAAACAGAAATATGGAAATTGCCTTAGGGGTTCAGACCATCAGTCCAGTATTTTTGTCTAGCAGTGGCCAGTGATAGTTGATTAAATGCCCAACCCTCCCTCCACCACCAGCAATGAAACAAAACCTCAAAGAAAAGCTTGACTCTGAATACCCTTACTTATAACTGCCATTACATAGAAATTGCCTTAAACATATACATATAATATTCTGTTATATTCATGCCATTGTCAGGAAATCATACAGAGSAGTTAAGAGATGATCTTTTGGAGGTTGATTAGATTCAGTAGTGAAAAAGAAACAAGTAATTGATCAGCTGTGAATGCTGGAGGTACCTCCCAGCTGTGGAGTGGGATGTGGCCTGTAGGAGAGGTAGGAGCAAGGAATGTGGGCTAAGTAGCTGTATTACTCTCAAATTACTCCTATATTATGATTTTTTGTTTTGAAGAAGTGTTTTGGGGAGCCATTCTGAGGAGCCATACTCGCACAGTGACCACTGGTTCCTTATCACTCATTTAACACTGGGCTTCAAACCCATGAAGACCTACAAAAATGCAGGTTACTTTGAATAGGATGTGAAATTTGCACTACAGGTCTGTTATTTATCTTCAGAGAAGTCCYTGGCAACTCTGAAGTATATTGCTATATATTAAAAAACAGCAAAGAAGAACTAATTGAGCATCACACCTCCCTGAGTTTGGACATTTACYCTTTTCCTTTACTCAAGGTCATCTCCATTACAGGAATTTTAGTTTAATGAGAACCTGACTCTGTCCTACCAAAAATTCTTTATTTTGTAATTAAATCATCAGCAAGCCCAGTGGTGATTTGATACATTTGGCAAGGAATATTGATGTGGATTTCYTACTGCAACAACATGCATGTGTATAAAGTTCAGCAACATGAGTTCTTTGTCTCTGAACATTGTACAATCAATATTCTATTACTGCAGTGTGAGCTCTGCTGCATTGTAGCTAAATTAGTGCCTAAGACTCAAGAATGCACTGATGGAAAGAATTCTAATTTCTGGATATAAAAGGTGTGTAAGCTGTTTGTTTTAGCTGTAACAGCTCTGTTCCAGTATCTGTTGCTTCAGGTACTATTTAGGYACTTTAATTGAACAGGAAGTTTTAATTTATTTTCCTCATGATTTTCTCCAGTAATGATTTCAAAGACACATCATACACTTTTTGACAGTTCTGTTCACATTCTTTCTGTTTGTTTTGCTTTGTGTGATGAAGATGTCTGTGGCATTGGAACATCCATTACGCCGGCTTTGCTACAGATTGAAACTCTGCTATGATAAAAAAAAAAAAAAAATCAAACAAACCCAAACTAAGAGGTTTAAAGACAAGAAGGATAAGCTGCTCCCCAAGAAAAAGGGAAGGGTGAAAAGCTCAAAGACTGGGGATTATTGAGGCAGCAGGCACTGCTGCCCACCACAGACAAGCCAGGCTGGGCTTTTTAAAAATCCAACCTTGTAGCTGCCTGCAGGAGCAGAGTGCTGAAGGCAGCAACTTCTGTCCTTTTTTCTTTYCTTGCCTTACAAGACTTCAGCTGCTGTCATTGCTGGCACTGCTGGGGTGGTGAGAGGGAGAGGTTCCTGCAGATTGCTCTGCTCCATCACTCCCTTCACTACCTCCAACAGGGACCATGGCAACTGCTGCCCAGACCCCATGGAGACGTGCAAGGGGGTACCCACCCAGAAGGGTGGAGGGGAAGTTAGATAAGTAACTATTAGAGGGAGCAAGAGGGAAGTTTCTGAGAGAGAAGGAAGATGAAGGGTCATTTAGACATGACTGGATTTCAGTGTCTGGGAAAGTTCCTCCTGGGGAAGGAAGAGAAAGGACTATTGAAATGAATTGGGAAGTGGGAAAGGCAGAGAAAGAAAGCAAAGCCTTCACCTGCAGCCTCTGGAACTTGCCACAATCATCATGACCTCTTTCACACACACAAAATCACAGAATTGCTAGGCTGGAAGAGACCTTCAAGACCAAGTCCAACCCAGCCCTAACACCTCAACTAAGCCATGGCACCRAGTGCCACATTCAATCCTTTTTTAAACACAGCCAGGGATGGTGGCTACACCACCTCCCCAGACAGACAATTCCAGTACTTTATCACCCTTTATGTAAAAAACATTTCCTAATGTCCAACCTATATTTCCTCATCTGTGGAGGTGTTTCATTGCTGTCTTTAAATGGATATAGGTTGCTCTGCTAAAGTCTCTCTTCCCTTCCCAAATCCTGAGACAAAATGCAAGGAAATCTGTGGGYTTTTTAGTTTCTTAGTTTGTTTGTTTGTTTATTTGTTTGTTTTTTAAGGAAATCAGGATGTGTTTGCCTGTCCCTCAGTTTCAAAGTCTCAAAGCACTACATCTCGTTCAGTRTAGTGGTTCAGTACTGGAGTGGAGTTCTCTTGTAGAACCAGACCTCATAGAGAGAGGTGAAGAAGRATCATTTCACTGCTGTTTAGAGGACAGCTCCCCACATCACTGCTGCTCYCTGAATGCCAGAGTGGTATTAGTGAAGGCAGTCCTCCCACTGCAATTTTAGGCTGTGCTGGAAGTTTCACTGATGACAGAACCCATAAGGKGTAAGGCTGAGTACCTTGAAAGGCCACAGAGTCCAATCACATGCCCAAAGGCAGGATCAGCCACAGCTGTACAGTTCCCAACAGGAGCTTGTCCAACTAACGCATGAAGCCTCCAAAGGGAAGATATTGCATGGTCCTCCCTTATGATGTACTTGTGTTTTTCTGCACTACCACATCTTAAAAGAAGCATTCATCTATGCTGACAGCAGGGGGGTCATGTTTGTAGGTCATGTTTGCCTTTAGTTTTGACATGCTGCTTGCCTTTCTTTGTGACTTCATGACTTTGCTCATGCAAGTTCAGATTGTAATTCATAATGCCAAATCCTTTTCTCCATGCTCACTCCTGCAGTGGTTATTGTACATTCTGTATTTATGTGGTAGATTGTTCCTACTTAAGCACAGACCTTTATTTATTTGCCCTGACTACAGTGCATATTTTTTTCTTCATGGCCATATTTTGTATTAGGTAAGAGGTTTTAGATTAGAATTCTAATCCCATTCCCTGGTGTTTGCAACCTTTCCTGCATCATGCCCAGTATGTATTCCGTGATCCAAACCATTGGTGCAAGCAATAAATTGTGCAAACATAAGACCAGGGGCAACTCCTAGGCAATCCAGCAGGCACACCTCTGTGGTGTGGTAGTGCACCTTCTAATCTGCACATGCTTGTGAAAGTCACTCAAGGCAGTGCCCAAAGCTGTACTGAAATCAAAGTATTTCAAAGGTAGTTTGTGTCCCCTGTCTGTGAGATCCATTATTCCATTAAGTTGGAGATGAGGTTTCCTTGACTTGGTTTGTTCTTGGTTGCTACTTATTTGTCATTTTGTAGGGGCTTACACACTGATTATTTTCTTCAGTTTTTAATCTAAGAAAGAAGAATGCCAGCATTACATTTGCCTTATTTCCTGGAATATCTCTTCATCCTTCATGAGCTGTCAGTGACAACTGCCAATGGTTCTGAGGTTGTCGAAGTACTTGTTTCTTACAYGAGAGTGAAACTCATTAGACCAAACTAATGTGAAAACAGCTGATTTATAAAAGTATTTTCTAGTCTGGTCTTCCCCTGCTGCATCTGACTTCTTATTCCTTTCATTTTACTAACTGCCTGATAAGGGAGTGGCATTTTTTTCTTTCTTGGCAGCCTTGGACTATAAGTGCCTAAGAGCTAGAAAGCAGAAACCTTTCCTTGGTTTTACATTTCACTATGCATCTTTTCTCTTGTTTRTGGTATCTAATTTTCAGTCATGGTCTTTGCACTCTTTTCTTTTTGTGTGTGTAAACTCTTTCAAACTCCATTGTATCAGTTCTGCCTGATTTACAGTTTCCCTGTGATTAGATCTTTAGATCACTGAAGGACTGATAATTTATCCAGTGGTTAATTTTTTGGTTTTCAGTTAATTCTGTTTTGTGCATTAAGATAGTTTTCCTGAAGGAGTTCTTGATTTATTKGACCTTAGCTACTAATTTTCAGAATTTCTTAAAATTTTCCCTGTTCAGATTTGTTGTCCCTAATCAGCTGGACAGTTACGCTTATCTAATTGTCACCCAATTTGCATTTCAAATGCAAGGTACCATCTACTGCTCTTTTWTCCTGTGCATATCTGAATAAGATTTACTTAGAATCATGGAATTGTTGGGTTGGAAGAAACCTTTAAAGCTCACCTAGTGCAGCCTCTCCGGCAATCAGCAGGAACACCTTCAGTTAGATCAGATTGCTCAGAGTTTCATCCAACCTGGTCTTGTATMATGAAATATTTTTTAAATCCTGAGATTTTTTTTCAAGTAACATGTAATTACTAACAGTTAAAAAGCCAGGAGAAGTATCAGAAGTTTTTTTTAGCACTTGTTTAATGTCATCACTCTGAATAAGATGATTTCACTCCTCCTGTGCTCATGCTKCAGATAATGCCTTTCTACCATACCATCATTTATTTATTTTTATCAATTCACTCATTTCACAGAATTACTGGGTGAGAGAAAAAAACCTATTTGCAATCTAATCAAGCAAACAAATATAATTATAGCTATGTGGTGTTTTCTTACTTGCAGTTGTCTTATCTGTCTTTGCCTTGATTGTTTTCTTGTTTGCTAATCATAAATTCAGGAAAGTGAAATTGTTTTTGTTTGCTAATCTTAAATTCAGAAAAAGGCTGGAACCCCCTCTTCCCAACGTGTACTAGACTAACTGCTTGAAGCAAACAAATTACAGCAACAGGAAGATCAAGCCAAAAACTTCATGATTATTAGCTGAGCACTATATTTATGTTATATATCTGCCTTATCTGCCACAGGGCACAGGTACTGGCTGATCTGTAGGGGCCACTGCAGTGAAATTGATGTTTTTTATGTAGATTTAAAACAATGGTCAATGAACAGGCTGGTAGTTTTTCAAAATGCTTCCCAGGGACCCTATGGCTACTTTTAATGTATTTAATCACACAGAGGACTGTTCTCAATATCTCACAGCATGGTGCTTCCTATAATTAATCTTACTTCTGCTCCATAATGTGTTCATTCTGCTCAGTGTCCATGTGGACAAGTTCCAAGCATGTGCTATCCTCCAAATCATGTTTGTGTATTACCTAGGGGAGAAGTGACTGGCATGTAACACAGTGATGCCAAGGGCACCCAAATAGTTAAACAAAACAGATACATGGTCAGGGAAACTAATTCTATACCCACTGGTTCTTCACATGTACAAATCCAAGAAAAACTGCCTCATCAAGATGCTGTTAGTTATTCAGTGACATCCTTTCTGAATGGGAAAGCTGCTTTCATTGCTATATATGAGAACTTAATTTTTAATAACTTTTAAAGCTCCAGTTTTCCAAAAGGTTTACCTAACATACAATGATTTTATTAATCATTATGTGATTTTCACAATAATTTTCCTAAATGAGTGAATAATTTAATGACAAGTCTCTATTTTTGTAATAAAATTCAGCAGTAAAAATGGTTTCTTTCATCACATAGAACAAATAAGTGTTCAAAGTACAATTTATGTTTAGAACAACAGCTGAATATCAAGAGAAAACTAGGGAGAGCTGTCAGCTTCTTCTCAGAAAATGCTTTAAATGAGAATAGACAAAAATGAAAAAAATATGTAGTTCTGTGTATTCAGGGCAGTGAAACAAAACACGACTTAGTAGATTTTGGATTTTTAGCTCTTCAACCTCAGTGACTCAGTTCTCAGATTTTGGATATAAAAGCTTATGTGTGTAATGAAATGAACAGACATGGTATTGTTCTGGATATTTTTACACACTTATTTAGGATTTAATACCTTTAGTTTGGAAAAAAACACATTTTTGCCATGGTGCCACTAGAAAGGGAAATTTTTTGGGTGCAGGTGTTCCTAGAAGATATAAACTATGTTTTACATTACCTGGTGTAGTTATCTGTTCTTAGCAGCTGTTTTGACTGTGTGGGACTTTGTTTAAAGTGAGTTCAAGTCTAAAAATGAGTCAACTGGCTATTACAACATGTAGGGAAAGAAAGAACTTTTAGTTAGAAAAGAAAGGACTAGTCAGTCAAGGCAGGAGAGATGTAACAAAATTTCTAAAATATAACAAGTAGCAGAAGTRCAGTAGTTTTGCAGAAGAAACTGTTATACAAGCACTTCAGGGAAAAAAGCTGATATTGCTACTAGGGAATAGATCATGTATATTATTGGTTAGCAGACATCTGAACTTTTATACTATTGGATATCCAGGCTCACACTATTCTAACCTGGTAGYGAAAATATTATAAAAGTTATGTGCACTTTTAATAAATGTTTCTGGATATACCACATCTGGGGACTGTGCCTCATACATTGCAACAACAACTTCTTTCCCTGCTTTGGCTCTTTCTCTATCAAGCCAGCCCACTGGTGTAGATCAAAAAAGTTCACTTCTGTTTGGTCCTGTTCAACTTTATCTCTTGCCAATGTGGCATAGGGGCCTGCCTTGTTCTGCTAGTGGCCTTAGCCTGCTCTCCTGCATCCCCCTGGATGAGAACCCCTGTGCACAGTGTGTTGCACTGGTGCTTAAAGAAGAAAATCCACACTGTGGTTTCATTTTCCCAATGCCATATTCTCCTTCATCTGTGACTGGGACTCTTGTTTTTGTCACCTGTTAGTGCCTGGGGTGTTATGAATTATGGTTGGTTGCTGAGGGTAAAGCTTTGTGATATGGCTTGRGCCAGTTTGGAGGTTCAGTGATGCCTCCAGGGCAGTTTGACCCCATCACTCTCTGYCTCATTTCCCTCCTGTTTTACCTGCAATTCTTTGCTTTGCAACCCTGACCTCYCTGTTGAGCTGACTATGTGCTTCCTATGATCTTGCTCCAAGCCAGAACAAACTTGCTTAACCAGTAGAAAACAAATCTAGTGAGAAAAAGCATTTCTTTGCYGCTGTGTTAGTGAGTTGGTTATTTTGGGGGCAGGGAAAATGTAGGCAGGAATGTGTGTTTGCATGGGGACTTGGACTCGCTTTCTGATAACAGGAAATATCATCTGCATCACATAACCCCAAACTCAGAACTGATTCAGGCACACGTACAATTTACTTAAGGGTGAGACATTACAGTGCACCAGCTGAATGTTGGTAAGCTACRATAAACTTAGCCATGGATGAGACTTCTGCACTAGCTCCAGTTATTTGAATAATAACTCTCTGATAAACACAACATTTGAACTTTAGTTAAATTCCCTTGTTCAGTAGGTTTTTTGGAGTTAACCTTCAGTCAGCAGAAAAATCAATGGATGAATGCCAGTCTGTGTAATTCTGCTAACAGCCTTGTGCTTTAACTAAAAAGCCCCTCGTGCTTAGGCAGGTAAAATTTGCCACTGGAGACATTAGCATTGTTCTATTGATTAGAGAAAGACCTTTGACTTTCCCATCTAGAGCACTGAAGGAAGGGCAAACTGGGTGCCTAAGGCTGGTTGATTGGAGCCTACTCACTGAGCATTCAAATAAAGATAGTTCATAGAAATGGAGGAAGCCTGACTTTGGGAAGGCATCTTGAAACTGCTCAGTCCAAAGCTGCTGCTCAGGGCAGGGTCACCTAGAGCAGGTCAGGGGTGTGTATACTCAGATTTTGAATATTCCTAAGGATTGTGACTCTGTGACCTCTCTGGATAATCTGGTTCAATCACTCTTAC
This sequence comes from Alauda arvensis, assembly GCA_902810485.1. Lineage (NCBI taxonomy): Eukaryota > Metazoa > Chordata > Aves > Passeriformes > Alaudidae > Alauda > Alauda arvensis. Next base: position 5,576,236 of record CADDXX010000002.1, on the reverse strand, counting down.
AATTAAGAAGTTTTCTTATTTTAAAATAGACTTTCTTGTTTCTTTCATTGTGTACCCACTGACTCATGTCTTTTATGGAATGCTGTTGAAAAGAGTCTGGCTGTTTCCTTTACTTCTCCCTATCAGGTATTTATAGACTTRATTCCYTSTGAGCCTTCTCTTCTCCAGTCTAAACAGCCCCAGTTCTCTCAGTCTCTCTTTGTATCACAGGTACTCCAGCAGTTCAGTCACTTTTGTTGCCCTCCACTGGACTCACTCCAGTATGTCCATGTCTTTCTTGTGCTGGAAAGCCCAGAAGAGGACCCAGCACTCCAGGTGTGTCTCACCAGTGTTGAGCAGAGGGRAAGGATGACCTCCCTYAATCATCTGATAGCGGTTTTCCTCATGCAGCCTTGTGAGGATGTTGGCCTTTTTTGTTGTAAGCTTTGCAAGCTCTTGCTCAGCTTGTTCACCAAGACCTTAAGGTCCTTCTCTGCAAAGCTGCTTTCCAGTCAATTGTTCCCCAGCATGTACTGGTGCACATAGTGCAGGCAGTTATAATCCATGAACTCCAGGGTTTTCTGTCTTTTCTGCCATTCCTCCAGCAGATGTTGGGGTGGCCTATGAGCACAAAGGCCTGTGAGAGTGAGATTTCTTCCAGATGATGCTGAAGAAAGCATCATCTACTAATTGTTTATGATTAGGTGGTTTGAACCACAACGTCAACAAACTATTTTATAAAGTATTTTAAATCCAGGTAATCTCACTGTGGTATGGAAATATCTTAGATGTGTCCTGAAAGAATCATCCTCTTGCTAATAAAGAAAAAAATATAGAACAGAAACTGAAGAATGAAATATGAATAGCAAGATTGAGTAAGAGTCTCCTAAGAAATTACCTGATTTAAGTGAATTTTTAAAATTATGTACACATCCTTAGTATATCCTGACTACATTGTTGATTAATAATTTAAAAGCAAACTTTCCAAGGAAAGGAACCTCTCTTCCTTTGGGTTTTGTATGGGAATTGCATTGATGCTTCAATCTATTAACAACTGTTCAGTTAGCTCAGCAAAAAAAGAAAAAAAAAAAATCTTGAATCTGTGGAGTAACTGTGTGTAAAACTCTACTTGTCCTTGAATTTTTTCCCATTTAAATATTCTGTGTGTGGACGACAGTCTACAGAGGACAGTGCAAACACAAGTGCAATGCATATATGTGTGATATAACAGAAATGAAAAGCAGGATTAAAACCATCAAATCTGACAGAAGGCAGTAAGCAACACAACACAGGACAATAAGATTAGGATGATGAAATGCTGTACTAAGAGGTAAAATGGTTTGATAGKTAGGATGGGTTAATGAGGCAAGGCTTCATAATTGCACAACTAAAATATTAGGACAGGCCAATGGATAGAAGAAAGCAGGACAACAGYGAGTCAGAAATCCTAGGAGTGAGGTTTTTAATTCTTCACTGTGGCACTAATAATCCCTGACAGACACTGCTTTGAGATTCATGTAGATATGAAAGTTTTAGTTCTAATTGCTTGGTTTGTGTGGCTTTCTTTTATCTGACTTTCAGAACAGCAATATTATGTCAAACTGGGAGCTCAGTGCCATGACAGGTTGGCTGGGACAGACTTAATTGCTCTGGTTTAAAACATCAGTGTTGCCAAGCCCATCACTCTGAGAGCAGTTCCTCACCCATCTGAGGCACAGGACCACCAAAAAGCAGCTGCTCTGTATATGATTCTAAACAAGTTTCCCTAAGGAAGACAGATAATGAAAGAAGATATTACTGCAAAAGAACTACGAGTGACATCCTGTAACTGCAAAAATCAGTGCTAAATGACAATCTCTTTACCTATAAAATCTCTAAAGATTAACATGTTAATGTGTGGTTAACAACCCAGTTCTGAAAACAACAGGGAAAGATTTTAGGTTTCCTAATTTCTTCCATGTAATTAAAGRAAACTGGTTTTCTTAGGTGTGCAAGTTTGTGGGATTGAATCCCAGCAGTTTRTTACATGGGATGTGTGTTAAAACAGTAGAATTGGGCATTTACTTTTATACTTRCATCAATCTCTGTCATGGAAGTGTAGGAGAACTGTGTGTCTCTAGAGCCAAAAATGGTGTGAATACCACAATACTGTGCAACAATGAAAAAAGYTGCTTAGGAGTTGAGTAGGGTTCCAGGCAAACATGCAGGTAATCTATTTTGGAAAAACCTACCTGTCAAAAACACTGAAAGTTCACTTTGGAAAAGCATTTCAAGAACATGAATATTTTCCAGCCACCTAAATGGATCCAAATTCTTGTGAAYTTCTGTTTCCAAAAGTGGTGAGCATACCATTAAGACCAGATTTTCCTTTATTTTGGCTCTGATCTTGTGTATRTTTCCAACACCAGAAAATACTGGAAATCAAATGGAAATTGAAAGCTGAAGGCAGGAGCTTTTCAAGYAGTAGAACTGAAACCCAAAGTTCTTTTTCAGTTTACAATGAAAAGTTTAGCTTGACATTTTGCATGCTATAAGTTTCTAGCTCCCTTTCATATGCTGTCACAGTGTATTGCTGTCAGTTTGAAACTAGGGAAGATTTATAAGGAAGTAGTTCGTGGGTTTTGGGGCTGGRAAACATTTTCTCACATTGAGAAGAACTGAGGAGGTGGAGGGTGGAAGCACTGTTTCTGACAGCARTTAGATATTAGTATACATATGAGGAAATTCTCTAGGAAAGAAATTATAAAAAACCATGGTATGGTAATGCTTTTCATGATCATTATATGCTTATTTGGAAATAACCAAGTACTGCTTAGGCAAGTCCTTTCTTTCTGTTTAGGTAATAGTTCTMAGTGAAAGTATAGGGAATGACATTCAGAAAAATAAGTAGCTGGTTATGATTTGGACATGGTATTGAGTCCCTCAGTGCTTCCTGCCTCAGGAAATGTCAGTTGTCACAGGACTTAGGGAACATGAAGCAGAAGGACATTCTGGTCTGTAATTTTGTGACAGAGGTAAGTGTTTCACAGCAGGCCCTCCTGCCTGCAGCGTCCTGCCCAGAGCAGACGGACACCCACATGGCCAGCTCAGTTGCCTCAGCATTGCCCAACCAGTTAATAAGTTCTGACCTTGATTTTGTGTATGCAAATTAGGGACACCTGTAACATGGCCAGATTCTTCTCCCAGATGAGCCCCTAGCACAGCATGTAAAAACCTGAGYTGTACCATCTGCACTTTGGTGTCTGCATGATTATAACACTATCCTTGAATTTAGAGAATATGGCTACAGGGAAAATGGCAGAGGCTGTGTGTTAACACAAGTAAATAATGATTGCAGATACAACTCGTGTACATGGCACAAAGGCTAAACATTTCTTAAAAGTAGGGATCAGCTGATGTGTTTTCTCTGCCCTTTCTTTGGCAAATAAGTAACRATTTCTCTGTTCTGTGATTTCCAAATGAGGTCTTACCCAACACAGGGGAAAGGTTTGCTTTTATAATCATACTGACAAAATACACTAATGAAGGTGTAGATTTATCAGCAAATGGAGACTRCTTATACTGCTTATACTGATCCCCTGAAGAAAAGAACACTGGCAATCTGTCCTCTATCCCTGTTTTGATTACTATAATTAAGACTGTGCTTGGATTTTTGGCATAGGAATGAACACAAAATAATGCAGCTTTAGCTGATAATCTATACTGACATTTAAGTTTTGCCTTGGAGGAAAGTGACTCCTTGCCCTCCCACCTTGACTTCTTAATATGGATTTCTTAAAAATGTAGAAAGAGCTTCCACTGTTTCCTTAACACGTTATTCTTAGTGATGGGTGTTGATTTTTCTCATTTTAACCTTCAGTCAATGGGAAGAGAACAGAAGTTGGATCTATAAGAACCGGGACAGAAAGGAGGCATAATGTTGCCTTATCCTTGTACTATCAGTCCTAACATTTTCTCTCTTCCAACTGCTTATATCAGCTGTGATCAGGAGYAGAAACAAGATTATTTCAATGTTTGTGAAGCAGTAGAAGGGGTATATTTAGAGCAGAAATATTTCTGGATAAAAAAAAAAGAAAAGAAGCTTAAAGATACTTTAACTTGTCAGTAACTTGTATTTGAGTAAACAACTTTTCAGACTTTTGTTGCCAAGCCTTTTGTAGCCCCAGACACCTATTGCCTCTAAATGAACTGGTCATTTATTTTTCAAATAGTGTTTGTTATAGCACTTCTAGGACTTTGCAATAAGGAGGTTAGAGAAAGCAGAAGGACTTCATCTAGCAAAATCAGGACATCATGTTCTCATGTCCTTTAAGATCAAACATAGATTARTCTCCTGCATTTGCTTCACCCTTCTATGTAAATATGTAAAAACACRGACTGGATTATTAAGTTTACCTTGCTCAGTCACTCTGGTGACACTGATCCATATGTCAACTTCCTAGAGATCAGTAAAAGATAAGATTAGTAGGGAAATAAAGTTCAAGGGTCAGCACTTTGATAAACAAGCACAGCTGAAGGAAGTCCATTGAGGTGAAATTGCTTAAAACGGACATGTCAAGTAGCCATTTAAATTTCAGGTCTTAGCTTTATAGAGCAAATAGGCAGAGAGGAAAAATGAGCCAGGCAATGTGTTCCTAACACAGATATTCCAGTGGAAGAGAAGACCATTTATGAGACTTTTCCTGATGTTTCCAACTGCTGTGGTGCTTCTCTGTCCTTCAGCTGACATTTTGCATCTGGGCCTTTTAATCACTTGGATAAYACCTCACAAAAGACAGGTTTGTCTCCTATCCTTACTGAGAGTCCTCCCTGAAGTATTGTGCTGCTGCTGCTATTGCATAAGAAGAAGTGAGATTGCATTCCTCTAAGAGAAACAGAGGCCTTACAGTGTTTTGCTCATGCAGAGCCTTCTGCAGAAGTAGAAGGAGTTGCAGGGATAATGCCCATGACTGCAACAGCTGTGGGAGCAATTAGAGTGGTAGATACATCCCTGAAAATAAGGGGAGCCACAGGGCTGRGAGACAAAAAGTGATCAGACACTCAGGGCAGGATTATGCTTAACAGCTGACAAGCTCCACCTGTTTGTTTTTTTTTTTGCACCTGCTTACTTACCTAGGCTTTTCTCTTGACTACCTGAGTAAAGTGCTTTGCCCACTGAGTAGGTTTAACTTYAAAAACATAGTGAATAAACAGATTTTGGAGAACTGTGTTGTTTTTGATCTTTGAGAGCAGCTTCTTTTTGAAACACAGGAGCACAGACAGAAGCAGCTCTTGTCAGTGGCATGAATCTTCTGGAATTCCTGCTGGTTTAAAAGGAATTGGGGATCATAGGAGGCAAAGAGGAAAGAAATCTGGTCCTTTCCGGAGCTATACATGTCTGATTCCCTTTGATCTTCTGCTCAGCATTTGATTAAATCTTTTTGTGCATACTGGTCTACCTAATCAGAGGTAGTTTGCAATACCTCTGTCTGAAGTTATATGCTTSCAGGCTGCCTCTGGAATCTTGCAGACCAGAACACAAGGGCTTGRTGGTATTAGCATTCATAACCAAGGAGATATTTAAGGTCAATTTCACGGGGTTTTTTAAAGATTTTTCAGTTCTCCAGGCACAATAAATTCAGTATTGGTTCATTGCAGTGAAGTAACACTGCAAAATAGTCTCTCAGCATTAATATTACCTTGGTGATTACAGTGGGAAAGTACCTTATACTCATTTCTCAAGACTGATGTCAGCAGAGTGTTTCAGTTAGAGATATACTTTAATCATAATCTCAGATAAACTAGATMTGAACATCTTTCAAATGTCAGAATGCTTAATCCTACAGTGACTTTCACAGTGAGTCTCCTTTCCATAATGAGTCAGACACTCAGTTTAAAGATAGTCCCATATGTAGAAGTCCCAGATCTAACTTCCTGCCTTGCTATTATTTCTACAGATTTAAAACTCTGATAATTGAGACTTAGGCTGCACCTATGCTGCTGAATTAAATCACTCCACAGCATTCCCAGGAACTTGTTGGAAAAGATCCTGGCACTCTTTTCAACCATAATAACTACTGTTTTCTCAAAGACTTTCTGGGCCCAGTGTGGGGCTTAGTAAATGCCAGGGTCTGTACTTGCTGTGGCAGTTTGGATGACCCTGCTGTGGAGGCTAAGAGAACTTAATAGAAGACATGTGGCAACATGTGTCAGCTGATCTCAGAGCCAGAAAACAGGCCCTGGCACATTTCCTTTACTAGTGTAGATGTAGATATGGCCTCAGGGCTTTCAGCTTTGGCTCTGTGATTTGTTAGGAAATGTTTTCCTTTGGATAAGACCATAAGATGAGTCACTTTATCTGTTTATGACTTGCAAAGGAGTAGAAGCTAAAGATCTCATGATAAATTTAAATAAAAATACAAGGAGAGGTCACATGTACCAGGTTATATTTCTTGTCTWGGTTGGTAGCATTTGAAATGCAAATTTTTAACTAACTGTAGTACTGTTGATACTTGGTTTTCTATATTTCAGTGTGATTTGACATATTGGAGGTATGGCAAGCTAGTGGAAAACTCCATTTGATTCTTTCTGTTCCATTCTGTGCCCATTGCATTTTGTTTTAGCAGGATCTTTAATTACAAAATGAATATAATAATTTTGGTGAAAGATCTTGTAAAAGATCTGTTCTTAGTGCTCAATACTTACTGACATAAAGCAAGAGATGAAGACAGTTTCTYTCTCATAACAAGATACCATTGAAACACTGGGAGYGATATGTGTATCTGTATCTCTGAGGAATCACAGGGCCAAGCAGAAAGTTTTACTAATTATGGTGATGAAGTGGGACAGTCAAACTGAAATTCACCCTTGGTATTGCACTGCAAATTTGAGTTGTTTCATGCAATGTCATGTGGATAGTTGAAGAGCCATGTCAATCCCAGCCACCTGGGGCARCTCTGGACTATTTTCCTGAGGGGTTTGACCCTGTTGCTGGAAGCTCAGGAGGGATGTGCTGGAATAGGGAGAGAATGGCACTTTGGTCTAGTTCATTCCACAGTGGAGGGAGAGCTGTGGCAAGCTGATGTGAGCTCAGGGTGTGACTCCTGTCTGAGGGAATCTTAGGTAATCTTATTACAGTGCCCCCTTCTCCTCAGTTACAACACTGTCACTCTGAAATTTCAGCATACTCATACTAGGAGAGAAAAAAACCAGTCCACACCAAACAGAAAAGCTTTGAATCATGTAGCCCATTGCTCTGTCAATGCAAGATTATAGCTCTTGAACATCAGTCTTGAACAGATTTACTGGCTCAAATTAAAGGACTTTTATTCCTTCCCTTTGGGGAATTTTCCATTGTTAGAAGTAACTTTTATTTGATGCCTCAAAAAATAATAGCTTCATTTTCTTATTTGCCTTTGTGTTTTCCTCCGTAACTCTTTCTGTGCCATGCCCTCCAAAAGACACTGGAGAGAGATATAGGATCCCAAAGCAGCCACAACTCAAACCTACCCTTAGTACAAGACCTAGATTTCACAGGTTAGTTTGAAGTGCTGGGATGTAATTATGTCCTATTTGWGTCATCATTCAGTTTGACAGCAGCACACAGTTAACTCTTTCTCATCTAATATTTTTGGTTCCTTATTATGTACAAGAAGACAGAACGCATAGGATGTTAGATTGCTCAAGTGTGATTGGTGGTATTTTAACTTGACTTTGTTTCTAGTTAAGAAAAGACTTTGGTTTAAAATTTGAGATAATGGAAGTATTTACAGAAGTTTTCAACTTTGGATTCCACACATTCTCCCTTTTATTCTGCAAGTCTTCCTTCTTYTTTTAAGCACATAACTTCTGAATGACAAGAAAATAATAAACAAGCCTCACCTCATTTACCAAGGTAAGCAGGTTGTTTTCAGATAAATTATCAGTTTAAACTAATATGCAAGCATAGTGGAAAGGCAGAGGTCTGCACTGTAGGTTAGCAAGTCATCCACCTTGAACATCAAGACAGCCTCACACTGAGGATTGCCATCCCCACTGAAGGGCTCAGAGTTTAGTTTTCACCAACAGCCTCATGACAGCGGACAGAACTCGAATAATCAAAGCATTTGACTTTTTTTTTAGAGAAATAAGCAATCTTTAAGTGTTGTGCCTAATTTTGCTTGATCTGTTTTACAGTGTTTACAGACTACCAGTGGCAAGCCAGGGGTGTTCCATGTTGAGCTGTGTGCTGATAAAAGCATGGTAATGAGCTGTGGGTATATGGGGTTTTTTTAATACCCAATAGGACTTCATAAATCAGTCATGTAGTACATGTTAAGTGCCCATTAAAAAAAAAAGAAAAAGAAAAATCAGTGGTCATCAAATCTTTGGGCGTTGGCATACATGATGCTCTCACCTCCTGTCCTCATATTCTTAGACACCTACAGATGAAGGATTTACTACCATGCATGCCACTGTGGAAGGAGTCCTTAGCCATGTTTGTGATTCCAGTGTTGTATCYCTGTTGCCATTCTGTAGGCTTGTCTGCCCATCTGAAAAGATGTTCATTTGGTTGGTTTTTTTCACTTGCGCTGAAGTTATGCTAAGGTAAAAATCCAACTCGAACCAGACCCTTTGCTTTCATCTCTGGGACATGTAAGCTTACTGCTGTACCTCAGTGAGTTCCTCACATTCTGTTTCCAGCTAGGCTCCAGGYACCTGCAATTSTTTGCTTGTGAGATGCTGTGATACTTGACCAGAATCCTTCCTCAGAGTCACCATCATTTAGCAAGAGAGAAAAGCAATAGAGAAAGGTATTTGAGACAGCCATGTGAATATTTTGTCTAACCTAATCTCACACTTCATTGCAAGCAAAGCTAGATAAGCTTCCCTTAAAGCACCAGAGCAGAACCTGCTGCCAGCTGCTGAGAAAGGGTGTCAGTACAGGTRTGAGAGCCTGACTGACTCTTGGAGGTATCTTCAAAAGACTCTGTGTCCTTCAATTCTTCACTTTTCAACAATGCTTCTAAATACTGCATCAATTTACCCATGTGCTCTCTCCTCTCGTAAAATTGGCTTTGGTGCTGCTAGGGCCTAAACGAACTGTATGAAATGATTCCCTGTTTTTACATTTGGCTCTGCCACATAGKACCCATKCACAGCACATGTGCAGCTCTGCAAACCACATGTGATTCATAGGTGTCTTCTCCAGACATTTCTTCTTCACTTCTGTTTGAGTTGTCTCCCACTGCTGAAGCTTTCAGGTTGTTATGGGGGAAGGTCAGGCATTCAGGAGTGTCCAAGGTGAGGTACAAAGCACTGATTTCAGTGGGGAACTGTGCACAGTTTGCAGAACCCCTCCAAAGCATTTGATGAACAATATGTTGCCAGAGTGGATGGTAATGCACTCCATTTATCTCATTTCATGAAGTTGGATGTTGAAGGTCTTTGAAGGTCTCCCTTAGATCATGCCAGTCAAAAGAGAGGGCAATTTGTTAATTTCATCTGTTGTTTGTTTGCTTTTCCTCTTCTTCAGTGGCATAAATTGATGGTCTCTGGCAAAAAGGTAATAGCATCAGATAGTGACAGTATCATCTGATSCTCCCAAATCTTTTGATTATCTGACAGTAGTTTAAAGTGCACMTCTATGCTGAAAAATTATTCTGGAAATGGCATTGTGAGGTTCTGTGCCTATCATCTCCAAATTATTTCTATATCAGATTTTCTCTGTGAGCAATGAAAAAGACACTTAATTTTGCTCCTGTCTGTCAGCCCCTGTGAACRTAACCTAAACTTGAACTTCACATTGGATTCTTTTCTTCTCCCTTGAGATTGCCAGCAATAGAGCCCTCAATGGACCAATTTAAGTCTTCAGTTGCACCATAGCAAGTCTACCATCTATAAGTGGACCTCACTGCCACCTGTAAACCTCTATGCTTTCTGCACAGATGACTGCAGCCCATTAAACAGGTCTGTTGATGTATGGCAACAGGAAATTCATATTATCATCCTGTGTCTTTACTACTTTTGGTATGTGAAAAGGAGTTTTTTGCTCCATATGAACTACTGGCTGTTATTCTTGTTCTATTGTACTCTTTTGTAGCCCCCTCTAATCTTGTCAAAGATTATACAACCCATTTGATGAATGTGTCCTCCCATCTCTCTGTAGGTTGAAGAACATTTGTTGTTCAAACTGTTCTGCACTTTATTTCTTTACTTGAAGTACTAAAATATGTTTTCCACATATATGCATACAGCAATGCATATATTAACAAAAGTGTGCATGCTGCAACATCTTTTTCTAATAGCTTTTTTCACAAACCAAGTCCCCAGAATTCTGAATTGTTAAAACAGTAGTACTTCAGCAGTCAAGGGGCACAATATAAAAGGAAGTTTGTGCAATTAAAGTAGTYTTTCTTTCTTGATGGATAGTTTGACCAGATTGTGAAGAAGAAAGAATACGAATATCAAAAATAAAGCAAATAGCATTTTTGAAAAAGAAGGTTTCAGTAGACTTTGTCTACCTGCTAACTTGCCTTATTCAGGATTCAGTTAAACTGTTGATTTACTATATTAAATGTACTTAAGAAAGCATGGTAGAAGCAGCAATATGCATCCTGAATTCTAGCCCCCCAGAGAAGGCCACCACTATTACATGTGAGAGATTAATACAACATACAAAWATAAGAAAATAAATGAAGTCATTTCATAAAATCGTACTAGTTTTGGATTCTAAAGGTTTAGCTCTGTTTCTTTCAGATGATCAGCTGTAGACCCTCCATGGCAGTCTCCAGGCTGGATAATGTCCCACRTACTTTGAAGGTGGGTCCAGGCTCCCTTACATGAGAGGAAATCCTGGATATATATACTGGGATTTCCTTTCAACTAGGTCTCTGAGGAACTGGTTGTTGGATAAGCTTGCCCAGTGTAAAGTGGGGAAGGGGAKAGATTAATTACCTTCTGTTGAGGTCACTGTGTAGCTATGAGACCCAGATTTGTACAGTGCCAATTTAATTTTAGGAACTGTGTTGTATATTGGCTGGATAAATTGATTACAGAAAACCCACAAAGCACAGAGCCCATCAAAGGGAATGCAGTGGAATGATTTCCACTTTGTTCTGCAATGTGTCAGAGGTGCAGTGGTCATGGGAGCAGAGGGATGTTGAGTCTGCCAGCACAGGGGCCACTGCTGTCTTCCTGACTCCTCCTGAGCACTTCCATTGCACCTGTGGTGTTGGCAATATCATAGACATCTGTAAGTCACATTACAACTGTACAACTGAATTGACAAAAATTCTGTTATATAAATAGCTGCTGAAGGGACTGGTAATGGAAATGGGTTCTGCTGTTCCTCACATAACAATGTTTCTAACCATTGCTCTTCCAACAGGCACCAAAAATAAGTAAAACTGAGAAAGTCCATCCTCAGATTRCTATAAGAGATTGTGTGGAGTCCTAAAAAATGTTTATGTTCTATGCTGCTCCTCTGGCAAAGACTTACATAACTCACTGGTGGCTCCATCACTCATGAGCAAAGCACTCATCCCAGATGCATGGCCATAAAATCTTTATAGTGTCTTGCAAAGTGTGGTGTGCCATAATGTTTTATAGCCATGCATTTGGGATGACCATATTACATCATCACATTTTTCCCCATGAAGATTTTGGCTTACTGCTGCTCTAAGCCAACTAACTTTTACAGATGGTTCCTAGAATAGCTAAAAAATCACTGCTTTGGTTTTTGTTGTCAGCCTGAATTTAATGTACTCCTTTTCTTTCATTAAGTCCCAGAGTCAAGCTGCAGAGGAAGTGGAATAGCACAGTCAATACATGACTGGATTTGCTTTTAGTTGTGTCAATCACATTGTCTCTCTCCACTATTAAACATTTATGCTGTGGTAATGTTTTCATAGCACAGCTGATAGACAGGAGAGGCACAGGAGCAGTGTGAATGAGATGTGTGTCCTGGGCTCTGGTTTGTGTGCTGCCAGCCCCTGGGGAATCTATCTCTCCCAGAGATTTAATGGTGTAAAGCACTTCCATATCCTAAAGAGATACTTTCTGTCTCAATTTTTATTTACTCTCCCTTTGGTTCCTGCTACTTCTCAGGGACATGAATTAGTGATTCTGTCCTTCTGTGACCCTCTGAGCCCAGGAATATGCAGCCTGGAGTGAAAAAAGAAAAGAAGGAACTCTCCACTCACAGGAAGTATGAAGTTATTTTGTCCTTGCAAGTTATGACAGTGCATCTTCCAACCATGTTCACTATGTGTAAAATATGAAACCTTGAAATATAACCACTTTAAAGAGTACATTTGTATTTGAAAATAAAATAGGAGATAGGTCTAGTATTTTTTAACAAATAATGTGGTTTCAGAATAAGTACACTTACAAAAACAAAATATACAGAGGAAGGCATTGCAAATTTAGAACAGAATTGAYGAAAAAACCAGTTTTCAGATTCAAGGCAGTCTATGTCAGGGAACAAAACAATTTAAAGAGTTTAAACCGGTCTTATGGTCTGAATAATGAACATTCCTCAGCTTTTAACCATAATTAAATGAATTACATTAGTTAAAATATTAGTGCCGATGGGGGAAGATAAGGCTATGAATCAGTGCCAAAATGCATTAACTAAATAGGGCAGAAAAAAGTTCCAATTCAGATTTCTACTCATCTCTTTGATTTTTTGTTATTATTTTTTATTATTTCCAAGCTAATTTACCCAGAGTATGTTTCCCTGTTATTAGGTAATTTCATCTTCTAACACTTTGTTACTTCTTGTTTCCTGAGCAGTCATTTAAAACWGGTTTCAGCAGACTTTCAGAAGTCCCAGATTAACCAAGATTTGCAATTTTATGCTTGATGATCATCAGTATGCAAGAAAAGGAAATGAACGTCACCCGCTGTCACCCAATCACTCATTGTCATCTGGGTCTGACAGCAGGCAGACTTTGACTGAGTTCCTGCCATACATTTTCAGCTGCTGAACAAATGGGAAAACTTGGAAACACCACAGTGCTAACTTAAATATGCAAATGGTGTTGATGTAGTCCAATGAGTGGAATGCAGAGCAGTGTTTGTGCCTGATGTATTAAATGATCACCCCTTTCTCATGAGGAACAGGTCCAGTGATCAAGTAAGTAGTATTGGTTGTAATTGAATGAGCTAAAGAAGAGAATATCTGAATAATTGATCTTTAGGCAGGAAGCTTGCAAACAGAATTAATAAAATGGAACAAAAAGTAATCTTTTGCCATATGTCTAGTGCTGTCTGGTGCTGATGACTGTCTCTAATACATGCTTGAGTCTTAATGAGTAGCTCCTCTCTATGTTTATTTATACTTTCAAGCAACAGTTTATGTGTGTCTGGTAATGGTGAAAAATGTCTTCCAGGTGCAGCATAATGCAAATGTTGACGACAAAGCTCCGAGGGACAGAACTGAGTTTTGCAGCTGACAGCTGCATGTGTGATGTCCCCTGCTGGAGTAGTTTAATACAGACCACAATCAATTAATTATGTTTATACTTTGTGGAGAGCACTGCAAATACTGTTAGGTACAGTAAGAAAACCAGTTTTGGAAAGGCATCGATGGAAATGCATATATTCTGTACTTAAAATAGCTGCTACTTACATCACTAATATCTTAATTTTCAAAACTAAAAAAAAAAAATTATATGCCCTCATGTGCACTTTTGCATCTTCCTTCTTTTGACATTTAAGTTGGTGCAAAGAGTGAAAGTAATTTGAGTGCAGTTCTTCTATGAGCAGTGTCTGGATGAAAAGAGCGTTTTAGAGTTCACTGCTTGTGTCAGTAAATTCCAGATCAGATCTGSTTTAATTTTCACAGAAAATGTAAAGATGACTTAATCTGATATAAGTTTAAGTTATTTATTTTTAGATGGGTATTGCATTACACATCACTGTAAATTGAGGAGTCTGATTTCTGATCCTGGAAAAAAAATCATCTGTGGAGCTATATTCTTTCTTTCCCCACCACATTATTTTCTATTCATCCGCCATCATCTTTTAATGAAGAATTTTGCAGTGAAAATGCCCTTATCATTTTGCTTTGTTAACTGCATTGAGAGGAAGAGGACGCTCGTTCTCCCACAGAGCTAGTTCTAACGTGATAAAAGAAGTTTAAATCAGTACAAACAGCACCCAATTTGCAGACTTTGCAAGCATCCAGCTGAGGAACTAAATCTCTGAACACATGTAGATTTACACCTCCTTTTTAAACAATTTGCRGCTACTGCAGTTTGATCTAACAATAGACATTGTCTCTCAAATCKTCCCAATGTTAACCTATAAATAAGAACTATTCGATCTAGCACTACTCAATACACTGGAATCCACTGCCAGCATGCTGCATTTCCAGAGCTGGAGGGTTTCTTTSCCCAGAATGCAGAGATGCAGCACCGGGAGCCACTGCACCACACAGGGACCTGCAATTTCAGTATTCCAGCCCGAGCAAGGCAGAGAGCAGGGTATGCCAGAGGCTGGCTCAAGCAGCTGATTCGGATATTGGCTGCTTTGTCAACACTTGTTATGGCCAAACTGTCTTCAATAGAGATCTGGCCTTGAGCAGCTATTGTGAAACTGCTTCTTTCAATTAGCTCTCCAAAGRGATGCTTCATCCCACACTGAGAGCCCATTTGTGTGGTTTTGGAACAGTCTAAACTGTCACTCCCCCAGCACTCTCAGKGTAGGAAAAGCTCAGAAATAGCCTAGAGAATGTGTTGCACCTATCTGATGTCCATCCTTGACAGCCTTCCAGCTTAATCGCAAGAAAGATGGGATAAAAAAAATCCCTTGTTTGAGTGTTTCTAATTTTCTTATGTATTTAGAGGGCTCCATGTGTAACACAGTTTAAAGCAATGCCAAAATATAAGCAAAGAAATCTCTAAACTTGCAGACCCACCTAAATATCTATTTTGCACTAACTYGTGGCCAGTCTCCAGGCTTGCTTTGGGCTACAGGATCCAAGTCCTCTTGTTTTAAGCCAATTCAGCATTTTCCTCATTCATATTTTATATTTTCTTCATTCACAGCCCTTCCTGTGCTATGGCTTCTACTTCTGCCTTAAGGTATCAGCTTTGGTACTCGGTTACAGTCAGGAAAATACCAACACTTTTCATCCACTCAGATCTGTGATGAACAGGAATGAAAAAATGCCCACTAGCAATTTCCCATTTGCTGTGCACKGCACTATTGCATTCCTGCCACCGTGTGCTGTTCTGTGAGACTCTAAATTAACCTAATTAATGTGATTTAGGGTGATGCCTGTTTACCAAGCAGCAGTCACAAAAGAGTTTTCTTCTCTGTTCTGTCACCAGGAGTCTGCCTTCTAGGTAAGAGCCTCTCTGTTGCACAAAAGGTTCTTCTCCATGCTTTTTGTAGCTGGGGTTTTGTGAGAGGAATGCAGGTTTATTGTTCTTAGTCTGATGTAAATGTACCTTAAGAATTGGGAGAACTTGGGGATAAAACTGATATGTAAGCAAAGACCCTCTCTTAGTGCTTTTTGGTTGCTAGGGCTTTTTAAAACCTAGTTTCTTGGGGCTAATAGCCCAATAAATTAGGTAGTCCAGTTCAGTTTCTTGAGAATTATTGAACTGAAAGGCCTCCAGGCAGAAGTTTTATTTGCACCTGTTTATCTGTGAGGGGTTTTTTTTTTCTCAGATAATTTTTGAATGACCAGGAGCTAAAATTTCCTTTTTGGTTTTCTTTCACCTCCCCAAATGAAAGCAAATTTATTTCCTATTACCAATATGATATTTATAACCCTGTTGACAACACTTCCTCCAGGAAGACAACAGAATCTTCCCTGGAGATCTTTGTTAGCTTTATTGGCATTTTGTTTTTTGCTTAACCTATTACACTGTCCCCRTTTTGGTTATCATTTTCTCCAAGGGAGTTCACTCTATTTCTGCTATTTMGGCTGTACAACAAAATTGTCCTGAGAAGTGACAAGGCAGTGGCAAGCACTAGGTTATGCTTCTCATGTGGACTGTCTTCATTGTACTTTGAAGATCTGTAGGACAAGGAATTAACCCATCTGCAAACCACTGTGCTCGTCAATGGTTCCCCATAAATAAAATTAGCTAGATYAATCCATTTGGTTGAGGTTCTTCTATTAAATGTTATATATATGGATTATATGTACATAATATTATATATATGGAAGCTTATTATATATAGGGATTTTTGTGCATCTTGAAAATTAATATTTCTATTAGCAATCACCCTGCCATTTACTACACAGGTGACAAGCCAGGAAACTGCTTTCTGTAACTCTTTAAAATGGAAATGGATGCAAGAACAGCCTTAATTTGAGAAGCAAGGTGCAGGGAAGTGTGTGAGAGAGGAGCAAACAATGTGTGATATTTCCCTAGTCTATGCTCTAACATATTGAAGTTCACAGTCCTCCTGAACCATATCATGTCTTTGGTATTCTCTTCTTTGTTCAATCCTTTTCTAATCTCATGTGGATTTACTGATTTGTGTGCTCTCCTGCATGTGTTTCTGCCATGCTTACCTTTACCTGCCACAGRTTCATCAGCTTGAGCTGGTGAACTCTGAGCATTTATTTGTTCCTTGTTCATATCTTCACAGTTCCATAGATCTCTTCTGCAGTGCACCCRCAGCTGGACTCTGGATATAAGACCAGTAATGTCAGTTGTTCTTTGTAACAGGAATCATTCTGAAAAAGGCTTCAGACAACTTCTGTAGTTAGCTTCAGTGTTGYTTTGCTTCTCTGCTATTTTTTCTGAGCTCCTTTTTGCTATGGAGAGAGGTACAAGAACAGCACAGATATTCATGAAGAGATGAATGTGGCATATCAGGGTTTACTATAGTAGGCGGTCCCATATAGCTGCTTGCTCTGTTCCCCACCATAGAATGAGGAAAAGAAGCAGCAGGGTAAAAGTGAGAACACTCATGGCTGAGATAAAGGCAGTTTAATATGTAAAGCAAAAGCTATGCACACAAGCAAAATGAAGCAAGGAATTCAGTCAGTCCTTCCATACTCAGGAAAGCAGGGCTCCATCAGGCATAATGGTGTTTGGGAAGACAAACACTGTGATTCAGAACACCTCCCACATGCTTCTCCTTCCCCCATTTTTGTATGCTGGGCATGATGCCACAYGGTATGGAACATCCCTTTGGTCACTTGGGGTCAGCTGTCCTGSYTGTGTCCCCYCACAAATTCTTGTGCATCCCCAGCCAACTGACTGGTGGTGCAGCATGAGAACCGGAAATAGCTTTGAGTCTGTGAAAGCATTGCTCAGTAATAGCTAAAAATTCTCTGCTATCARCACTGTTTTCATCACAAATCCAAAACATAGCATGATACCAGCTACCATGGTAGAATTCTCATAATTCTTAACATTTACTTTGGCTTCTGCTCAGTCTCATGCTGATGTTTTCTTTAAAGGAATTATTATAGGCTGAGGATCCAATCTGGTCAGGAGTCAGCTCTAAGCTSTCTCCTACAGATGTAAAACTCAGATTGCTTTTCTCTATTTGCATCCTTCTATATTTATCTATATTGAATTTCRCTGCCAGTGTTTAAGAACAATACAAACAGCTTTCAACTACTAAACCTGGATGGCAGTGTGCTTTTGCATATCAGAATACCTCTTTCATAGTGGAACCTACTTAATATTGGATTGAATAAAGAGACCTGAAAACTGAAGAGTACTTAGCTTAATTATTTTCTGTTACATCATCATCATCATCATCATCATCATCATCATCATCATCATCATCATCAATCATCATCAGTAGTGGTCTTCATGAGGGATTAAGGTGGCACAACCTGTGGGAAGAAAAAAAGTAAGAATCCTTATAGGTGATGCTAGGAGTATGGACTTCCCATAGGAGTAGGGAGTATATGGCCATGAAGATTTCTGGAGATCTGGATACCTTCTACTGTATTAGAAGAAAACATAGCACTAGATTTGTKTTGTGTTTTGGGTTTTGTTTTCCCTCTCATGAAATCTTGTCTGTCCCTACTCCATCATTCTGACTCAACATCCAYGTGAGTATACTTATTGCCAACAGCCAGGAGGTATTTCTATGAGGTGTTGAGGTTCTGTGACTAGCCTGYCCAAATGCTTTGAGGCACATATTCAGGCTCTGCTAGTTAGGTCAAAAAAAACCAAAAACTCTCTAGGAGCAGGCACACTTCCCACTGTGCTGGACAACAACTCCTATGAACATTAACAGGTTTAAAACYGTGTCTATATGATCCAGCTTTCYTGTATGGCTGGGAATACCTGCAATCATAGCAGAGTGTCATTTGACTTTGCAAATGTGAACTATAGAATAGAGTTGGTATTACTGACATGGCAACAACTTGACATCATACAGACTGTAATGATTWGTTTCTAAATTCTCAGAAGAAAATGGTGCAGACATTGTGTTCAGACCTAGTTATTAACCTGTGTCTCTCAGTGACACAATACATGGAAAGCAGTTATGGCATCTCATCTTGGTGMCTCTGATGCCACTCAGTCTTTCCATCTCAGTCCACAGTCCTGTGGCTTGGGGGTGCTCGTGGATAAAATTAAATGAAATCTGCAGGGCTGTGCTGGATCTTCAAGAATGAGAACATGCAGCAGGCTAATGGGTCTGAACAGTGTGGGGRAATGTGGTGTTGGAGCATGTCTGACTTGTGTGTTGTGCTGCTGATATGCCTGCTTTCACATGACTACTCAGAGAAAAACGATCAATAATTTGGTTTTAAAATGTTGTATTGTCTTAAACAAATGAGAAACAATCACAAGCTGTTGGGATGGTATCTAATATTCTTCTAATATCTAGTCACAACTGCACAAAAAAAATCATAAAAGTAATACAGGGAATAAAAACTTTCCACCTGTGGGTGCCATCTGGTGGCGAATCCTCTGATCCYGATCCAGCAAAGCTCTTGGATGTATGCCTGTTTCTAAAGCATGRATGCCCCCCCTAAGCATGTGGGTGTGTTACTAAGTCCCACACWATGGAGTGGGCATGCTGGAAGAATAAATCTAAATTCAGGTCCTCCAGCTGAGATTCACTTGATATTTGGCCTGTAAATGAACACAGGCTTGTAAAAGCCCTGATGTGGACAAAGCAATCCTTGCTCACAGAAAAACTGAAGAACAAGGCAAGGAGCCATATTGTATATGTCCTAAGACAGAGAAGAAAGCAAGGAAGTGCTAAGAATATAAGCACCCAGTCATTTTACTGGTACCTTTGCCAAAAATACAAATTTCTGTTCTTGTGAAAATTCAAAATACAATTTGAAAGTGTCTGAGTTATAATTATGCAGATGTGTGCAGAGGGAGCCATTCTTAGGTGTTACATTGGCACAATGTTGTGCCTGAGTTTGACGGTCCTTCAGCAGCCCATAGGCTCAGGGATATGATACTGTTCCAAGCTGGGCATGAGTGCTGATCTGCTGGAGGGCAGGAAGGCTCTGCARTTGGATCTGGACAGATGGGACAAGGCCAACTCTATGAAGTTCAAGTGGCCAGGTGCCAGATCTTGCACTTGGGTCACAACAACYCCATGCAACACTMYAGGCTTGTGACAGAGCAGTGGGAAATCTGCCTCTTGGATGAGGAGAGCTGGTTRACAGCCAGCTGAGCATRAGCCRGCATGTGCCCAGGTRGTCAAGAAGGCATCTGGCCTGTATCAGCAATAGTGTGACCAGTGGGATCAGGAGAGTGATTGTCCCCTGTACTCAGCACTGGTGAGGCCTCACCCAGAATCCTGTCCTCAGTTTTGGGTCTCTCCCTACAAGAAAGAGATCGAGTTGCTGCAGCATATCCAGAGAAGGGCAASAGAGCTGATGAAGGTCTGGCTAACAAATCTTGTAAGGATCAGCTTGAGGGAACTGGGGATGTTTAGCCTGGAGAARAAGAGGYTCAGGGAAGCCCTATTGCTCTCTACAAYTACTTGAGAGTGTTGTGAGGTGRGGGTCAGTCTCTTCTGACYGAGATAACAARTGACAGGACAAGGGGGATTTGCCTCAAGTTGTSCYAGGGTAGGTTTAGATTGCATATKAGGRAARCATTCTTCCAGGAAAGGGTTAACAAGCATTTGAACAGGCTGCCAAGGAARTGGCTGAGCCCTCATCCCTGGAAGTATTTAAAGGACAGGTAGATGTAGAGCTTAAACACACAATTTAGTGGTGGCCTTGGCAGTGCTGGTTWAATGGTTGTACTTAGCAGTTCCATAATTGATTCTGCTAGTGGGGACTCCTGATTCCAGAACCTCAGGCCTCTCTCCTCACCTGTCTGTGAAGATCTGAATGTCTAAAGAAATACCTACATGCCTTCAGCCAGCCCTCTCCCCCTTGTGCTCAGCTGGTAAGTAATGGATAGTAGGAAATGCTACTGCCTTGTATTTCTCATCAGCATCTGGTGGAAGAAGGGGTCTGCTTTCCTAGATCTGTACACAGAGGAGGTGAGACACTTAAGATATAATGATTTTGCCTGAATCTACTGTACCAGCCCTTCTGCTGGAAAAGATTGAAGACAATAACTTTCAGCAGAGAGACGGCAGGTCAGAGGCTTGGGAGGAGGGACAGGCAGGACGAGGGGCCATGCCCCTTGTTGGCACAGGAATTTGGGAAGGGACCATCTATCCAGAGCAGTCTGCAGTTTCTTCTCACCTCCCTCCTCCATTGCCTCCAAGTTCAAAGGGTTCTGAAAAGTGCTGCCAGAGAGGCTCTAAAGAAAATTTTATAGCAAGGTATGAGATTTTTTTACCTCATGCAGACTGAGCAGAAAATGCTAAGATTAGTGCAGAGAAAAAGACTCTGAATTTACTATCTTTCTCTACCAATAAAACAAAGTTTTATCTTAATTTCAGCCCTACATGCATGAGTTTAGTATTCAGGCAAACAGTTCTCCTGAACTGTATTATCTTGGTGCAGCTCAAAATCCTGTAAACCAGAACACACTAGATATCATTCCCCCACAGAAAGCACAGTAGGGAATAAGCAAATAAAGTTGAAACAGATAAAGATCCAAGTATTGATCTCTGCTTGTGTTTCTTAATAGAGCGTAACTCCAAAGGAATATTGTAGTCATTGATGAAGGAGAAATCGAAATAATCTGGCTATCACTTTACATGTCTCTGTATTAGAAGGGTCACGTAGGCTAAAGAGTGCTAGGGATTTACACAAAGTAACAGCAGATTTTCAGGAGGCATATGGATTTACAGCTATAGAAAGCACTTAGCAGGGACTCCAACTGGGCTAACACAGCTGTGGTTTTGTGGTGAACTCGTGGCAGCTCCCCCACGCCCACCTAAAATATGTGTTATCTCACAGCTGCCAGCTATGGGGTGCCCCCCACCCCCCCAAATTATTGAGCTGGAAGTTAACACTGGCATTTTCCTCCTAGTACCAGAAGCCACGTGTGAAAGCCGGTAATTTTCTGACAAGACGATTTCACTCAATTTTCAAAAATTTGATGTTTTTTGGGAATACAACTTTCATTATGTAATTAATTCATGGTAGTTCCTGGAGCTGCAGCTGTATCTGAGTCATAAGAATAGCAAYGACATTTTCTGACTCAGCAGTGTGGTCACCACTCTCACAGATAAAAAGGTTTTATTACAGCTTTACCTGTGCTCAAATCACAGAACCTGTGGTTKTAGGAARGCAAAAAGGATTCTGTMTGSCTCATACAGTATTAACAATTGTTARCAGAGCTTCAGACATAAGAACAGATTTACAAGGTAGAAATGAAGGTCTTGAAGAAAAGTGCAGTTTCCTACCTGTAATTTACAGTGCAGTKTGGCTCACAAAATCTGCAATGTGCAATAAATGTAAGCATTTCAGATCAACTTTCAGTTGAAGTTTTCAGAGCCAGCAGCTAGGAAAAAAATAATTTTGTGCTTTACTTTGAAAAAATTCTGATCTGAAAGCCCTCTGGACACTTTGAATACAGGGTAAGCATGATGCTGTTACTTTTCACTGTGCCCAAACATCACCCTGATGGTTTACATTATTCATGCAAACAAGATGCTGTAAATGCTGTCTCCTCCAGAGCCTCTTTGAAAGGAGGCTTCAGTTATGCCTGGGAAACCCTGCAGGCTCTTCCTCTTGGATTTCATGTGCAAAGAAATTTTAAGAGGCTGCCTCACTTTGAGTGAGGACATATTCTTACAGTCACTTGTAGAAGCCCTGTTGAAGGCACAGGAAATGTGTGTGGGCAGAGAATACTGACTACACTGGAGTAGTATTTCAGAACCTAAAAATATGTTTAACCTTCCAGCCGCAGAGGCAGCCTGCAGAGTTGAGATGAATGCCTTTTCAGCTCGAGAGGCTTATGAGAAAAACTCACATGTTTAATCATCTGAATCATGGAACAGAAGGCATATGTGGTTGGTATGCTACAAGCTGATAATTCTGAATTCCTATATATTTATAAATCTGTAATTCATTTAGGGCACTAGAGTGACATCCCTGTTCCMAAAACTGCACTTTCTAAGTTGACTCTGTGGTTGCAGGGAAGATAAGGAAGGATAAGGAACAAACAGGCAAAGATTGAGGATTATTAAATTACAAGGGAGGAATAAATTCTAATACCAAATCTCAGGCAAATTTCTTTATCAGGAAAGTCCTTCTTTCCTGTTCTTTTACATGCTTTAAAATTCATTAGGGTTTGCTGGTTGGTTGGTTTGTTGGTTAGTTTTTTGTGCCAACAGCAACATTCTAATCCTGTCACTGGCTGTAGAGTTTAGCAGCCCTATAATCCCTGAAACAGCTTCATACCAAGAAATGTGAACATGGTACCTCCCTTTTAGTATTKTTCTGAATGTGAGAAAGCAGCAGGATGTAGATATAAGGTGTTTACTGAAAAAAAATAGTGCTACTGACTGATTACAGACCTGACGAAACGTTACCACCAAAAACTTATCAGTAAATTTCTGCCTAAACCCCTTTGTTTTAACATGCTTTAGGTATTGAAATTATTTCCTGCATTGAGTCTTTCCTTGCTTCTGACCCTATAGGACAGCCTGAAGCTGAATTGCTCTTTTTTTACTACTTGAATCAACTTGCGCTGCAAGAAAGTAGAGTCTATTTTTTTCCTAAGCTGATATTGAAACATAGGTTATGGAATAACCAATTTTTAAATTGTATTTCATACACCATTGACTAGAAATTCTCATGGCTTCATTGCAATCCAGATCTCTTTTATTAAAAGGCATTCTCTCAGTCCCAGTGTGAGATYTTTCTGTATTGTGAGTTATTATACACTAAATATGAGTGCTAATCCAAATGAAACTAACTTCCCTTGAGTAATTTTATAGCCTACAGTCAGTTGAATCTGGGCAGAAGGTAGAGAACCTGGATTAATGTACTGTTCTCTTTTGACTAAAATAAATAATTCATGTATTCTTCTTCAAAACATAAGTATTTATCCTTCAAAACCAGCTGGAAAGTATTGCTTTTAATGAACCTGCTAGCTTTTCTCTAGTTTCCCTTTAAAAACATAACAATTGGATTTTTGTGAACAATTAYTTGTGTTCTGTAATGTGATGGCACACTTATGTCCCTTGCACAGTGTAGTGMGATTTCTATACCTAATCAAAGCCACTAAAATGTTACAGGCATTAAATTTGTGTTAATGATCTGCTCATGAATGCAAGGAAGAACAATAGCCTGTCACTTCTTCATGAACTGATCTGACAATTTTGCTGTGCTTGGGGTATGAAACAAAAAAGCTGTAAAGATGTTGTCATTAGCAAGATTTATGGCTGCAAAGGCTGYGCTGACATAGGCCTGTTAGGATTACAATTGGATGTAAAAGATCATCCAAAGGAGTGCAATTGCAAGGAATTTATCTAATCAAATATGGGGAAGGTACACTTTTCAGAGTAACACCGGGGGAAAAAGGTCTGTTCTCCCACAGTTCAAGTTACATGTGGTGCTAGTGGTCTTGGTGATTCTTCCATAAATACAGATATACTTTGTTTCTCTGTAGCATATTATTTTTTTCACCTGTAGCTTATAAATAGAATGTCTGTATCTATGTTAAGTGTGTGAACATTAGGTTATGCTCTCATTTATATTTCAGGATTATTTAGTCTCATGTGTGGCTARARTCCTTGACCAAATAAGAAAGTTCAYATTSCACAAAATATTTTTAAGAGTAGGTCTGMTTTTATCCATAAGGGATGCTTTATAACTAAAATCATGTATTCTACCATGCTGAGTAACAGTGGACCTCCCTGAGAGCTTTAGGACATACTCTTGACATCCCAGATGTAGACATGAGCATCTGATTGTTACTGAATCTTGACTATTGAAAKAGTTTTTGTAATCCAAGAAGATTAATTGCTTCTGTGAGTAATCACCTAAAAGAACTAAGATCATGTTAGAAGACGAATAATGAGGATTATCTTCTTTATGTTTCAGGGCATAGACTAATCTGTTTGGGGAAAAAATACCATTCAGTGACATGTTATTTCATAATTGGTCTCATTTTGCATAGTTAGTTTTTTTCCTTTGGAAACACTCAGCAATGGCCAGTACCAAAAGCAACAGTCTATTCAAACTTCAGGCTTGCATGAAGACTGTTTTTTTGTCCTCTTATGTAAGGAATGCATATTCTTCACTGCATGTATATCTAAAAGCTATGGATTTACAATAATTGCCYGTGGAATAGCTTTTCTAATGAATGGTTCTATGGATTTATGTTCTTTTTAGATGAAAATAGAAGGGAAAAAAACTGCAGGCATTTTCTTCCAAAATGCAAAGATTGTGTACTAAGTGACTGGAAAGCATAACAGTGGAACACAATCCAATTCAGCTTTAATCATAGCAAGCAAAGTTTTTCTCTGTCTCATTGCCATTACCTTCTGTGGTAGAGAAGCAAAAAGCAGGTACTGAAGATATTTCTGACTAAAGTACTGCAATCTGTGTTAAATGGGACACCAGACTTCTTTTGCATTTTTGAACTATGAAACTGTGAAAAATTAATTCACATTCCACTCCAAACTTGGAAAATGAAGGCCTGCAGGTCTGTTTTCTCACCCAGGAATAAAATTTTGGGGAGAAAGTATATATCCTTTAGTCAAAGTGCTGCATAAGACTCTGCATAAAACTACATCCCTTGAAGGTATAGATTACCCATAATGAAGAAGATTTTTGAAGCATCTATGAGATGTTCCAGACGGTGTGAGCTTAAAACTTACCTCAGAAAATGAGTGCAAATGTGATAAACTGTCATTCATCTCCTTTGAGTTRCTCTGTAATTCCTCCCATCTTTTCTCCAGACCTATTTTTTCCCAAAGATTTATGCCAATGACTTTTGCTTCCTTATGTGAATGCCCATGCTATTCTATAAGTGTCTTCTTTTTCAGTTCCATTTCTAATTTAAACCTYTTTCCAATTTGCATAAGTTGTGAATAAAACCATTTGGTTTTATTTCTGAAAAACTGCCTATAAAATGTCATATTGCTATATCTATTTGGCCTATATTCACCTCTTAGTAGTTCTGATTTATACAAGCTTGCCAGAATAAGAAAAATATTGGAAACTGGCTGCTGGGAAATCTTTTAATCGGAGAACTTCATATTTCAAAATTACCTGTAACTCTGTAGGCTCCATAGACGATGAAAGTAAGTTTTATTCTCCCTTGCTATTAGCCATTTAYGTGTTTAAGTATTTCTTCTTTAACTGTGCAGAGGTTATCCTGAGGTTTTCTAGGCTGTGGAGAAAGACCAGGCAGGCACTTCCAGCAGAATGTGTAGCCAGTTTAAATTCTGATTAAATGAATCACTCTTGGGAACAGACCWGCATTCCCCTTTCTGAATTACAGAGGGACCATTCATGTCAACCATATGCCTACATTTGAGATTATGAAAGCGAGAACAGAGGAATCTCTCACACAGAGTCAATGTATTTCTGAAGGTGCTCAGTAGTCAGGCATTTCTGACTAGATCTTGYTTACCCTAGGGTCATCACTACTTCAAGACTGTAATTTTAAACAAGGGTTTTGGATTGACTAAAAGCAAAGTCGATGCAGTTAAAGACATTGTTAAGGCATAACCTGCCCTCAGCAGGGAAGYGTATGGAAATCACAGACAACATAAACTAATGGAGATCCCAGCATTTAATCTCAAAATCCAACTTGGACATTTTGCATTTACACCCTGTGCAGCACCATCCTTTTGAAAAATGACTTTCTATTATGTACCTCTTTTGACAGTGATGATAGAGAGCAACCACCAACCTAAACACAGTTATTCTGTCTACATTATTTTATGTTTCACAGTGCTACAGGTAGTATTGTTACTACTGTAGAATGTTACAGAGAAGCAGTGCCAGAGGGTTTCTTTCCCATTTTCTTACACCCCYTCCTTTTGTTTTGTTCTTAAGTCCACATTTCCATTGCCTGTGTTGTGCCTGTTATCACAATCAGTTATGTCCTAAATCTCTGCTAACTCCCTGTGATCCTAGGGGTTTCTCTGTGTAAAGGTCTCTTTGCAGGGTAGGAAATCTAGGGCTCAGACTGTTGGGTTTTGTTTGATTTAGAAGGTGATACCTAAATCTACTGTCATTAAATGTGACAGGTCCTGACAGAGTCTTAATCAGTTTCCTCTCTTATCTTTTTCCATGGTGATCAGTGAAAGAGAARAAATTTAATTGAAAACTGGGGTCATGAAAGTCATGGAAACTGGTGAGATGAAATATAGCATTAATTTTTTTAAAATTTCTGCTTTTATGTGTAGAAATCATCAAGCTTTTGGTCAACAATCATCCTTTAGTATAATTTCCACAGCATGAGTGAAAAATAATACCTAAGTGATGGCCTTTCAATRTTCTGTGTTATGACATATCCACCTTTTGCCATAATGAAAATTCAGTAAGTCATATACCCACGTAAAAATGTTGYGCTTTGTAATACAGTTCTTTATCTGAAAGTTCTTCATTTATAGTTCTTCATCTCCATATGAAACCAATTGTTTGAGTTTCATAGTAAATATATTTTCTGTAGGAAAAGTTACTAATATCTTCCAGCTTGACCACACTGATTAGGCACAAGTGAGAGTTATGACTGGCAGGTGGGATTATATTTAAAATAAATGTGTTTGTGAGGGTATAGGCTGTAAATTTTCGAAGTGTGCAGTAAGGAGGCCAACTCTTGAAACATCATCACATGCAAAGGTTGTATTAGAGTCAGTAGAGGCTGATCTTTGGCCACCRTGCAGGTTGCCACCATCAGGGTTGCATTCTGAGAGACTGACCCATGAACACACATGCTTTCCTGCTAGGGGGGCACTTGGTAAACCCCAGATGTCTGTCTGTCTGTTGGAGGAAACTTGTAGCTCTTGGAGAAGGTTTCTGGCTTTCTCTGGCTGCCTTTTCTGCRCAAGTCTGCTCCAGACACAGGCACAGGTTGTTCAGACCTAGGCACAGGTTGTTCTTTTTCTGTATGGAGTATCCTAATTTATGTTCTCCCATTCAATGGTGATTGCAGGTCCTTCTTGAAGTATCCAAGCTGTAAACTGAATGGACTGAGTTGCTGATCTTAYTGGTTCATTAACATTTTGTTGCATGTACAGTATATGAATGGGATGTAATATTGATATGCTTAATCTCAATTGACATTCTACCTTTGATTTGTGCCTTTCTGCCCACAAATACTTCTCTTCTGGATTTATTGGCACACTCCCAGAGCAGCTTCCAGAATGTTTGGTAARACAGGRCCATTAACAATGCTTTTTTGGTTGWTGGCATGTTTGWTGCAATCCTGAACCTCAATAATGACCTGACCTGCCCGAAATCTGCTTAAAACTGACTGTTGCATTTGCCACGGGGAGGAACTATTTTAATAGTGGTATAAATCCCACTTTTGCCCAGTGCTCCAAATTCTTATGGGCCAGAAGATTATTAGGCAGGTGAGATTCCCAGCAGGAGTTAACTTCCAGAATGGAATGGTGCTTGGCTTGAACTAGGTTCTATTTTAGGAGCTGCAATTTAATTTTCTTCTGCCTCTGTTAGATCCTYTCTTAGACTTGTGGTACTAAGGAAATGCAGCAATACAGGTGGAGAGATGTAAAAGTTATTGCAGTCTGGGGGCATGGCAGCCTCATTGACACCTAGGGTGACCTGTAAAATTCTCATGAGGCTTTGTCATTCACGAGTAATGTAAGCCATTTCAAAACCAAGTCTCCCAATTCTTTTATATGCATCATGGATCTTTATTTTTTATGCTTACCTTCTGTCATTTATCTGAACAATTAACCTCTTGTTCACCTGGAAAGKTGTCAATGRTGGTTATTGAACAATTATGTGTAAGAGAACTGAAAATAYGCATTTATAACACAAACTTTTAAAGATCTTGGTCATCATTGTCTTTGCTGAKCCAAAGCTAACAAGTTTTAATAGAAAAAAAAAAGAAAAAGTGAAATAATTTTTTTCTGAAGTGCAGTGTGTCAGTGAGTATAGTCTATTTCTGTATTTGGTGTATTTTAATACCTCCTCTAGGTGTAAATCAGATATTTAGTATACTATGAATGTTTCTGTCTTAGCAGCAGTATCTCATCTGACCTCAAATTGGAAAGGCTTCTCCATGGAAATGTGAAAAGGCTGGAAGGCTGATGCTTAAAATAAAGAAGATAGAACAATCTTTCTGTAATGATTGCAGTGCCCATCAGTGCTGAGTGAATGAGAGTGGCATTACTAACCGCAGCATTGAACATTTGCTCTAAGGACACAGTTCAGAGCAGGCAGCTGAGTGACTCTGCAGATGGATAATGCAAGGTTAGGCTGCTTGTTGACTGCTTCTCCCGCCCCTCCATTTTTTTTTTTTTCATCATACAGATAATCTCTTCCATAGCTCTCCTGAGAATAATTCAACTAAACTTGTGCCATGCCTGAGGCAGAAAGGAGCTACAATAAAGCATGTGTATTGCATTGGTGGAATCAAGTAATTTCTCTTTTATGCYGTAATAAAAGTTAGGCAACTGCGCAGGAAACACTCAAAGAAACTACTSTCAATTATGGCCATTTTCCCCAACTTTAATTTTGGGTAGGGGATTGGCTGATGTGTAAAACTGAGCAGTTAAAACRTTCCTATCTGTACTGACAAGAGCTGCTGACTGATAGAGATGCAGTAGGAAGATGCCCCACTTCAGCTGCAATGCCTGAGCAAACTTGCTTATCTGTGGCTGGGCTATATTATAAAGCATCAGTGTCAGTTTTCAAAATGGYAATGTCTCTAATCTCCTTGGAAAAGTTTTTGGTTTCATTGTTTGGGGAAGATGATCACAGAGCTGTGTGTCTGTGGTTAGGCTTTTGTTTTAAGCCCAGCTGTGCAGAGCAAAGCTAAAGTCACGTAGAACCTCAGTGACAGACTATGATGATGTCTGGTTTTGTCCTTTTATAAATATTAGCTTGAAAAGACTTAGTAGTAATGTCCCTAGTTAAATTTGAAGACAAACYCCATCTCTGTGCACTTTTAAATGAAATAACAAAGTGACTTCAGCAGTTACTTAGAGGAAAAAKAAAATCTGAAATATTCAATTAGTTTTCAGGTAACGACTCAAACTTTGGCACGGTTTTGTTTTGCATTATCTATTCACTATACATGTGCACTAATCAGTGGTAGAAGGAGTCACCTGAGAATTGAAAAGGGCTAAAGGACATACACATGATTGAAACTACTTCTGCTGTGACTATCTCATGTGTAAGCATTTCAGTATTCATGAACATAGTGTGGCCAGTGCTGTTCAGATGGCCTTGGCAGGGTTGCTAATAGTTCTTAGCTCATCTGGGTGCCCAGGGATCAGTCAGTGAAGAGAGCAAATGCAGGAGGAAGTGCAAGAGGTATGGCTATTCCATTTAAAATGGTAGCAGCTAAGAAAAAAAGAGTGGTGTTCCACATMAAATCTTCTATCCCTGGAAGAGGAAGATGCAGGTCAATTCCTTCTTCAGCCTGGCCCTGTTCAAAGACATCTCTCAGGAGCATGCCATGAGCAATGGGTGTGGGATGGTCATGACATATTTCCCCAAGAGCTGAGTTGTTCTTAGATTTTCCTGTCTTTTCTATTTGAGTGCAAAATGAAGACCAACATTTCTGGATTTGTGTAGCCATTTGTTTGCAAGGTTCCTAGGGCAAGAGTGAGATTGATTATATTGATATATATTGATTAGGGAACTCAGTGTTGAAGTTGTTTCTGGGYAGGAAGCTCAGAGTCTTCTAGAGCATCTGGGAGCATGATCTGCTGGTAGAACAGTAAAGAAAGGGAGAAGCATGACAAACTGTAAAAGTCAGGCATCTAATAGAAGTATCTGTCTGATTTACTGAAACACATGGGACTCAGTGGAGATTTGAGATATAAATTCTAGTGTGCTGTAATTAGAATCATGGAACAGCATTGATTGGAAAGGACCCTTAAAGGTTGTCTAGACCAAGCAATGAGGAGGGACATCTTCAACTAGATCAGGTTGTTCAGAGCCTACTTCAAGCTGACCTTGAATGTTTCCAGAGTTGAAGCCTCTACCACTTCAGCTGGGAAGACAGGTGAGAAAAATTACTTTGAAATATGATATTTTCACTTGGTTGGACAGATATTGCACAACACATAGAGATCTCTCCCAAAGGAGTGGATAAGAAAGAAGGGCTCAGAAGTCTGCTGTCACTGTGTTACTCAGTGCATATCTGGTAGATGTGAAGACCAGTGATGCAGCCTGCAGCAGCATCAGAAGGAGTGACAGGGAGTGTTGTGTTGAATTTTTAACAGTGTCAGATAATGCGGAAAGCACTGTTTTTTTCTGTTTTGTCTGCTCATAGAAGATGATGAGACATCCAAAGGAAAGTCTACATCAGGTAGGAAGATAAAAATTGGTTGTTTTTCTATCAGTAATGGTAAGAAACACAACCATTGCAATGCTTGAGAGGTGGTATTGTATTGAAAGGGAAAATTAAAACCACTGGCAGCTCAGCTGCCGATAAACCCAGCTGATAATTGATACTGTTTAACACTAATTTTGGACTTCCTTCTAATAGTTWAAGTACAAGCAAGCTAATTAAGTCYGGGTGATTTAGCTACTTGATTTCAAAACTTTTAGGTGTTTTAGTTAGATTTTAGATATGGAAGTATATGCAGACCCATATCTGCTGAAAGCAGGAACTAAAAACAATTATAGAATTTGGAAAGTTTTTGCAAAAGTGCTTGTCACTATGATAACTGTACTAATCACAAAAAGACAGGGATTGTTTTGTCAGGGTGACTTGATTTTCAGTGCAACACACCCTGCAATTTAATTTCACTGTCTTCTGACAGCAACAGAGACTAGTTAATTTTTTATTTTGCTTCATTTTTCCTTCTGGTTACAAATACATCYCAGAGGGTCTGCCAAAGTTTAAATGATCGTTTAGTTGGTAAGTGATTTCTTATTAATAGATGATTTTTCTTTTCCTTTTGTCTATTAATTTCATCTAATGAATTTGTTTTCGTGTCTCGCTTGTTCATTTGTCTCAGTGACAGGAGCATAAATAAGGGGAGAACCTAAAACTCAGCTCTTACAAATCTGTGGAGTGTCTTYCTGGAAATGTTTGAGAAACCAAGATACAAGCACACCAAATATCATCAGTCTCTGTTGTTTCATCTAAAGAAATAAGACTGAAATACAGAGCTTCTAACAGAAGATACTCTTTTGTTAATTTTAACATTTAATAAGGGACCATGAGTCTGAGATAGGAAAATAAGAACTTYGCTGTAAAATCTTCAATATTGCTGAAAGGTGAGACTAAAAGCAGTAATGAAGAGAGCCAYTGGTGATACAAGAGCTCTGCTATGCCTAAACTACTAATTCTTCCTTTGTCTGATCTGTGCCACCTGGCAGAATTGACAATTGGTGTTCTGTACCAAAAATAACTTTTTCTGGAGAAAATGAGGAATGCTGTCTTCTGTTATTTTAGACAAAGATGCAACATTTCCCTGACAGTGATGGTGTGTGAAGAGTCAATTCTATGTTAGAAATACTAACAATGAAAAATGTACAAGTGTAGTACTCTAGTGGTATAAGCTCATCCTGATATCACTTCAGTTTACTCATGAATTTCATGTATGGGAATGGCCTTGAAAACACAACTCTTTTTTGTATTTAACAAAAAATTATTGAAAGCATTATCAGAAATTTTCTTGTGAAAATTAGATTCATAAAGAAGTGCCCTTATTTTTTAAAATGCCAAGGAGATTTTACTCCTCTTCAGTCTTGGAGGTTAATATGAAGTAATTATTTGGACTTTCAAAGGCCTTTGACATAGTGTCTCATAAAATTGTTAAAAAGCTGCTCACCTGAAGTGCCGTCATGGATCACAAATTAAAGAAGACAAATGAAAATACTAATTTTGAACATGACAAAGTGTAATCATTTGTCCTGGATGCCTCTAAGGACAAATCAGAAGCGGGCAAAAATAAAATATAAAGCATGGCTTTGTGAAAAGAAAGTGCAGATAACGCAAGTGACAGCAATTAATTACCTTTCATTGTTGGTCATACTGTGTTTGTCTCCCTTTTATAAATAGGAATTTTAGAAGGTAGGGGGATGATAAGAAGCAAGAGATAAAMCTTATGAGAGAAGATTATTTTTTCTTTTTGTGGCTTAGACTACTAAAGCAAGTAAGAGATATTCTTTTCTTCTTATAGTTTAGAAAGGAAACAAACCATGTTGTTGAAAAAGCATGGTAAAAACATACCCAGTAATTGATGCTATAGGGAAGATAAATGTGTAGCTCAAATGAAAATCCAGGTGGGATTCACTGCTGTTAGTCACCACTCAATGAAATGAACAAAATCCTTGTCTTCACAAATATATATATATATGAATAACACTCTTGTGAAGCTTTTCTCTTATATTTCCTTCACAAGGAAGGAGCGCTTTCCAAACCTGATATTGCTGAAGTATATTTCAGAGCAGTGTGAATTTTTTGACCTTCTTTTTAGAAGARTCACATAGCCAGCTTTTAGCTGTAGTTTTTGTCCATCTGATCACAGCAAATTCTGGCTGTATTTACCCATAGGGGATGTTTTGTCTCTCTGAAGCATTTGGTATTGGCCGCAGCTGGAGGTGAGATCAATGTTKCTCAGCTATGCTGCTTTTGAGCTCAGTGGGGTTGTGGATCAGGSAGCTTGTGGTGTCTAACAAGTCAATAGTCAGCAAGGAGTCAAATGTCCCTAGCTTTGCAGCATCTCAGCCCCTCCAGGACACAGGACCYACTGTGGTGACTGGCTGCACACGTGCTGAGTAGCCAGCAATGGCAAAATGTATGCCAAGCCCTGGTGGACATGGACAGCAGGGCTGACCTTGTTTTGCAGGAGGATCAAAATAACAGGAGTTATTATAAACAACTGAAGAAAAGGGTTCTTKGTGAGGAGGGAAGATCAGAAAAAGAGAGGTGGATGGAGTTAAATCCAGATGCAAAAGGAGAAAGAGAGCCACAGAATGGAGGGAATTAACAGTCCTAAGGAAAGCAGAATAGGAAGGCATGAGGATGGATGAGCTGAGCATCAGCCACTTTGGTGGTAAGCAATTATCTTTCAGTGAATCCTTTATTTCCTTAAACACTCTCCAATATCCTAGGACTTGCTGGCTGAGTTCTTTGAACACATTTGTGTAAGGTGTGSAGCTGAAACATGACCTAAGCTGTTCAGATACACTTTAAAAATGTTTAAAGCACTCAGTCAGTTGGGTCTTAATTGATTCATCAATAGTTTGTGGTTCATGCTTAGTTCAGTAGCAATTGATAGTTCAAGGTCTAAATTTCAGATGAATTGCTGGTGAGATTAGTTCATGAACCATTGTAGTTTATTTTGTCTTTTACTCAAGAAGCCCCAAGATCCACTTTTTCTGAAGAGTCCTCAGTGCCATGAGCCTGTATTTGAAATTGCTTTAAAATGTCCTTTCTGCCTACCTGCATGGTGTGGCTTTCAGATACTTGTTTATGTTGTAGGTGTGAGTCAATCATGTGAATAGCTGAATTGGTAATTGCTATAGTTGAGAAATATGTCTCACAAAACTTATGGTACTCAAAATCTGAAGATTCTTGTATCACACTCACCTTTGCAGCTGGCAAAGAAGAAAACAGCAGCAGTATTTAATATATGTGGAGGTCACAGAGTAGAATTAGACTGTAATGCTTGTTCCATTTCTTGTATTGACAACTCATGCGTAACTCTGAAGACGGCCTTCCTGTTTAACCTTTTGCCTACAAGCCCTCAAGATGTGCTTGGGTATTTTTGATCTTGGTTTTGATATCTGCACAGGAAGATCTSTATTTAAGGAGATGTAAGAGGGACAGACTTCTTGAAGAGCTAATGTGGTGATGGGTGAATAGTAGCTCAATGTCTTCTTTCCCTTATTCAGCACGATGCTGAATCTGCCTCTAAACAAGTGTAGAACAAAAACCTTCTAGGCCATTGCTGTCTTATTTCCTGAGCAAGGTTTTTCGCCTCTTTGTTTTGACTTCTGTTTTAGAGGGAAAAAAAACAAGAGGGTAAGAAATTTCATTGGCATAAAGCTTATAAAAATACAGGCAGGTGTATTGACCCTGCACCTGGAATGGAGTGATGGAACAAGCTGGTATCCCCAAGTGTGGAGAAACATGGAGGGATATAAACTGGCTGCCTCATTAAGCTCAGCAAGTGCCTTGCGGTGCCTACAGTCATGAGCAGTTAGYTCACTGCCATAGCAGTGCTAGGTCCATTTCACAGCTAGTGTTGATTGTGTTGTAGAATTGTAGCTGTGACTGTGCTAAACCCTTTAGTTTACCAAGATGACTTCCACGTCATGCAAATGCTTTTGGAAATTATTCTGTTCCCATTGATGTTGTCCTTCTAAATGATCCACCTCATTTCCTAGCATTGGTTTTTGTGGCTTAATGAACTGCATCCACTTGATTCAAATGTTTTCCTCATAAACTCTGAGCTGTATGTTGATAGCTATCTTTTGATGTATTAAAATATGGCCTTTTCATTGTTTTCCTCACAGTCATAAAGAATAGCTTTGTATTATTTTTCATTTTAATAAAGTGTGTGAAAAGTTTAGAGAGCCTTCTGTATTTCTGTAACATTAGTAAAAAGATCTTGAGAATATTTCCATCTGATAACTACTCACATGCCCTACATTGCTATTTCTTCCAGAGCATAAATGATGTGTAATACATGTAATACACAATTTTAAATGAAAAAATAAAAATATTTATAAATAGTTTTCAGGCTGAGTAGGTTGAAGTCTGCATTTGAATTTATTAAAAAACCCCAAGCAATAGATCTGCAATAATCCCAGCCAATTGCAAAYGGTTTGTTAAAAGAACTGGGATTTCTTCATCATGTACCATGTTTATGATGAATAAATCAATTTGCTCTAGTGTTGTGAGGCACCTTATACTGATTTTTGTGGTGTATGAGCAGTGTTCACTGGTATGGATTACTTTTTGCTTGCTCAACTCTGTATGAAAGATTACTGTCTAAGTAGCTGCTGCTATCCTGATACTTTATAAGAACAAAAGAGTAAAAGAGAGAAGCTTAGACAGAAATAATAGGCCAAAACTGAGCAAAAGTAAACCAAAGATAAATATCTACAATATCTAGGCATTTCTTACTTCTTTAGGTAAGTTAATTAAAAGTTTAGAAATATTATGTAATGCAAGGAGGCAAAAGAAAGKATCTAAATGCTAAATTTGTTCAAAGAAGTTACCTTCTATTATTCTAACAGATAAGAATAGTTTGTCAGGTTTTGATCTGTTAAAAGTAGGTGATAACTTGGACATTGTATCACTAATTGTTTTGCTCTCCTAGCACTTGTGCTGTTCTTTGAGCCAACTATTTGAGTGAACAGAAAAGTGAGACAATTTTAGAGGATATTAGATACTGTAATAAGAAAGAACTCTCTAGAATTGCTCATGGGTTGCTTCAAAAATTATCCTTGTAAAAGGCAATGTAACTCCTTTTGAAAAGAAAATGTTTCTTCAAAAGTTAAAACTGTATTGACAGCTTCTATGATTTAATAACTTTTTTTCAAGATAAGTCCTACATAATTTCAGATGTTGCATGATTTCCCCTGGATAAATGAATGTCAGAAAATGGAAAAGGCTCATTTTCTAAGCCTGAGTGGCAATTTTCTTATTATGCTGTCATATGGATTAAGTGCTTGCCATTCTGAATTGTGCTGGTTCAAAAAAAAATTGGGCCAAGATTAATGAAATCAACAAAAATAATGCTTGTTTCCGTGGACATTTTATTGACATTCCTAAATGGCCTGTCAGATCCCTTTCCTGAGATCATTAGCTTTCTGATATGGTTTGATCTCTCATTTGAAGGGCTCTAACTTCAAAGCTGCCCTTCTCCTGGTTGTACCTTGCGGCACCTCATGAAGGACAAGAGCCTGCTCTTTCAGTAGAACTCATTAGAGAGGATAAACAGTCCTGGAGACATTAAAGTATCTTAGAGAAGTCAGCAAACTGTATTCATGATTTCAGGATCTGAATGATCAGGGTGGAGCCCCAGCCAGAGATAAGTTGAATAGACGTGAGAGGTTAKTCTGTCTTGGCAGTTGGATGCTGAATGCAGGCATGAACCTCACAGTGCAGCCCAGATGTGCAGAAGAACTGGCACTATATTCAGAAAGGATCAATGTCTACTGGGTGATTTAAAAACAGTAAAGCCAAAGGGAACTAAAACTCTAATTAAAAAGTGAATTGCTCTAACTTGGCTCTGCAGGGATATGAGACAGGCCAGGGTCTGCTTAGCTTCAGCAATGAGGAGCAGCTGGGATTAAATCAGCCTAAATTCTTTGTCTGGACTTCTTTCATCGTATTTCTTCGCTCTGCCATTGAAAGTAGCATGGGTRYTGTTAATGTGAACCAYGTGCATCTGTATATGCTGAGCCTAGTTTGAATGTATTGGGGCTAAACTGGGAACACGGTCTCCATTAGAGGTGGAGGGCAAGGACACTGGGATGTTGGCAAGTATGAGTGCAGTGTCAAAGTGACTCTTGCTGCTGCTGCTGCTGTCAAAAATGGTCATAAGGGCAACTCTATCAGAGCATCAACTTGTTAGAGGTAGAAGTGTACTAGAATATTGATTTAATTGATGTGTCCACCTATGTGGCTACACATAGGTGSATATAATTATATTTTTTCAGGAGTATCTAATCTTTGTGTACACCTATRAKGCAAAAATATTTGTCTACAGGGGCTTACATTGGTGCCTTGGGAAGGCTCACCTGGAACAGTTACTAGASAGAGSTAAGRGAATAAAGTAGGTATTTATTAAAAGGCTTTGAAGGATACACCTTRGGCAATACAAGARCCTGGCCAGGGCTACACCCAAGGTGGACTTAAAATGGTCACAAAATGGATGACCAGTCACAAGGTCTTACACTTTTATAAGTTTTSAWCMATTTGCATATTGGGGTTTAATTGTCCAATTACAGCTTCAGATTATGAAGTTCCRTCCTTCTTGTCTTCTCTCTTCAGTCCACCRKTGTTTATGATTTTGGGCCTGAAAAYTTGTAACCATYGTCYTTGGTCCTCATCAGGAAAGGGTTTGTTTTGTCTACCTACTCTGTGAAGAGAACTTACTAGCAYTTAATRTGAGGCTCAGAAGTACAYCCCYAGGCAACACAGAATCTGAAAAACATGAAAGCTGAAACTTAAGTCATCAACATGATGCATCCAGGGTAAGCTCATGGGGCATATGGACAGAAAAGTGAGTATTGGATATGGATTCTTGCTCACATTGCCAAGAAAGCCTTATTTCAACAYGAGGCTGAGCATAGAATTAAACTGTACACTGAAACCAGACAGCATGCATATCAGTATAATGTAAAATAAGGGCTCTTAAGATGAAATTTGCCTTTGGCTGTTGTTATTTAACACATTTATAGCATGTATTTTTAAAGGTATTTCACCSTTGTCTTACTGCAGCTCCCCTGTAGAGCCATGGCATGTGATCTGAACCCTTTGGTGTTCTGTACAAAGGCAGAATATGATCCAGTGTAACAGTAATCTT
Organism: Alauda arvensis; assembly: GCA_902810485.1. NCBI lineage: Eukaryota > Metazoa > Chordata > Aves > Passeriformes > Alaudidae > Alauda > Alauda arvensis. The sequence goes on along the minus strand of CADDXX010000002.1, from coordinate 5,538,268 downwards.
CAGATGGTAGCAGGTGTCCTAATGGAATGGATGTACATGAGAGAAATGGAGGCATGGGATAAAAAAGAGAAGCTACTAATTTCTAATTTTCTATTAAACCTGAATATAACACCAAAACTGGTGCTTAGCTGCACAGAAAGAACTCTAAGTTTTGATAAGTTTTTTTTCACATTTCTTGTGAGATGTGGGAAATCATTMATCACTTTGTTTGCACTGGCCAAAGAACTTCAGTGACACTCCAATAAAGACAAAATCTTTCTTATTAGAAAATATTTTCATTTTCTTTTACTTTTTCTTTTAAAAATATATTTTTAAATTTTCTATGAACGCTTGAAAGCATATTTTCCATATACTTTTATTTTTTGCACTTTTTTTGGACTTCTAAACTTTTTAGTGCCTACAGCAATTCCCTTAAGTGTTTGGCTAGCCTTCCAGAAGCAGATGTGGATTTGGAAGCTGCTTKATTATCAAAACTGAAGTTTAATTCTGCAGATGAAGCATGCAGAATGTCTGCTTTATGGCAAGTGAGTTAGAGGCTCGAGATGGACAGGTTATAGGGCATTCATTTACAGAGGGCAGCAGAACACTGGGCAAAGTGAAGTTTCTCAAAAGCTTGTTTGTGATAGCAAGGCTGTGTGTGTGCACAAGGCTCCCTGGTGGAGGGTGACCCGGTGTGATGTGACCCGGTGTGATGTGACCCTGTGTGATGTGACCCCGTGTGATGTGACGCAGAGCCTGAGTTTAGTAAACAGAGGGCTGGAGCCTCCTGGACGGTGCCAGGCGCCCCTGTGTGCAGAGGGACTGCGTGACTGGTCTCCCTGCTGCTGTGATTGGCATCCGCTCCCACTTTGTGCTGCTTCTCATAATGTTTTGTTGTGCCAGGAACTGGAACATATATGGACAAGCTGGCTGTGGTGCAAATAATGTAACAATCAAAACCAGGCTTGGCCAGTAACACCCGATGTTTTGTTAACCACTAATTGCAGYCCATGTGAGTTTTGGTACTATCAGAATTTATCAGATGTTTGATGTGTTTTAGGAGGGTAAGAGTGGTTGTACTGGATCAGAGCAGAGATCCACCCAGCTTGGTATCCTGGCTACAAAACTGGCCTGAAGAAGATGTGGGGAAGTTTATGAGAACAGAAAAATTACTTTCCCTAGTATTCTCCTGTTTTTTGTGCTCTGCAGTTTAGGGTTTTCTTCAGCCAGGGATTATATGTTTGTGCATACCAGCCTTCATTGCATCCTCAATTACTTTTTCTAATTATTTTCATTATGGTTTATGAATAAAATAGGTGTTTATCCATGATTTCTGAATTTTTGATGTGTATTTCATTTCTCTCTCAAAAAAAAAAAAGTAAAGTTCAGAGCCTCACAATTTGTAAGCATTGGCTGAAACCTAAGCCTATTAAAGTGAAATAAACTGGAAAAAAATTTACCTAGAGTGCCCTGGGGGTTTTTTGCATCTTTTTTTTTTTTAATTGAAACCAAAATTACCTTCTAGAAAGCTGTTTTCTCAGTGCACAAAGGACAAGGAAAAGCAATCCGTGGTTTGAAAAGGATGAAAGAAAGGAACTAGGCAATGGCCTTATATTTCCCTAAGTGCATAGGACTGGTCCTTGTTCTGTTCTAACATCTCTGAATAGTGAGAGCTTTCCAATGTACTCCAAAATGAGTGGCTTGGTGGAAAAACACATACCAAACCAACCTATTGGCCAAGAGAAACCAATGAGAAAATGTGAAAAAATAAAAATTATGGAAACTCTGCAGAGTAGCTTTTTTCTTCTTTGTCACRTGACATCTTCCTTGTAAGAAATGTGTATCTTCTTCCCGTCCCCATTCTTAGTGGGAGAAGCAGGGAAGGATGAGGACAGACCTAGGCACGGCTGCTGCTTCTCCTGAAGGCAGCCTGGTGCTGCTTCTGGTGAYAGTAACTTGCAGTGTAATCTTCATGGACTTCACTCTTGCTTCCTGCTTTGCCTTTCCCCTTCAGGCAGCAATTCCCCACCCACATCACAGGCCTGGGCATCTCACCTGGATTTGTAACCCTTTCCTGAGCCAAGACAGCAAAGATGGCTTGGAGGGGGTAGCAAGAGGTGCTGTTTCCCAAAAGATTGGGCAAGCTGTCAGGAGGGAAGCTTCTGGCTCAGCCTTAATATCTTTGAGGTGCCAAGCGCTTCTTCCTGCTCCTTCCCTCCCTAGGCATCACTTTCTGTGCACTGTCATCAGTACTTGAAGTTGTTTTATTAGATGCAGTCCTTGACTAACGGAGAATTAAGGAAGAAAATTTAAATGTATAAGAATTTTTGTAGTATTGAGGTGTTAATATGGTGAATGTCACTGAAGAGCCTTGGATAAGGATTTGCTGTTCAAATAAAAAAACCCCAGCAGTCTTTGTTACTCGACACTTGAGAATTTCCCTGGTACCTTGTCTGGCTGCAAGCCCCAGGCACGTCTTAACATCATATTAAGATGAGCTGTTTGTCTAGCAAATTTCCTCTGTCCATTCTTCTCTTTCCTTATCTTCTTTTTTGTCTCCTCTCACTTGTTTTTTTTCAGACACAAAATTCAGTGCATGCCCTGGGTGGGAGCCCTTGCTCTCTCCTGGTAGTGCTCAGTTSTAGTGACCAGGGAAACAGAGCTTCTGGATACACTGGACATCAAAAGAACTGCCTGGATGCATTAAAAAGCAACTTCCTAACAAGGCCACCAAGGTTAATGTGTTTTCCTCTGGCAGTTGCGAATTCATTTTGCTCTCATCTTCCCCCTCCTCCCAGCTTGCGTAATTTTAATCAAGTTTCTGTAAAATACTGTTCTAAATTGTTATATGCTGTGAGAGTGATTATTGCTTACATGTAGAATGTGAGAAAGGAGAAGGGAAGCTGATTTTTTGCAATTTCCACRGGAGATTATATCCACTTTTTCTTAATCCTCGACATACAAGGTCACCAGGCAGAGAGCTATAATTTGAAAAGCAAAGTAGGTAAAATTTGAAATGGCTAAGTGATTGGGAGCTAAACCATGGCCATGTCCTAAYCAGATTGCCCTCAAAGATGAAGGAAGGCAAGCCCCATTTTGTACAGGTCCRGGCATAAATTTTATTATTACTTACAGGTTTTGAATACCAGAATGTCTTGCTGAATATATTCATTGAAGCTGTGTTGCAACCTTAGTCAGCCTCTAAATATCCTCAAACATCTCAGCAATCATACACTGCCTCTGCTAGCTGATGTGCTAATATGACTTTAGCTGTCATTTTGGTATTTTAATATTAGTCACCACACAGCTTACAAATATTTAGAGAAAATCCTTAATGTCAAATCTTCCTCGCACATAAAAAAGGATAATTTGGAATTTCTCATTATATATTTGTTTTTCACTGAGTTAGCTCCCTATAGATCCTTATCCCAATTTTAAAGTCATCCTGTCACACATTTGTAACAAATTTCTATCGATCTCTCTTTTGAGTAATTCCTTTCACAATGTTAAGGGTAATAATCATATTTATTTTGGCAAATATGCTCTCCCTGCTGTGTAAACACACGGAGAGAGGGTTTTAGGAAGATCCTGTTTTTCCTGTTGTACGTGGGTGGACAATACCAGCTCCAGACCAGCTGAAACATCACTCGGAGCCAATTAATGGCTGGGGCCACCCTGGCGGGCTGTGAGCACAGGTTTGACACAACACGCTCACGGCAGGGGTAGAACCCACAGGGGCACAGTGCCTCACGGCCCGTCCTGTCCCGGATCATTCAGGGAGGGTGGGAGCCGTGCCCACAGGCACACCCAGAGCCTCCCGGCCTGTCCTGCCCCGGATCATTCAGGGAGGGTGGGAGCCGTGTCCCGGGCACACACAGAGCCTCACGGCTCGTCCTGCCCCGGATCAGGCAGGGAGGGTGGGAGCCTTGCCCTGGGCACACACAGACCATCCCGGCCCGTCCTGCCCC
>CADDXX010000002.1:5478750-5534111 GCA_902810485.1 Alauda arvensis | reverse complement strand
GTGCCCACAGGCACACACAGACCCTCCCGGCCCGTCCTGCCCCGGATCAGGCAGGGAGGGTGGGAGCCGTGCCCAGAGGCACACACAGAGCCTGCCGGCCCGTCCTGCCCCTGATCACTCAGGGAGGGTGGGAGCCGTGCCCACAGACACACACAGACCCTCCCGGCCTGTCCTGCCCCGGATCATTCAGGGAGGGTGGGAGCCGTGTCCCGGGCACACACAGAGCCTCCCGGCTCGGTAATGAGCGGGGCACTGCCCCAAGGTCCCTCCCTGGGAGCAGCAGGGAGCGGAGCGGGGCTGCCCACTGACCCCGAGCAGCCGCCGCTTGGGCACTCTTGAAGCTTAATTAAGAGGGTTCAGGCCACCATTGAGAGGCTGAGATTAGGTTGCTAATGCAGCACAACCCGTGAGCGCTCCGTTTGTGCAGTTTTTGCAGGGAAATGTATGTGTTGGTGGCRAGACAAGTCCGGGTTTTGAAGAGCTCGGCAAGGAGCCAAAACAGTCCTGCCTTTACTTTCAGCCTCTGGCGATTTCTCTGCAGATACAGGCAGCCCGTTTAGCCTTGTTCTGTGTTACTCACCCCACATGAGGCATGGGGATAGTAACTGCTTGTTATCGTGGGGATGAGAACAGCCAAGTAATAGCAGCTTAAATTTATCGAGCTGTCCTGTTTCTTTCTCTATCCACCTGAGATTTGTCTCTTATGCCCTTGCCTAGATAGTTTTTCATGCATACAAACAATCTATACAACAGAAATTCACAGTCTATTAAAGAAAAATTACAGCCTATTAAAAAACAAAGAGAAACGCCTTGGTGTAAATTTTCCATGCTGTTGTAGCAGCATATTTGTGTGCACAGGTATTTATCAGGAAAAAAAGCTTTGCTTTTTTTAATACAATGCTTTATAGTGTTAAAAGAAACAAYTGGAATCAAACACCCACAATTTAATTAAAATCTCATGTCACCTATTCATAATATCATACATATTTCTATCTGAGTGGAATAACTTATTCATAAATTGTCTTCATGATGTGTCAGTTTTTATCCATTGTTATCATTATTATTTACCAGCCATGTGTGCCTGATTTTCACTTTGATTCCTAGTSACTGCTGTCTGACATCTCTGTTGCACAGCTGCAGCCCTTGTGAATGGCACACACACTTTTTGTTTGCCACCCTCAGTATTGTCACCTCCACTATGAGTTTTAATAAACAGCTTTCCCTGCTAGGCCTTCCGTCACCCTAAGCAACTTTTGCTTTGCTGGTTTTGTTTGTACAACACATCTAGCTCTGAGCAACTTTGTTTCCTCCTCTACTGTGACCAAGTCAAATACTGCTGAAACGCCCAGTGCAGCAGTAAGAATGGAGATGCTCATTATAAACACCATGGCAATAAAGTTGCTTTAAATTTTAGATAATATTGAATTTCAAACCTCTGTGGAATGGTAGCTTGACTAAAATATTGTTATAAGATTTTAGTTTACTTTGGTTACTTCTTTCTAAAAGTTTGAGCCATAGATTCACTGGATTTATTCCAATGAATAAATCCTTCCTTTCACTGCAGCATACTTTGGAAACTGGCCCTGAGTGAGTTTGATTTAGCTAGGGAAAGTGATGATCCTTTTTGAGCTTTAGTGGAAAGAGAGTAAACTCCATAGTGTAATTTTCTATATAGTGTTAGCAATAGGTGGGTATAGAAAACCATTTTCAAATTTGCTGTGCATTAATTCATCCACTTGTGAGACTAATAGACAGTAAGACTTCAGTTTCACTGAGTAGTTGTGAGTTATTGACAAGGGGTTTCAAAGCAGRGATTGCAAACCCAAATATTTTGGTGCCTGGTACTTTCTGGGAGAAGAATTATTTTTGGGCTTCCATGATTCCACAACTTTGTGACCTTTTTGCATGTGATTTCTTGACTTTCAATGACTATTTTCTGTACAGATGGGCATGTTATTAGTTGTAAATTCTTTGAAACTATTCTAAATTTATTTTTGCTTGTATTCATCTTGGATGAGTTTTTTACTTGTATATTTTAGATTGTAAATTATAGGTGAAAGATAACATGTATTATTGAAAAGTATTTCTATCCCAGCCAGAAATTACCTTCAAATGCCCACAATAACTGGAAGAATTTACCTTATRAGAAAAATCTGAGATGAATGAATGACTGAGGACAGAGAAAAGCATATCTATTTTTTAATATAAGTTAATATGAGTGAGACATTACATTAAGCTCAAATTGTTCTCAAAAATACTGTTTAGAGTTGTTTATCATTTTGTAATAACACAATACACAGAAGTGCTATTGCTGTGATAAAAAAGTGAAGGAACAAATTCTGCAAGATATTCTGATGGAAAAGGACCTAAACATGTCATCCTAGTATCCAGCCAGAAAGGGGAAAAAATTGTAATTTGGGTCTTTGATTGAAAGTGAAGATAAAATAAACCAAAATATTCAGGAGTGAGAGAAAAAAAGGACAAAGTCTAAGTATACAGATTTGAAAGACCAGATCTCAAGAAAAACATCACTTTTCTTAGGATTTATATCCTGGATAAAGCTAGAAAACCACTGTTTTCTGACATTTCAGGTGCAAAAAGATAAAATTCCAGTGTAAGWTCTGCATATGCATCAACTTCTCAACTGAGTTTTACAAGGTTTTCTTGTAAGCRGAGTTGGTCTTCCAGAAAGAAATTAGAATAACAGATTTGATCATACCAGAAGCATTCCTCAGTGTGTTTAATTGTCTGTTTTGGAGGTGTTTTGCTTGCATTTATCACTCTCAGCAGACTTAGGGAGCTGCTGTTTCATAGGTCCCTCTTAGCCTCCTCTTCAACTCACCAGTTTCAGCACTTCTGAGACAGACCAGTCCATCTGCAGGACAGGCACTGGTTTGCCATGACCCACTGAAAAAGCATAAAGAAACTCAGAGCAGTCCTAGTCACACTGATAGTGACGAACTTGTGAAACCATAGTTTAATTTTCACTGCTGCTACTTCAGGTTATTCTTCCTGGTGAAATTGGGACAGTTGTCCTTCAGACTAGACATGAGTTAGCATTAACAGAATCATTATGGCATTATAAAACTTAGTGCAGGCTGCTAAACCTGTTCAATTGTATGTCAAGCTTCTTAGATGGGTTTTGTAACCTGCACTGAGGAGCACAGAGCTGTATCTCTGCTGCTGGCAGTTATGTGAGAAAAGGARGTAGGATATTCTGGTTATACTGGATGGTAACTGCACCAGACWTATCCTCAGGTCCCATAGGAAAGTGATGTCTCCTACCATACATTCCTGGCCAGGGGGAGAAATATCCCTCTTTTCTCTAAATGTCCTGGATGGGAATATCTGTTTGAAAATATCCAATACATTTCTCTGTTCCTCTAGGGAGGAGCAACTGGAAAGGAACTGTTTTTTAATCTCTGTTCAGTTTATTGCTGCTGGTGCCTTGGAGATGATAATGTCTCAGTTCTGATCTCAGAACAGTGATCTATCCAGGCAGGCACAGTATCTGTCAGCTTGCTTGGGCTTGTCAGTGCTGTTCTGTAGTTACCTTTTATGCAAACTCTGATTAATGTTTTAAGAAAGATTTAGGTTGTCCTCAAGGAACTTCTCTGTAGTTGATGTCATCACTGCTGATCAYGTTGGCACAGAGAGCTGCAGAGTGCAGCACGCTCTGAGATCCCACCTCTCAGGCACAGTGATTTGTAATTAGTTTCTGAGCAGGCCAGGTGAGGTGTCTGGCCCTTGAGGGCTGTTTCTCCTCGACAGCAAAAAGTTATTTAGCAAATTAGTGCAATACATTGGATTTTTTTTTCCCCACTGAGGTGTTAGGCATAAAACAAATGTCTTTCATTTCACCTATGTAGGATGGTCATTATGGCTCTAGATGAAAACAATATTAATAAAAAGAGACAGTTATTGCCAGCTCAACTGCCAAAAGGGAAAAGGGGTCAATATGGWCCTTTTCATATCACCCCAGGCTATTTTCTTAAGGCTATCTGTACAAAGAAAAACATAACGTTTCAATTTGTTTTTCTATTTCTTATTCTATATGATGCCATGCATTATCAGTGAAAGGCCACTGCATATCTGACAACATCTAACTRTATAGTCTCTTTCACATGATTCTCTAGGGCATTGTCTCCCACACTGTGTATCTAAAATATGACACTGTGTTAATTTTCTCTCTTGTTTATCTTGGTTTACCTTGTACCAGCTGTGAGTAAGAGATATGTTTTTCCTCTTGTACTTATACTGTTAAGGATGATAAAAASCACTGTGTGGGAGTTCTCCCAGTAGCATGGGGTGTTGGATAAATAGGTATTCAAGCCCAGGTGGAGAGAGGATTTAAGCAACTTGGTCTAGGGGGMAGTGTCCCTGCCCATGGCACAGGGTTTGGAACTAGATGATCTTTAAAGGCTCTCCCAACCCAAATCATTCCATGATTCTGATTTTATGTATCAATGTGATCTGAAGACCAAGGTAATTTCATTGAAATTGTCACTATCCTTTTTCAAAGAACCAAGTAAAAGTGAAGTGCACTGAGGTGGTCACTCCTTGTGTAAAAAACTATAAGGAGCACCCTTACAACACATGACARTGGTGGCTTTTTCTCAATATATCCAGCTTTTCCAGTTTTGTAAAGCATTCAGCATTATAGCAATTTCGTTAGAGGGACAGATGTGCTAGAAAGTAATAAAAACCAGAGGGTTTCACTTCAGGTTTTTGAGCTAAGTATTTGTCATCTGGATAGTCACGATAGGTCATCATCTGATAAGTGTTTGTCAGCCTCTTGGAAAACAGATGGGAGATATAGCGCTGTTCCTTGGAGGAAAAAGTGTTCCCACTTCAGAAACTTTATTTGGCATTTTGTATGGAAATAAAGCAGTCACTCTAGATGATATCAGAAAAATATGSTACAGCAGTAGTCTGGTAAAGCTGGAGGGTCTGAGCCAGTGGAAAATTAGGAGAAATCCCTTGCAGAATAAAAGTTTGAGATATTTACTTATTTCCATTTGTTAGCATTAGCCAAAAGCTTTGCCCAATGTGTCATGCTTTAAGATGAGTGAAAATATCTCCAGATGTCAGCACTTCATCCCGTCCAYCCCTCACCAGGATCCTGTTTTTATGAGAAAATTTGCCTTGGATTCTGGGTTCACAGCTGCAGTGTACATATGTATTGCTCTTTGTCAACAGGACAGCTGAGACYTTTGGGTGTTTCACCAGTAAAAGCTAAAGTTTTCATAGTAATTTCCAGCTCAAATTTTATTCCACTAGTTCTTGTTTTGCTGTAGATCTCCTAGGATCCTTGAGCAGAGACTTTTACACAATACCWGAGAGTCCTTTCTCTAGCAAAAAGCCCTATCATGACAGAGCTCAAGCCACCTACCATACTATCAGTGTCTTGCTTCTAAATGCTTTTATTCAATAGCACTTGRCTACTTTGATTTCCTTTCCTTCAGGATTATTCCTCTTCTAACAGTGGCTGTGCTCAGTTCAACACTGCACATGATTTTGCCTTCAGTTGTTTTCTGCGTGTGCACACAGAGATCTAGAGATCTAGGTATAAGATGCATATATAGTACTTGATCAGTTTTCCTTCTCCAGCTTCAGAAATATTCAGAAATTATTCTAAATAGTCCCTCTCATAAAGGTCTTGGAAGGAATGATGATTCCTGTGCTATGCACAATAAGGTTGCAAAATCCACATTAAAGTTGCTAGGTTTTCCTCTCTCTTCCTATGGGAAAACTGTTCTTTAACCTCAGCTCTTTAATGATTGAGAAACCTTCATTTGGATTCCAGTCTAAAGCAATTTCTAGCTAATTCATATTTTCTTCTAAGCAGCTGAACTTCTTTTGTGGCTTTTTTGCACTTAGCCTTTATGACAGCACTGGGATCTTTGTGTAAAACAGAAATAATCTGTTGTACTCAGGAGTTAAGATAGACATGAACAGAGTTTTTCAGTGACTGAATCAAAACCACAAGAAGCACTTTTTGTAGCATCKGTTTTGACACCCCTGCCTCCATTAGACATTTAATTTGTCCAAGAATGAAGTGGTTTTCTTGCAGTTGTTATTTTTAAAATCTTTCGAGTTTCTAAAGCAAAATGTCAAAACAAAGTMTTCCAACATTCAGGAACAATTAAATTTTTTTGAAAGTGGTATGATAGTCCACTTTTAGTGGACAAGCCTATCATTAGTTGGTTTAGTATGGGTTATAAAATGCCCACCTGTGTTTAGAAATCTAGAGTAGCTAGAAGCTCCCTCTTCAGTGTGTGATACCACTGAGTCTGAAAGTTAATTTACTGGTATTTCACAAGATATTTGTTGATAGATACTCCACCATTRCCTATGAATGCTATGTTAGCATCTGAGAAATTCCATCTGCAGCAGCCAGCTGTTTAGGTTCTTTGAGCTACATTTTGGTATATTTTACCAAGCAGATGCTAGAGAAAATGGAAAATCTTAAAAACTTGTTTTGAGTAAACACATCTTGGTATTTTTCCAGTACGTATGTGGACTTTCAGGCTAAAGGGATGAAAGGAGGTAAAGAAGCAAAATGTAGTGTAGCCTGTAGTGTTCTAAGGCAAAGCAAGACTGTCTTGTGCCAGSGGAGATAGCACTGTGCAAACCTCTGTCAAAGTACTCTACACTTCAGGGGATTTTGTAGATGCATATGAATAAAAGAAAGTCTTTGGAGCATTGCTTTGGGAAATAGCTTTGTAGTGCTTGCTGATATTTGACAATGCCCCRTTTTTTCCTAACATCTGTGGACTCCAATTTATTCTGACAGAGTCCTAATGTGAAGAGTTACTTATGTTTGTAAGCAGGACATAGAATGTGATGCTGAAATAGTAYGAGAATTTCCTTTGTGTAGAAAAGGCTTTGGTGATTACAGAGAAATAAAAATAGAAAAAGAAATTCAGTATCTTGAAAACAACACAGATAATGTGGAAAATCAGGACTTTGTGAGCTTCATGTTTTCCTTTGGAAATGCTTCCTACTGCAAAGCCTATGTGCATAGAGACTAACGTCAATTAACCTTGCTTGGGTCAAGTGCAATCTGCAGGAGAGATGTGATCACTCCTGAACACTTGATGGTAATTTGTTTCATTGGAATGTGCTGTGCTGTAGGGGCACTAGGGGAAACCTTGCTTTGATTGCAAKACTCTCCAGCCTAGGGCAGACAAGACCTTGGTCCTTGTGCAGTGCCTGGTAACTTGTTTGTACTCCCTGAACTGAAGACAACAGGAGTACAGTAAATGAATATACACCTGGCACCTGAGTAGATCCAYTTCCCTGCTGCTAGAAGCCTGACTTTTATATTGTAAAATTCTTGTGACAGTAGGATGATCAAACTTACAGAAGATATATTTGTTAGGACTGGTGAGAATCAGGTACTTGTACTAACTGAAAGGCAGTACAGATAAAGATGCTGAATTTGAAATCCTCTGATAAAAACCCCACTGAACAGTAKGAAGCATTTAACAATCACTGTGCTTAACTGCCCTATCATCATTTACATAGAGAGCTGTTCAAAAGAGAGGATAGAATTACAATGGGGGAACCTGGCAAAATCCTGAAAGCTGCTTTTCTTTTAGCTCCCAAGCAGAAATGCATCTGGAATATACATTTCCACATTGTTCTTTATAAGGCTTTGATTTTGAATTCACATATGGTRCCTAATTTGCATTTTTCATACAGTCACTAATGCTTGGTGAACTTGAAAGGTCTAGAGAAGTATTCAAAGGCTTGGATACTGCCCAGAAATATATTCATGCTGACTGGCCTGGAAATCTGGCATAAAATCTGCAGCTTGGATGCTGAGCTGGGATTTCAATTCTTTCTTTTTGAGGTATTTTAATAACAGAAGGCTGCTTCTCAGGCTTGTTGTATGTTTTATGTTACTTCTTATTCCTGTGAATTATTTAGCTGTTGGTATCATTTTGATCACATTTCTAGCAGAGGTCAAATACAAGGGAATGTCAAGAACAGGGAGCTGCAGGAAAAAAAAACCAAAACACCCTGAAATCAATGTACCTTGAAGAGAAAGCAGTAGATTTAGGACTTGAAACTACCCCGGGGGAAAAAGAGCTGCCTTYTTTATTCTTAATCTAAACCAGAAAGTGCAGGTCCTGTCCGTGATAAGGCTGACAGCAGGGTCCTGTCCACATGYAGGAACTGCTGTGGAGTTCAAAGACTTGCAAGAAACAAGGAACAAAAGCCAAAGCGTTCAAATGAAAGATGATGGATTATTTTCAGAGGAACGCACAAGATCTTGGGGATTGTTTCTCTTAACGTGGGATTTACTCTCAACTGGATACCTCTTGGCACTACGCAGAGTGCAACAACCTTCTCCAGCTGCAGGGAAGCTGCCTTTGCCTGGAGAAGCTGCCAGGAAGATGTGTGTGGCTGAAAGCAAGTCTTAGAGCATGCATCTCTTAGAGATGGAATCTTAGTTTTAGATACCAAAACAAAYCACAAAATATCWCGAGGGAAGTCCTTCTTTTGGTTCKCCTTTCTTATRAAGCAATAAATTATTTCAGATGAGAGGACCACTGTGATAGCTGGTGGGAGAYGCAGTAAGGCTTCTTCCCCTCCTCCCATCATACCCCCCATCCAGGGGCATTGAAGTGCAGAGAATCTATTGTTCTGCTGCTTCCTTTTCCTTTTATCTGTGCAGCTGTGTTCTCCATCAGATACCATCATGCTGCCAGAGCTACTTTTCACAGTGGGGGTAGGTGATTTGTTAACTGTTTGTTTTGGAGTAAACTACTTGATCCCTCAAGTTATTTAGTCTGAYAAAAGAACAAAATAAAGAAACTAATTGATAATTATTCCCTGTACACCATCCCTCCTCTCGATTTATATAAAGGGATTCTTCTACAGCGGTGTTGTGTACCTATTTAATCACTTACACCAGCTGATGAAATAAAAGCTCTTGTCCCTTGGCCCCGTGCAAATTATTCTTGTTAATTATTTTTTAATTATCCTTTCGTCATTGCTCCTGGTGCCACTTTCACAGTTTCTACATCATTGGGTGCAGACATGTCAAATCTGAAAGCTTACCRCAGAGAAGTGTCACTGTTGCTGTGCCTGGCTCCAGGGGAGCAGCAAGCSGTGGAGCATGGCTCGGGGGACTCCAGGGAGGCTTTATCTCCTTCCTTTGGAGATAAGGTGAGGATCCCTTATCTCGCGCGCGTGCAGGCGCGGACCGGCTCGCGCGCCGGGACACACCCACGCGAGCGCGCACACGCGCCCCTCAATTAGCGACAGGCTCACATTAGCGAGTTAATAACCGGGAGCTTTCACGGCGGCTGACAGCATGTTAATCAGAACCATGTTAAACGGATGGGGACATTGCATCACTCCCTAACCCAGATCGGGAAGAAAAGGTCCCCAGTGCGGTAGAGGAGACTGCAAATTGCTCCACGGTTGCTTTCCAAGGGATAAAAGGGATGGATTAATTTGAATTAATTTGTGCTGTTGAACAGGTGCAGTGAAGTGAACATTTTGCTACATACCTGCAAGCATACAGAACCTGTGGTCACAGAATGTGTGTCCTGGTGCAATTTCTCTGTCCCACATAAGTTCCCTTAAAAAAAAAAGAAAATCAACAGAACTTGCTGGAAGATAGAGTGAAGCAGAACTGAAATCCTAAATATGGATATACAATTGAGGGAAAGGGAAGGAAATGGAAAATAATAAGGGGCTGGAGATATTAAAACCAAAGTATTTTCAACATGTGTGACCAAAGCAAGTAATGAGGCAAAGAAATAATGAAGCACAGTAYTTGCATCAGCATACTTATTTATTCCCTCAATGGCATTTTTCCCCCTTGGCAAATGGCTTACAAACATGAATTACATTTCACTGTTGTTCCTCAGTATTTGTTGGCAGGTGGCTTATGCAAGGAATTTCAGCCTCTGATCTGCCTTCACCACACAGTTCACCTGAGGAGTGGATATGTGAGCTATATGTGATCCAGCCTTTGTACAGAGTTTGTTGGTTTTGTTGCTTGATAAGAACTGGAACAACTTAGCTTATGATGACCATGAGATGCTATCCCCCTTCTGTTTGCATGAAGATTGTTTTAACTGGGAAATTTTACATGTTTCCCTGTTCCCTTTAATCAAATAGTTTTGCAAAGGGCATCCTGCCTTTCTGCATTTTCCCAGCTCCAGATTCTAGAGGATATTTTTCATAACTAAAATAATCATTCAAGGAGAGGAGTCCATCCCCTGCTCCAGTGTGGGGTCCTTCCCACACTGTTTGTGGAGACACTACTTTACAAACTTCTCCAATGTGAGTCCTTCTCATGGGCTRCAGTTCTTAATGAATTGTTCCAATGTGGATTTCTTTCCAGTCCTTCAAGAACAGGGTGCAATCCTTCAAGAACAGGCTTCTCCATTGCGGCTCCTCCACAGTAGCACAGTAGCACCAGGAAACCTGCTCCAATATGGGCTCATCTCTCCATGGGTCCCTGCAGGATTCTACTCCAGCAYAAGCCTCCCACAGGTTCACAACCTCCTCTCAGGCATTAAACTACTCTGGCATGGGTCTCCTCTGTGAGCTGCAGGTGGATTGGGCCCCCATGGGCTGCAGGGGGAAAGCCTGCTTCAATGTSGTTGGCACCAYGGGCTGCAGAGGAATCCCAGCTCCAGTCCTTGGAGCACCTCCTCCYCCTCCTTTTGCACTGACATTGGGGCCTGRACAGTTGTTTCTCTCACRTATTCTCACACCTATCTCTTCTGGATGCAAATACTTCAGCACAATAACTTTTTTCCTTCTTAAATATGTTATCACAGRTGCATTACTACCATTGCTGATTGTCTCAGASTTGGCCAGCAGTGGGTCCCTCTTGGAGCCAGCTGGCATTGGCTCTGTTGGATATAAGGGAAGATTCTCACAGTGTTGGACTCCTGTAAGTCCCCCTCCCAGTACCAAAATCTGGCCAAGTGAACCCAGGACAGCTGTCTCTTCAGTGCCTTTGGAGGCCATGAAAGCATCACACCAGCTGGTTTTGCTGGAGGAGTAAAGTCACAGGAGCACCTGTTTGAAGGGAGCAGAGCTGCCTCCTGACCGCTCATCATTACATGGTGCACATCTATTTAAAGTCTGATTAACTTAGGGCCACAAAAAAGATTCTTTTCACAATGTGATATGAGGTTGATGAGGTTCTGCAGCACCATAATCCAGCATGATGCKGGTGTTTGCTGTGCCCACGGTAATCTCATGTTATTTTCCTTGTTCTTTTATTAGTAAGGCTCCTCAATATTTAAATAGCTGATGTCCACATAAGAAATGGTGTACAACCTAAAATTCATCCATATGGTCTCCTATGACCAAGGAGATCTGCACCTAGATCTGCCTTTTAAACAAATAGAAGATTTCTTACATACCAGCAACCAGGCAGAGTTTAGTACTACTTTGTTTTTTACTTTCTGCTATGAAGGATTGAGTTCCCTTTGTTCTTTCAAATTTTTCCTTTCACAGCTCACATTTGTCAAAAARCTTAGTCACAGAGTCATTTCTCCCTGGCAAATCCCAGGGGCCAGTCCTAGCGTTTAATACCACAATGAAGAGAAATTGACAATGTTTAGATTTTCTGGTGGAAACCGATTTCTAGATTCAAAGTTGGGCMGCCATGGCAAGTTTCCACAAAAGAAAGGAGAACAGTGATTATGAAGAGCAGACAGGAGATGATACAAAGGTGAGGAGGTGAATACAAGRCATGAGTGAGAGGAAAGCCTATTACTTAGTTCTGAAATGGTGACATAAACCAACCTCTCATGTACTGGAGGTAAAAAGGAGAGGTGGAGAGAGCACACAGAGTGCATAAGAAACAGAAGAGTGAAATCTGTGWTAAGGTAGGTAGAGAAGGAAAGACTGTAATTGTAAATGACTTGAGATTCTCAAGACTTTTGTTGCCTCTGTAACAATAAGTAATGAATGAAATGCAGATGAGTGATTTAATGAACAAATGTTTCTGGCATATCTACTATGCCAGCAATTCAAACTACCTGTGATTCAAAACCAGGTCCAATCTACATTCATGACCAGAATATTTTAAATCCAATTAACTAACCCAGATGTAATTACTGATGCAATTACTGTTACTATCTGCTGATAGTAAAGGATGTGTATAAGACTAAGATACATGGCTCAATATAAACCTTAACTCTCCAGAAGAGAAATGAGATATGGAAACAATTGAGTAATTTTGGATTTCATTATTTATTATGAATGTACATAGCCAATTTTTTCTTGGGATAAAGCCACTGCTGTCAGTTTAATTACATTGGGAGTAAATGTGACCCTCCTCAAGCCTTCTGTAAGTGTACAGTTTCTATTAAAGTTGTAACAGATCAATCATGAAAAGGTCTTGGCAGGAAAATCGGTAGGTAAGTAATAAAAAAAGATAAAGGACACTGAAATGAATGGAATKACATGCTGCAGGATATTAGCTTTATGAAAACAACTTTCTCCAATAAGAAAAGTTAGGAAGTGGCATGAGACTGGAACAAGCAGAGAACTCCTACCTCTGACAGAAATGATCATTGCTGTTKCTGAGTAAAAAAATACTGTGGTGGAAGTGGCAAGTGTTTTCAGTGAGAAATGCTCTTTTACAATTAGAATTGCTTAAATCAAATTAAAAGGACATATTGATTATGCAAAATTTAAGGATTATCCATCCATCCATCAAAAAGGTGATGGTCAGACTTGCATTTAAATTGCTGAGCTGGGGCCCACGCAGTGTGTTTCTGGTTTGGAGCTGCAGCACAGCSCAGTCAGTGCCCTGCAGCCTCTACTTGCCCTACACCTGCTGTTGAACAGTGAGCACAGGTGAACTGTGATTTGAATATTTCCATGGCTGAGTTTCATGGAAATGCAAAATAAAGTAAAAATCAGCTTAAATGTATGAATCACTASGTTTG
Organism: Alauda arvensis; assembly: GCA_902810485.1. Lineage (NCBI taxonomy): Eukaryota > Metazoa > Chordata > Aves > Passeriformes > Alaudidae > Alauda > Alauda arvensis. The sequence goes on along the minus strand of CADDXX010000002.1, from coordinate 5,521,170 downwards.
CTTTGAAAGCACCTATTCTGCAGGAATTTGTGTGTGCTCTTTGCTGTCTGTGAAAGAGCACGTTGTCCTTGTGATGCCACACACTCCATTTTGTCCTCCCTGCGCTCCTTGTGTTGGTGGAGGAGAGCTGAGTGGATTTTTCTYGCAGCAGTACTTGGTTTGTTTGCAGCTGTGCTTGTCTGCAACTGACTATTTATTCTGTCCCTGCATCTCCCTGGTCCTTTCTCTTCTAGCTCCTTTTCTTCCTGAGTCTTCCCTTTACTTCTCACTCCTGCCACCATTGCTATCCTCTTGCCCTGCCTTCCTTTGTGTCATGTCTATCCGGTTTCCTTCTCTTTCATCTCCAGAAGTTCCCTCACTCTTATTCAAAATGAAGAGGTCAGTCCTCTCTATTATTGCCTCTCTGCTGCTTGGTGGGTCTGACACCTGAGCTCTATTGTTTGGGAAGTTACCCAACAGTTTTCAACTCTTTTCTTAGTTTTTCTACTGTGTTAGACCACAGCAATAGCTGCTGKGCTCCCTCCATTTTCTACTCCTTTGCTTCTCCTGAGAAGCACCACTCATGTTTTTTCCTCATTACTCCCTTTTACCTGGTGTTATCAACAGTTCACCCAGTTCTCCCTAATCAGTTTTCCATCCTAAGTTTAATTTTGGCCTCTCCCTCTACACAGTGTATTGACTATTGTCATAACTAACCTCCAGATACTGGTGAGGCTGAGCTTCTGATGAAACTCCTGTCTCACTGTATTTGCTTTCAAAGCAGTTTCTAAGTAATCAGAAAGCATGCATAATACAAATGAAGACCTGTTTAATTCTTTTCTACMGAATAACTGTGTGAGGAAGCTTTGAAAAAAATCAGCAGAGGACAGTGTCCTAAAACCCCTGCATGTTGAAAATCTTGCCAGTGACACATCTATTATTTTGTGCATAACCTTAAATGTTGTATGTCAAAAAAAAAAGTATACACTTATTTATTTATGTAACTATTGGATTGTTTATGTGGTTGATACTCTTGGTTCTGTCTTGYCAAGGTGTCCAGACTGTTGTTATCATTGCAATCTGGAACACAGCTAGTGTGCTCTGACACTCATCCTTCTTCTTTAAAACARTGGATTCTGATTCGGTTCCCCCTGCCCACTGTGTGCTTTTTGATAATTTGAAAATGGTGTTTTTGGAATTATGATGACAGAATGTGGGAAATAATGGGAGTACTACAGCTTCCTCCTGAAGGTACTTAACTTTCTTTAAAGGAAGGTGGGTGTACTGCCTCATAAAAAAARTCAAATTTAGGAATCACAAAAATAGAAAGAAATTCCTTCTTTCTCACCCAGAACTCAACTTTTCATCTTCAAAACCTTTTATTTTCTCCAATTACTCTAAATATGTGCAAGGGGGATCATTACTAATACATAAGTAAATTGAAACTTAAAAATTTAATTCTGATATTCCTAATACTGATGTAAATTGAGAGAAGCCCTATTGATTTAAACTAAGTGGTTCTGAATGACATTGGAATAAATGAGCTATATGTGTTAAATAAGTTATTTGCTAGAGAGAAAAGGGAGCTAGCAGAACTCCCAATCATCCAATTTTTATTTTTAATGGAGTTTTCTTCTCTCTACAGCTCGTTTTTACTGTTGTTGTCGGTTCTTCAGTGTAGTCTTAATGATGAGCTTAAAACATTTATGTTCATTTGCATGGCAGGGAGCTGAACTGCCACAAGAAAGAATTATATCTTTGGAGGAGGATTTACAGAAGAAGCTGGGTGATAGAAAAGGAAATCACTTGTTCAAAGTGACTCAAATATCAGAAAACGAGATTAAAAAAATTGTAACAAGCACAGTACTCTGTACAAATGTTCACCTCCTGTACCTMATTTTTTACCCTGCTGTCAGTCTTTATTTTAGAATAGTGCAATGAATTTTTTACAGATTTATATATTGACTTAAACCTTCAGAAGTGAATTGCACAACAAATAGAAGTTGATTGTAAAGAAAAAAGCCTTAAGTCCTGATTTAACCATGAATGTGATATGGGCCTCTTGCATTGTCTGAGACCTTAAAAAAGTAGATTGCTGACAGACAAACAGRACTTATGTGAAACAAAAAGCATATTTCCATTTCTATATTTCCCATTTTCTCTGATTATTTGATGACCAAGTACAAAAATATAAGTATAGGTCTAATTTTAAGAGTATGCATTCAGTTAAACTATTCATGCCCTTAAAAGCCTGAATTAATTGAGGCTAAATACAGAGCTCCTGTTTTTGTTAAAATCATGTGTCTGACTTCTAAGACAAATGGAGAGCTTTGCGCCAGTGTCAGCTTTGTGTACTCAGCTGCACAATGTCATATTTATTATCTAACTTCTTTTGACTGAACTGCTTTGACTGTATTTGGCCTTTAGAATTTGGTTTTTGTTTGTAAGGGGAAAGGAAAGTTGTATAATTTCTTGATAGACCCATTTTTTTTATAAAATTCCAAGCCTACTAATGTGGTAAAAGTGAGTAAAAGAAAGTTGTTTTCTTTCCTAATAATTTCAGCCTTCCTTCCCCCCTCTCCCCTGCTGTCTTTTACAGCCTTTTACTGGATTTTGTTGAAAAATCCTCTCTTTTTTTTTTTTTTTTTCTAGACCACATAAGTGCATCTCTGCCTGTCAGACCTCCTGCCACCCCCTGTGTTTATGCATCTGGCATTTTAGGCTTTGGTTGTGTAATGACAGCTTCTGCAAACAGCAGACAGATCTCTGAATTTACAGAGTGCCCACAGTGAATATGCCTGCTTTTCTTCCTCTTTATAGCTCAGTTTCTGACGGGTGTTATCTGAAGCTGGGATTCTGAGTAGTAACAACCACTGCTTCCACACACTTTGAGAGATTTATTTGCCTCTCATATCTCTCCCAAAGAACTGCTAATTTTTCCAAAACCAGGAGYGTATATATACATACATAAAACCAGAGATCCTTCCCTAGGTACAACAATCACATATCTTCAAAGTGTCTATTGCATTACAAATGTAAAAGTTTTTACCCAAACTCTAAAATGAAATAATCATGGCAAATGTGGCTAGAAGGGTCCTTGACATGTCTTATTCATTTTTCTACTGGGACAGCTTTAGTTATACTGAGAGACTTTCTCATACATCTTTGCATACCCTATTCTTAAAAGAATCCCAGTCAAGTGACTCACTTTTCTTAGTGCTCCTCTATACTATTGCTTAATTATCCTTCTAATCATAGACATTTTTTACCCCTTGTGTTTACCTTACATTCTATTTTCTTAATTTAAAACCATTACTGATTTTCCATTCACTGAGGAACACAAAGACCATTTATCTTTTAAATATCTGGAAATTGTTACCATATATTTTTTCTTCCCCAACTCAGGAAATTGAACTTCACTTTTYCCCATTTTTCTTCAAGGGTCCATTTTCTCTACTTTTAGCTTTTCACTTGTTTGCAATTTTTTWRTTTTGKTTTTTTTCTCCCTTATTGTTCTCTTTGGATGCTTTCTGGTTAGCTTATTTCTTGAGATTTGGCAGCCAAAAGGACACAATGAGGTGTTGGTTGAGCTGTAAACTCTCTGAGGTATGTGAGAGGCTTGCATGAAAGAAGCTCCATTTTACAAATAGGTGGCCTGAAATGAAACAGGGCAGTGAAATGGTAATGTTGACTCTGGGCAGTTCYTGAACATTTTAACTTTGTGGATCCCTTGTCAGAGTGTTTCTGTTTAGATGGAAATTCTGCATTTCATAATTATACACCTTGTAGTTTCTGTTTAGAGTAATGGTTTGCATTTGTCTTTACTGAATCACATGCACTATATGTTTTTATTCTAATGACTTTTAATAACCTAATATTTGAAAGTATTTACAGCTTCTTATTCCTCCATTATTTTTCTACACAAATATGTGAACTCAAAAGCATGGGATGAACTGAGCAACAGGCTTGGGAGATTCTATGTTTTATACGAGACAAGTCATAATTTCCTTGGGATGACCTATACTTGTTATTAGAAAGAAACTTGGCTTGGGCAAGTATTCAACTAGATGCAGCCCAAMATCTCATTCACTACACTAAGGCACCTGGCCATTAGTCAGGGATGAAATGAATAATGATTTACTGTATGAGCTGAGTTTCTTAATGTAATAGAAAGTTGTCTTTCAGGTCTGTTCCTTGTCTAAATTCATCAGTCTTCACAGCTAAGGTAGCAGMGCTCTCTGCCTGTGTCCCTGGATTCTTTTCATTTCAGATGACAGGGAAGTTACATCTTCTAGCAAGGGGCAGCTGTAAGTTTCCTAATAGGTGGTTCACTTGGGAACTTGGGTGTTTTTGGCCATTGTGTCACAAACCACGCTTCACCACTTACAGATGCTGTTGTGCTCTTCAGAAACCTGGTGATGTAAGCCAGCATCATCAGCCTGGGATCAGAATCCGGCCTTTTATCTCTGCTTACTGGAAATCTGCAATATAATTTTGTTTCCTAGGACCAATTTGTATCAGTTCTTTGTTCAGCTCTACTGTTATGAAGTAGAAAATTCCATCTGGGGGGCTGTCAGTGGCATAGAAAAATGAGTAAAAGGCTTAGTTTCCATGTCATCAGTGGGAAAGTATTTTATTATTTTGGCCACAGATTTTATGCATGGCCAGAAACCAACTTTTATCCCATTTCCTTTGTATTGGAGCATTTTCTGCTTGTATTTCAACTCCTGTTCYGCACACAAAGCTTCTTATACTTCCTGTTAGGGGTACCTACAATATTTGGAGATAATTTTCAGTGATGACAGGTATATGTAAACATCTGTGACATCTTAGAATCTCAGTTGCTGTGTATTTTGTTTCCACAGTTTGGCTTTTTCATTAGCAAAACCAACAGAGCTGTAACACACCAAAGTTCTCCAGGCTATTTACTAGAACAGATTTAGAAACCAATGCAGTAAACCTTGATTTTTTTACTTTGCTATGCAATGTGATCATGTGTTTCAGCATGGAAATTGTCTTTGTTTTTGAAGGCTGAAGGAACTGGTTATAAAGCACAACCCATAAAAGTTTACTGTAACAACAAAAGAGCTTATTATGACAACACAGAGCAAAAAAAGCAGGAAAACCTTGCTCCCTTTCAGGGGTTCAGTGTAGATGCTGACACCTCAGTTCCCAAGCAGGGGTCATAATGAATTGAACTTATCTGTTGCAAATTAGATGCTGTTGATCAGATTCTCTTTTCAACACCTACACAGCACTACTCTGTATGTACATCATGAGAGTGCAATTTGTATCTTAGAATAGTACCTCTCTGATTGACATGACTTTGTGTATTYATAATACACTATATTTGAAGATCAACAATTCCAGAGTCAAAGATGTTTCCCCTGGAGTAGCATCACTACTTCCACTGCTCAGAACAAGTAGCACCAAGCACCTGGAGACAACTGTATATCTTTTCTAACAAATGAAAAGTTTGAATTTGGGTAACATTTTAACTTGAAGCCTTTTTGTGGTAGAATTTTTCTTGCTGTTTGAAAAACATGTCAGTAAAGATTTATTATAACTACTCTCAAGAGATGTCATACTTCTAACTCATCTCTTGAAAGAGATACTCACAAGATAATAGCAGTATTCTGCACAAGAGGTTTGGAAAATGATTGCCAATTTCTGAATTATTACCATACATTGGATTTGAATGTATCTTTAGAAACTAACCCCTTTACTACCACATTACTTTTTATGCCAGAGGTCACCTYTAACACTTTCAGTGAGCTAATGATTTTGTCCTAAGTAAAATCTTTTGGGGAGTTTATAATTACTTTCCAAATTCACTCATAGCAGTGTATTTATGCACAGCAGAACTTTAGTAGGAGATGATACAGGGCATACRAAAGGAGAAGGTTATGAGTTATTGTAGATAGGARCTTGAAGGGGATCTTTCTGGGGTGTGAACAGAACCATGTTCCTGGCACRTGCAKTCCAAGGTGCCCTGCCAGGCAGAGYTTRGTAAAAAAGACAGAAAGAACCAGCTGCTCCCTGCTATGGGGCAGTRAGCAYGTGCTGTCTCATTCATTGTTGTTATTTGAGCAAGGTGATTWAATGCATTGGCAAGGCTTGATCTTTTCCTTCCTTGGTTTTCTGCAAGGGACACACAGGTTCTCTCACACACCTGAGAGAAGAAGRGCTGCATCCTCATTCTCTCTGGGCTGTAGAAGAAGCATGGAGACACTCCTTATGCATTTCTTGTAGGCTGACCCTCTGTTCATGTCTTGGGGCTTTTTTTGAGGAAGGTTATAGCTTTTAAGTGTTCTATAGGAAAGTCTCAGTGCAGAGGGCAGTGCAAGGGCTGCCACCAGGTGGAAGACCAAATGAAGTAAATCTTTTGCTCATCTTCCTCTCTGGGCACCTTCTGAATTTCATGACCTATTTTTCATGCATAGCTCGTCTTGGATCTTTGTTGTTTTTACTTCATACTATGGCCTTCTAGTCTTTAGTCTTTGTCTAACTGCACCTTTAGACTACAGAATTCAATCTGGCTTAAAGAGTGAATCTTTTAAATTTTTGTGGTAGATCTTTAATACTTGGGGACAACAATAGTTCTGTCATCATGAAGTACAATGGCATAACAGCAGACTCATTAGTGCACCAGAAATCTGCTCTAAATGTCATTAATATTCTCATTCCTTTTGCTTTCTTTTTCATAGCCTTTATTCTTAGACTTATGGTTTGCTCCCAGAATTATTTCTACTCCTCTCTTGTGATGCTTTGCCCCTAGGAACACCCAGATGAAACCTCTCAGGGGCTGCAGGCCATCCACAGGGACTCTAACTGGGATCTTCACAGAGGGATGACCGCTGATGGTTTRTATTTCCTTTGTGTTCTTCATCTCAATATGGGCAGGCAATGTCTTGCTCTACTACACAGCCAAGTGCAGGAACTTGTGAAGAACAAGGAGTGACATGGAGCTGGGGCTGGTGGGAGTCCTTATTTTAAACTTTTCATTTATTTTAAAAGAGTATCCAAYAGGAGATTGTCAGGATGGCTAGGACACCAACATCTCCCTTGTAAACTGGGAAGTGGGAAGGGCAAGTGGACAGAATAACCATGGTGAGAGAGTTAGATCTTAAGACAGTTGTCAGATTTTCTTAGCTAATAAATGGATTAAGATAATGTTGCTTAAATGGCAGCTCACATTTCTATAATTTGTTTTCATTCTAAATTTTGTTAGCTCTCATGCTCTCTTTTCTGTAGTATGCCTTTGCATGTAATATATATTTAGAAACTGTGTTTATAGTTAAAAGGCTTTTCTAGAGGGAAAAGGTTGACATATTAACAAGAAATCACAATGTATTCACAGCCAGCCATAAATATGTGAAACAGTGGGTTGGGTGCCTAATTAAGGTTGCCTTCAGCCCTGTTACATGGAAGATACAACATTAAGAAAGAGCATCTTGAGCAAGCCATATGATCTGTCATGACAACATGATTCAGAGCTGAGATGTCACACAAGGTGGGGAGGGGGAAAGGCTTTCTTAACCAGAAGTTGTGTTGCAGCCTTGAGTATTCACTTRTCTCTTTCTGACTTACCTCCTACTCACGCTGTGCTGCCAGCCACGAAGTTTGACTTGCAGGCAGTGCTGGCAGCTTCCCTTTCCTGGAGATTGCACKGCTGTCTTGTCTGAACAGACTGGCTCTGACTAAGATACGTGACTCCACAGAGAGCTCTTGTGGGAATGAGGCCTCTCTCTTCATCCAGATTATTCATAAGAAGTGTGAAATTGTCCCTTAAGGRAAAGAACGCTGGTCAACGTATGGGTTGCAAAGAAGAAAAGAACCTCATCTAGACTGCCAGCTGTCCTCTAGACACACATCTAGGAAAGATATCTGTGTTCTGCTTCCTAATATCTAAGTGATGGCATTGTTTTTACGGCATTATCCTTCCAGAAGCCTTTTGGGATACTAATGTCTTGCATTCCCAAGGGATAGAGAACTATATCTTGGAGATGATTTATCAAATGCTGCACAAGCTAAGTCTGTGCAGCAGAGTGCAATACTCTGTAGGAAGCTCTGATATGACTTTGCCTTGCATCCTTGCAAGAGGGCTATTGAGCTTGAAAGTGACTTTCATGGTGTCTTGTATGTGTCTCTGACAGTGCCAATAGATGTTTCCAGAGATCACGATTCTGCAAAGCTTCTTATCATGAATGTACACAATCTCTTGAGTCCTCTGAACTGAAGGATTTTAAATTAGCATTGATGTATGCTGACTGTTTCTGCATTTTCCAAACAAGTTCCCATTAACTAGTATGATCACTGTTCTGTGATGTTTTTCCTATACCAGTCTGCACTGTTTTGCCACCTCCCACTGGTGCTCGGTAAAAAATTAGCCTTCAATATATTTTGCTACATTTATCTATTCATCTAGTTAAAATAAAACTTTTACTACTCTAGCTGTTGACATGTGACTGTAGCACACATAGCATTGGCAGGAATGCTGTCCAATTACTTTTAACAGCTGGCTGGAGTTTCCAAGACTCTTTGTTACTCTTGCAGAAATTCTTTTCTAGTCAGCTGTACTTGTGGTTTGGCTCTGACATTTCTTAAAAAAGTGGGAAAAAATGGTTCATGAAGAGTTAATTTCTATATGCCCAGTTGGATRTGCTTACAGTATGAGCAATGAAATATTACTAGGAGAGAAGGATATTGTTCAGCAGGAGAATTCACTGAGAAAAGTGTTCAATGATAGGCTGAGTGATTAATATACTGTAAATATTGCATGTGGGCAAATATTATGATAGTGGCTTAAATCAGGGAAAATACAGCATGATGTAGCATAACCTAAGTCTTGGAATCCAGAATTATGGATTGGCTGCAGAAAGGCTGACTCATTATTTTGCCTCTGGCAGATTCCTGTTGCCTGACTGTGTGTATCTATTGCTCTTGAAGCAGAACTTGGTCTGTGGGCTGGCCAGTAAAATTTACAGCAATTCTAARAACATGAAACTGGAAATGAATTTTTGAACAGGCATATGTTGCACATCTTACCAACAGCAACTATTTGCTAAGGCTACAAAACAAGTGCATTACAGAAGTCTCAGTTTCACCTGAAAAACCTAGCAGAGTGTTTTATACCTGTATACCAAAASTGCTAAAGGAATGCATCTTGCACATTCATAGGCTGTTCTAGAGTTTTAAACAAAGTTAGGTGACTGCACAGTATTATAACTACAATTAATTACAAAAGTCATGTTACTTTAGAGTTTACTTTGAAGTATTTTCTAGTTTTTATAATGTCTACTTTCACCTAATCCCAGTCAGTTGAAATTAAGTGAGGATTACAACAAAGAAAGTTTTTAAGGCTATTGGATTTTCTTCATCTCTATAACTTTAAAATAGCACTCAGTTAAATTGGTACAGCACTCTCCTGGGACATAAAYAACATGACATTCAACTGTTGGCAAAATTACATAAAAATAAAATATTCAATCATTGAAGGGTTCATTCTTAGATCAGAAGAGGCATGCACAAAATCTAATTGAGCTAATAGCCTTGCAGGCACAATTGTGATTCCTTACACCAAATAATGTGTATTYCTTCATGCTGAGTATCTGCAACTTTTCTTAAAGTAAGAGATGTGTTTTGTGTGCATGGTGCACACTGCACACACACATACATTAAGGAAGAATAAGGCCCCACATCTCCCTTCTGTAGGTGCTGAATAATCATACCTTTTGTCTGACATGGAAACTGAAGGTGCTTGGGTTTTTTTACCTAAATGGAGCTAATAAACAGTGAAAGGAGATATTTTTAGCTCTGTGAGCTTTGCTCTTTTAATGCAGAGATGGGTACCATGAATTGAGGTATAAAATGTTAGCTTTTCAGAAAGTGAATTGCCTTGGACTCTACACACAGAATTTAATAGAAGATGATATTTTAGAGAGACAGTGTGTGTATCTATCTCTATATATTATATAGATACAGAGGAAAAAGTTATATTCCTGAAAATGCAATGAGAAATAATTCTGACACTGTTTTTCTTCATGAGAAACTTATATAGCTATCTTTTTTATGCCCTGCCCCTCTTTATTGCTCATTATCTGTACTGCAGACTCCATTAATAGGCATCTTTCATGCACAGGTATGTCCTCAGTACAGTAAGAGACCATTTCTATCTTCCAGAAGCTTATTGTCTGTGYATACTGCTGAATTCTCCAGGATTTACTGTAGGGAGGTGAGTTGGGTTTGTTTTTAGAGAAACTGGTTTGATAAAAACCTAAGTCTGTGTTGAGGCAACAACTGTTTTATGATATTGTTCTGGTCTAACACCAGCTGGCAGCTCAGCCCCAAACAGCCTCACTCACCTCCTTCCAGTGGGGTGGGGGAGAAAATGGGAAGAGAGAAAGTGAGGGAACTTGTGGGTTGAGATAAARGCAGTTTAATAGGTAAAGCAAAAGCCTCACACACCAGCAAAGCAAGATAAGGAATTAATACCCCACTGCAGGTGCTCAGCCATGCCCAGGAAAGCAGGGCTCTGTCACATAAAATGATGACTTGGGAAGACAAAAGCCATCACTTCAAAGGCCTGCTCTATCCTCCTTTCCCCGGGTTCATATGCTGAACACAATGTCATATGGAATGGGATATTCCTGTGGTCAGCTGTCCCAGCTGTGTCCCCTCACATCTCCTTGTGCACCCTCAGCCTCCTCATTGGTGGGGTGAGGAACAGGTAAGGCCTTGGCTCTGTGCAAGCCCTGCTCTGCTGTAGCAAAAACATCCCTGTACTATCAACGCTGTTTCCAGCACAAATCCCAAACACGGCCCCACACCAGCTACCATGAAGAAAATCAACTCTACCCCCACCAAAATCCACACGGATATAATCAAGCACCAAATTCCAAGCAATAGAAACAAGTGCTTTCTGGGAACACTTGTGCTTACTAATTATTATTCACAGATTTTTTTTTCTTTTTTTTTGGTCAAAAGTAACCCAGCTACTCTGTTCTGAAGTACACAATATGTGCTAGATGAGCAAGTTGTCATTAAGTGGACTGGAATATGTAGCATTATCTTCCTAGCCAGCTACCAATGGTGTATATAAATAAATTACATTCCTGAGTAGCTCTATTAACTTTACACATGAATATGTATTTTCAGCAAATTCTATGGCATAGTCTTGCATATAGAATTACTCACATATACACATTTCTGCAAGGATTTTAATGCTCATAGCAGGAATATCAATTACAGCCCTTCTAAAGATTAAGCATGTAAATTCTSAGTAGAATTTTTAAGGTCACGTAGTCTAATTTTTAATTTCATATTTTTCTGACTCACATTTAAATTTATAAACGTGTTGTTATATGGAGTATATGCTTTTTTCCTTTTTCAGGGAAAAGAAAATTGTTTTGAAGGCTAAAAGGAACGAAAAAAATTAGTGGAGTTTAGAAWAGTTGTAGTCAAGTATGTAATGCAAGTCAATAAAAATTTAATTGGCACAGAAAACCAGTCAGAACTGGCTTTTTTCCAACCCAGCACAGATGATATAAATTGAGTATAGATAGATAGCAAACCAGAACTTAGGAAACTGKTTATCCCACCAGGCACTAGGCTTGAGACAAAAACATTTGGACCAGCCAAAGGAGCAATAGTGTTACAAACYAGGACTAAAATAATGGGGCCCAATAGATTGTGGACACCTTGTGTATTGCCCTGAAATTCTCCATTTTGCAGATGTAATTTATATGGGAATATGATGATTTCTTTAAGCAGACGTGGTGATCTTTTTCTTTTCAGAGGACAAATGTGAAGGTTTACAATGGTCCAGACCCTATGAAAATGACAACTTTCACAAACAGTTAAAACACTATCCAAAGCCACAGTCAGAGCATAAAGTGTCTAATATGGGATCACTGAGCACGTGTTTTTATGAGCAATTAAGTATTAACTTGGGATGAAAAGTTTTCTGAAAACACTTCAATTTCCTTAAAGCAGGGAGTTCTCTCAATTACCTTGCCTCAGCTTTAGAAAATAACTACTTCAAAGAGTGTTATTTCTCCACAGCTCCTGCAGCTGAAGCTTTTGCACTTACTTTAATTTGTCTTGCATGTGTGACCAGCTGAGACAAACTCATAAATGGTGAGCATCTTAGTAACTAACAGGCCCTTTCAATTTAAGAGTTAAAAAAGCAGTTTAGATGGGTTGGATTCTAAGGCAGTGCCATCAGAAGTTTTGGTAGCAAGGGGTTCCTTTATTGAAGAGAAACTTAGGGTTTAYGGTGGGAATGGTTCTAAATTGCATYCTGCTCTTGGAAGGACCYTGAACATCTSAAAGGTGATTTGAATGCTTGGTGTAAAGAACTGTAGTCCATGTGTGTGGGCACACAAAGGGTTTCTCTCCCGAGCTGGGTTCTATATGTTGACTTTTCACATCTCAACTTTTCCTACTTACCAGCTTCACCTGTATCTCTAGGCATAGTGGGTGAGAGGCAGCCAGTCAGAAGTAGCTTGGAAACTGCTTAATAGGACAGCTACCTACATTTTGCTAAGGATTATTTCCTAGTAATTTTTTATGCCTGTATAATAACATTAAGATGCTACTCAGACATTTCTGAATGTGGGCCATTTCAATCTGGAATGCATGTGGAAAGCAGGCATCATTTCACCTGAGAACTGCCTTCTCAGAAATGTCTTTTGCTGGGATCACACATAACCTGTGAGCTATTCAGTTAATCAAAATAGTTTTTCTAACCCTGTTGCTATTTGYATCCAGCAATAGTAATTTGTTCTTGTCCAGCTGATTGTGCTCCCTCTCATTCATTCATCCTGCATTATAGACCTGCTTCTGAAGGACGCTGAGTACCTGTGGTTTGATTGAAAGTTATTGCATCTCTCAGGAGTAAATTTAATTTGAGTGATTCCCCATATATTGCAGTGTGATATGATGCATTAAATAATAAAGCACTGCTGGAGTATCTGCAAGCCGTTATTTTGAATCTTATTTGAGAAAAAGAAATCTTAGCAGAGAAARCCATAGACATAAACTGGTTTTTATTCTTTAGCTAATTCAGAGACAGTTTGAATTTTAGAAAAAAGAAAAAAAGAATAAAATAAGGCATTGATAATAAACAACCTTCTGGCAGCTGTTAACAGCTGGGATTGGTGGTTTGGTACCAACATTATTTCAGGTAAATGAGAAAGCAGAATTGTAAACCAAAGAAAATAGTCGATTCCCCACGWGAAACGTGGGCTGATGCCTAGTATTTATAGCTTAGTACATCCTCATTAATCCATTTTGTGGTTTTTTTTTTTTTTTAAACTGACTAATAAAGAATACTAATGCAACATTTCTCTGCTKTTGCTAAGTGTTCCATTATGCTTGAGACCTTACTTGCTAACGTATATATTTCTTTCCAAAGAACTCATGCAGTTTTTGCTTGGATTATGACATGAAAAAGAATTCCTGCATTTCCTAAACTATTAACAAACAGATGTGTTGAAAACCTACTGAAGCCAGCAGGAAACAAAACCCAGCAATTAGATAGCAGCAGCAATCTGGTTTTTTTTCTTTTTATGATTTTTTTTTCTGATTATGATTCAATGGATGAGTAGAGGTCATGGTAATTATATCTTTAAAAAATATTTAACAATGTTTGCCTGTTTCTGACATACTTGTCCATAGAGTTAATTCTCTGATCCTAAAAACCCCTGTGTACTCCAATCAAATCTATTCTCAGACTCAAATTTATATCAGAGCATTTCTAATAACATAATGTTTTTTGGCCACAGCCTGTAAGGAGAAAAAAATCACATTAGCTATGAAAAGAGGTGTATTTATAACTTAGTGCAAAGATTCACAGAAAGACTTACAATGGTGTCCATAGTTTCAGAGCCTTATGAGTCAATTCAGTCAAGTTGTAACACTGACAGAAATTACTTTGTTTTCAACATGATCATAGTCCATGTGTCACTTTTTAGTTTATGCCTGGACTGGTACAGAGTTATTATGTAGTTTCTATAACTAGAGGTTATAGAAAGGTAAGGTTATTGTTCAGGTGAATTCAACACTGACCTGTGTTTCCCTCATGGAAGTGTCAGGCTGGTAAGGCCTTGGAGCCTTACTGGAAATTGTGACAGATCCTTTCCCAAGCCAGCTCTGCTAGATGGTCTGTGAAACTCTGTGTAACCCTATGACCTATATTCAATGCTAGAAGAGCTGCATTTCTGGAGCCTCTAGGTTTTGCTTCCTTCTCAGAGCCCTGTTCCATCACAGGACGCATTTATTATGACTGTTCTTCTTTAGTGGCCATCACCTTGCATGGGGTGAGTTGTGTGCCTGCTGATAGTTGYCAGTGGAAAGGGAGGAGTTTTATGGATATGTTTGGGTTTGTTGACCTCATTTGTATATTACACTGAAATACTGAAAATATTCCCCCTTAGGTTAGGACACATGGATGTTGAAGGTAAGGRTGCTGAAATTCTGTCTGCAGACCAATAGAGGAACAAAACCTTTCTAAAATGCAGTCTCCTATTTTCTCAGTAAATATTTGTGGTGGGTCTGTTGTCATCCCTTATAATCCACTTTCTGAGAGTGTCATACAAGGTCCTCAATGCTGTATAAGGTGCATGCTGTCCACAAGTGGGGAAATGCAAACAGAAAGCTGGGGACAGTTACTGAGAAGATAAAAGCAAACCCAAACAGTTGGCACAAACAGGTCAGCKTTTTCCTGCCTACAAAAAGCTTTGCTGGAATGATGGTTGCTGGAGAGCTACTTGAATTATTGAAAATGACTAGCAGCAAAAATGCAAGCATGGCTCTCAGTTTTGTCTCTGRGTTATAAACTGTAATGCCACTCATTAGCTACCTTCTGTGATGATGAAGTGACATGAATAGAAGAAATGAGACACAGCAGATCACAAAGAGCAACTGCATAGAAAATGCTCAGCTTTATCAGACTATCTCAAATGTAAGTTAAAAAAAAAGGAAAGCTCAAAAGTTTTGAGATAAACATTTAAAAAAAATAATTTGGAAGATCAATGGGAGAGAAAAGTGTGAAACATTAGAAACCTATAATTTCTGTACAAGTTGCATCCTYGGTACCATCTGGATTACTGCTAAGAGGTATGGTAAAATTTTGAATTAAGTTTTTATCTTAGAAAGCATAGAATCTTTAAGTTCTGCCCAAATTCCTCTTGAGATTATTAGATGAGTTAGAGAGAAACTCTAGATATCTTTAGAGAGATCTAAAATAGTGAAGTGTGGCTTTCAAGAGAGGGTGAAAGAAAGAGTGGAAAGTCACTGGAGTTTTTGTAAAGAAATTTACCRTAGTATTATTTTTTTTTCTTTTTCTAAATTTTCCTCTATTTTTGTAAGCAGCCTTACTTATCYAACTGTTTCACAGCTCAGTGTGGGATGTTTGCTTTTGCATTGAATAGAGTTGTCCCTGAGAGTTACCAGTTATGCTCTAATCTATTTGGCAACTGCAGATGGCTTTTTAATTTGGAGACTTTGATTGTAGCTCTGAGTTCAGTTTTTTTCTGGATCTTCCCTCAGCAGTATCTGAGCAATTGTTTCAATCTTTAATATTGAGTTAAATATTCAGTAGTGAAACTTCATTTGTCTACTTTTCTAATTTTTGAAAACTTTTTTTCTCAAGTTGCAAAACTTGACTCCCCCTACATTTCCAGTCTCACTGTCTTTCAGACCCCCAAGGAGTTCAAAAGAATTGATATCAGAGAGCYTACCTGAGTAAAATATGAGACAGAGACCAGCCTGAAAATGCCTGTTGGAACACAGGGAGCAGTGACCTCCTCACTGTGTTGGACAAGTTCTGTGCTGTGATCTCAGAGGGCTCCAGTTGGGCAGCAGAGCTGACACTGCACTGGAGGAAGCCCTGGTGGAAGCAAAGGTCTGGGTGACCCCTGTGCAGTGGGCCCTGCTCTCTCATTCTGTTAATTCAGATTTTTTCCCTAGCTGGGGCTGGCYGATTCCCTTTCAATATTTTAAGATTTTGACAAAAGAAGCAGCATTTGAGGCAGAAGAGGTTATATTTTTGGCACTGTAAAATGAGAAACATTTTGTAAAATGGGAGAAGTAGGAGTTTGATATATTATGCAGAAAACTTTGGTGTTGACACATTGATGAGCATTGGAGAGACACATTCAAACATTATTACAGGTGAAGACCTAGTAGGATACCTGGATAGGAAGTGGTCTTGAGGCGAAAGATTTTATGATAGGCAGGATGCATTGTATTCTGCCACAGAAAAAGGAGATGGTGGGAGGTAGCTTTGGGAAATATGATTTTGYTCATACTGAGCTTGAGTTATGCTGTTAATATAGGCTGAATGTCTCTGTTTTGTTCAAATGGTCGAAAGCTGAGYGCCATTATTGCTAATCACCCCCAGAACCTGCATTTTCCTGCCAAAACACAAATGCAGATGTGCTGACACAGCAAGTTTCCATGGCTTGGGCTGGTGCCACCTTATATGACCCATCTAGTGCCTGCAAGAAGAGCCAATTTGCTACTGGCAGGTAGCAGTTTTCAAATTTCCATAGAGTTTCACAGAAGACCATGCAGGAGAGAGAGCTTGGAAATGGCTCTGTTTCCCTTGTTCCAAGGCTTTTGCCTTACCAGTTTGGCACTTCCATGAGAGAAATGGATTGAAGGTGCCTTGTTCCAGCAGATTTCTGCAGCTAGTTATCGGGTTTGAGCCAAGGATTACTCCCTCACTAGCTCTGAGGACAGAGCACACCCTGCCACCAGAGTTCACATCAGTGGGCTCAGACTGCCCACGGGGGAGGAATGTGTGTGATTTTTCCTGCTGCCCTTTGGTGCTCTGCTGTGCTGTGTGCCATGTTAGCTCATTTTCCTGCCTGCTGAACAACGGGATGAGGTGTAAATCTGAGTGCWKGACTGTGAGCAGTAACATGGGAGGCAGGTCTGGCTGGCCCAGGAACTGCGGCAAACGCTGCCAGCCACCTCAAAACTCTATTAAGACAAGGATTGTACYGGAGCCATACAATTGGTTGTCAGATTTCAAAGGACCTTTTGCCTACTTGAGGGARCAGCAGACATAAACCACTGTGATGRAAGGCTCAGGGTTCTAGGGACTGCTGTACTTTTGGAAGGRTTGCAGTCTGTTTTTTTGCAGCATGGTGCCATTTGGCACGAAACACAGGGGCTAGCCTGATGGTGGTGGTTTTTTGAAAGGGAAAACTATTCAGAGCTGTGTCAGAGTCTGGCTCTGCCAGAATTGTCCCTAAGCGCTGTGAGGGTTAGGCTGAAGCTTGAACTACATGAAATGTTGATGCAGGGGGGCAGGTTGTCACTGTGTCTGCCAGTCACCCTGCCTACGGCAAGCATGGGCAGCTGGAGAGATCTGCTGAKGGAAGTGTTCCACAGAGCCGGGCTGTCTTCCTCACACTTGATTGTTTCCCCTCAAACGCTGGCTTTGAAAGGCTTTTTAGCCTGGCAGGTGCTGCTATCACTGATGTGCCTGTGTCCCCCCCCACCCCCTGCTCCGTGGGGAAGTGCATGAGGTTGGCAGCCACCAAATGAGCAAAGCCTTGCTTCTGCACAGCCTCAGATAGTGAGAGCACATGGCTCTTACAGGCAGCAGGGCAGAATAGGACACAGGGGACCCTGKGCACTAATAATATGCATTTCATAATGTGCCACATGGAAAACAGAGAAAAACATCAGTTGGACAACAAAGCTGTCCAACAACTGTCTTCCACAGTGAGCTGCTTTGCACTTGGCTTCTGAAGATTATTTCATTTTGGTTGAGTTAATGACTGAGAGCCTCTGAGAGCTGTATAGAAGAAAAGAATAGTCTTGGTTTTGAGACATAAATAGCATAAAAACCAATTTTGTCACAAGTTTTTTTTTCTTTTCTTTTTTTCTTTTTTCTTCTGTTGAGTTTTCAATGAATTTGAAACAATAGTGTTTTCAGTATCCCTTTGTACAAAGAGTTAGGTCTGACTGTTTCTGTTGTCTGTATTGTTTACATGTCACCATCCACAGTTATCTCCTCTTCTTTTGATGAAAACTGCTTTGCCCAGTAGGATAATTCTGGATGTTAGYTAATGATGGGAAGTAGGAGCTGGTGGAGTGCAATGGGGCTCCAACACCTCTTGCCACAGGCCGAATTTCTGTGTCTGAGAGAGCAACAGCATAATCACCACAGCCTTGCCTTACAGCACCAGCCCAGCATCAGCTCTCAGGGGTTAAGMCATGGACATATAACAATTAAAAAGGGGAGCAGGGGCATGCTTGTAGGCATTCCCTGCCCCAGTGTGCCATGTCTCCCTGACACTGGTGTCATAGCTGTTAATGGCTTCTGTAGAGGAATGTTTGGGATATGTGCCGGTGGTTTTTGCTGTCAGCTGAGGACTRCATTCAGTAATTTGAAGGGAATACCTCCATCAACTCCTGTGCAGACATGGCACGGCTCTTGCTCCCAGCACTTCCAGAGATCCAGAGTTGAATTACGAGCTGCTTGTAGTTTGGAAATAATGCAGTACCAGACACTGGGGTTTTTGTCTTCACTACTTTACTCTTCCCTTGCTTTTTGTGCTTCAATTCTAGTTAATCTCATCCAGTCTTTTATTTAAGTAAAAAACATACAGTTTTTTTTAATATATTTTTTTTCCCATGTCATTTATCCCCAAAATTTTATTCYGAAGTCATAATGCTTTATACAGATGGGGAAGCATTCTGTGTCTAAATTGGTGCACTCACTAGCAAATAACACATAGGAAAAAACTTCTCAAAATACATCAGTGTAGATGTACTGTGACTACATGGATGTTGACAGGCTAATAAACAAGAAAAGCTGCGGACTGAACTTTGTATATGAATGTGAGGGTGGTATCCATCCCTCCCTGCTCTTAGGATGTGCGTGTTCATTCCCATTCTGCCTTTTACAGTACTGGTAGCTCATCTTTAATAAATCAAAGGCAGCTATTTTCTTGCTTGTTTGCTCTCTGAAGGAGAGGATTTCAAGTCATGCCCTAAACAGTTTTGACACACAAATGATGTCTGATGAAAAGTGCTAAAGGTGCTTTTATTTACAGATGTGTTGAGAAATGTGCAGGGAAATGAGTTTATCTTCTCTCTTTCTCACAGGAGGAGAATGAGATGAGAGACATATTGTCCTTTTGTCCTCTGTCTCTGAAGGAGGCTGGGCTCTTGTCACTCTGTGAAGAAGCTCCTTTACAGTTGTCTAGCCAGAAGAGTTTCTAGCATGTCTCTTTTGTTATGCCCAGGCACCCTGGTGACTGAGCTGACACTGATAGCAGTGTTTCTGTGCCCAGCCCGCCCCTGCATGCCTGCCGTCTGCTCTGACACCTGTCAGCTGCCCGGAGCGCTGCTGCTGCAGCACCTCCTGCAGCCCTGGGCTCCTCACTGTGCAGAGAGGGCTCAGCACGAGCTGCTGGCACGCTTCTGGTCTTGATGTGAAATTAATTGACACAACTTGAATCTTCGGAGGTGATGCCAGGAGGAGGAACAGGAGACCTGTGAGATGGCAAGGAACAAATAYGATGTGAAATTGTCTGTTGACAGTCTTCAAATGGAGAGGTTTGACTTTTACAGCTTGGTTGCTGTGCCTTGCAGCCGTACAAGCCTCCATTTACAGCTTTTGGGACTTGTGGTTGTCTCAACAGCTCTGTGGGTTTCTTTAGCCAGGAGAAGTTCACCACTGTATGAAAAGATAACAGGTTCTTCATGCTGCTGTGCAGACTTATCTGTAAAACTGAGAAATCATGCCACATTTGTAAAAGCTACTGTCGCTGGTATAGGGTTTAGAAAAGGAGAAAAGAGGAGTTAATTTCTGAGTTAAGTTCCTGGGTGTAAAGATGGAGACTTCACAATTGGAGTGTTATATAAATACCGTACCTTTTGTAAGGGCTTACCTGGGTAAGATGCTCTCATCTACAAAATTGTAACTTGTTTCAGAGATCAAATTAATTTATAYGTTTTCTTTTCACTCCATCTTTTATGCTGGGAACTGGGTGTATAAAGCTCCCTTTTTTTCTTGCCCTTCTAGTGGGTCACACTAACTAAAAACCTGAATTTTTTCAGAAGTCTCCAGGTTTTTCTGCTCTGTGCCTCACTGAAAACTTCACAAATGAAGATAGCTAAAGACATAAACAGTGTCTTAACAGGACATATCTGAGATTTGCATCTGTTCAGAAATTTACCAGCCTTGTTTCCAAGAAAAGTGAGGATGAATCACCCTCCAAAGGGGCTGTTTTCTCTTTGCTGACTGTAGAGGAACTTCWGCTTGGTGTCAGGCAGCTGAAGTTATAGGTAGCATTCATGTGAGCAAAGAAAGAATGTTCCTCTTCTGAAGGAGAGCTTGAGCCGGTTGTAAAACACAGAGTAACGGGAAAGTGAAGCACGTGCAGATACCATGTGAAGGGCAGAGGTGTGCACTAAGAGCCTGCCATACCAAGCAGTAAGGGGAGTTATGGAACTACTTCATAGGAGTACAAACCCAGTCAACTGGAAAAATAATGATATCTTTTTCAAAGCATGTAATGTTTGAAAGCAAGAAGTGATGATTTTTTTTCTCTTAATAAAGAATGTAGAGATATGTATGTACAGACAGGTACTGCCGTGTATTGGGAAATCTGCCTGTRTTCTGGGCACCCATAACTCTCTGTCTGAGTGATGAGATGTGTGSCAGTTSAGTCCAGAAGGCATTYAAACAGCTTTACACAACTGTGACAATGTGATCAYGTCTTTGGTGTACACACAGAGAATGCAGCTGTCTGCACTTAGTAGATCCACAGAGTAGTCTAGGTTGGAAGGGAACTCTGCGGACTGTCTTGTCAAATCTCTRTGAAAAGCAGGGCCAGCCAAATCAGATTGTTCAAGACTGTGTCCAGTCAGCTTCTGAACGTCTCCAGAGATGAAGATTCCTTGATTTCTCTAAGTAGCACATTCCAATGTGTAAACACCCTTGTTAGTGGTAAAGAATAGAAATATTCTGATATTCTAGAGGGTATTTCCTTGTTTCAGCTTCTCTGTTGCCACTCATCCTGTGGCTGTGAACCTTTCAGAAGAGCCTGAGTTTATTTGGTCTACATTTTCCCATTAGGTGACTGCAGACAGCAGGAAGATCCCCCCATGAAGCCTTCTCCTCTCAATGCTGAACAAGCCCATCTTTCTCAACCTCTCCTTGGCACTCCTGTGTTCTAGTTCCCTGATCAGTTTGGTGGCTGTTGTACTTGTTCCAGTGTATTGAYATCTGACTTGTATAGGTGAACTCCAAAGAGAACACAACAGTCCAGAAAGGTCTCACATGTACTAGCAGAAGGGAAGAATCACTTGCCTGGAYCTGCTGGTTAATGCAACTTGCTATGCAGCCAGCTTTTGCTGCAAGGGTGCTCTGCTGATGTATTTAACTAGCAAATATTCATTCTATAGACATGCCATCTATTCACCCAGTTGAAAAAAAAGAAGCATAGGAAAAAAACATACCAGTATCCATATGGAGCTAAAATTAAACACATAGTTCTAATGAACAAAGTTCTGATGAGYCACAACCACACTAGATGGAAAAGTTTGAGCAGGGCTGCCATTACAGAATTTGCAGTTCTTACAGCTTCTTTAGAAGTATTTTTTCCACAKTCAGCTTTGAGAAGAAATTTCTTGTGTACATTTTAAATTCACCACAAATGAAGATGAATGGTAGGTGGTTATTTGAGCACCGGAGGGTGCTAGAAACATGAGAGGCATTTGTGGTTTTATCTTTAGCTTGTGGTATTTCTGTTTGAAATAGCAATTTCAATAACATTCATCACACTAAAGCAGATCCATTGGTAGGAAGTGAGATATCATTAAAAAGGTATAGAACAACTTTTATCCAGTTTGTCCTTTATAATCTTTATACGTGTCCTGTACCTGTGAAAGACCTTGGTCCCTTAGTAGTCCTTTTGGAAATAYATATTGCCTTCACAGATAACTGCATAGTAATAAGAGTGCTCTAATTTTGTAAAAAAAACCCCCAAACCAAACCATATTCATACACACACACACACACACACATATATATATATATGTAAAGTGTTCAAAGCCAAAAATTCCTGGGTCACTTTTAAATGGTGCCCACAGAAAATGCCAAGAAACATTAATTGATGCTTTAAATATTTAACAATCTCTTGAGTACCTTTAAGAAAACAGGCTACTTCTTATCCCTAAGACTGAAGGCTTCCATTTGCAAACATGTACCTGCCTCTTCTATTAAGGGAGGGTTGTACATTAAGATTTTGGCTTCCCTGCTCRCAAGTGGTGATCAAAACATTACATAGCAGTTCCAAGTTGCAAGAGAGGTAATATCTTCCCATTATGGATAATAAAGTGCTAATGATAAATTGGCTGTAATAGCTAGAGGCCTGGTCAAAGCTCTTGACTTACTGAGGCATGATCACATTATATATGCTGATTAAAATATGGAACTAGGGGCTATTCTTATAGAAAAATTCAAGATCTGTATCAGAACTAGTCTCATTTAGAAACCAAACTGGAATTCATAGTGACAGTTGTTCTGGTTTATAATAGTTTTATRTGGGGCTATCTGTAAATCCAAATTTCATTTAATATCACCTATGTGTTCATTTTTGTTAATTGAGGACTGGCATAACTTTATAATAATGGGAAAATGCTAGCTTTGATTTTTGCAAATGCATCTCCTATTGGCAGGAATTAGCATCCAGGTATGATCAAAATTTTGCAGTTAGAGAAACAGTTCTGTTCTTGTAGTAATTTTAAAATAAACACCAAAKCTATACATAAGCATTATCTAGTATAAAATATATTGTTATTCTAAATAATTACTGAAAAAATAGGTGGAATAAAACTGGGAGAGGTTGATTTCAGATATATTTGGCAGTMCAAATTGATTCTTGGAAGAGTATATTATATTTGTCACCTTCAATTACATTAATTTGATGGTTCAATAAACTAAGTGATGGAGCAATTAAAGCACTGCAAATAGAAAGATGTTAATGCTTCTCCTCTTTCTAGATTATTTTACAATTTAACACACTTTTTGTCTGTTGATATCTGTGCTGTTATACAGATATATTTGCCAGAAAAACAGCCAAAGCATCATTCCTCTATTGTAAGGGTCTTCTGACAAACTAATGTATCCTGGATACAGGGATCCTTTGTGCTTTTTCTGTTTTCCATGTGGGAATTCTAAATGGTTAGAAATAAGGAAGATGTCTTGTTTCAGGGGCTGTACAGGTTCAAAACCTCCACCGTTTATGCTGGTGAGAACTAACTGCAGCAAATAATTTGAAATGTGTTTTTTTCGCTTTCAAATTTCATCTGAAAACAAGCATAGCAGATAGTATTTTTGTCKGTGTCAAGGGGCAGGAATAAATTAGTAAAGAAAAATAGTAGTAGAAAACCATGGCTAGGCACCTGCACACTCCCCTGCTCCCCAACCCCCCTGTCTTTCTGTAKACCAACACAATTAATTTCAGATTTTCAGCTAAAGTTGCTTTTAAAGGGTCTTTTACCTTAGTCTTGTAGATGAACACTCTCTATGTCTGCCATCAAAAATAAAAACCAGAAAATATCAGAATCCAAGAGCACTCTGRACTATGAGAAAACTTCCAAGATAATGGATGAAGGTGTTCTGAAACTGTCTAAGAACACCAACAGATTCTGCAAAACAACTTGGGGGCTCTAGAGGACACGAACAGGACATTTTWAGTCACAGGAAGTTGGGGTAAAGGCATTTGTAGTGTGGACAAGAGCCCTTGCTTGAAGATGTAGTTCGTTAATTAAAGCTCAAACAGAAGAGAAGCATTTAATTTTGTTACTCTTATTCAGATATTAGCTATTTTTTTTTAATGGACAGATGGCTGTCATGAAATTATTTTTTTCCTGTTTTTTTTGTATATCTTTTGCTTTAGAGCATATTAGGGAAGTCTACACTTTAATAAATTTACACAGAAGCAATCCAAAAGAATTAAAAAGAATGTCCAAGAAGACACAGTGTACAGGGCTTTATGAAGGGCTTTGCAGGTCAATCAGAATACTTGATTCTGAGTCTGGCTTCWTCTTCTATAAGACACCCTGTAGGCAGAGGAAGAACTCCAGCAGATTTCCAGGCACAAYTTCCTTTTACAAGCAAGGTGCCTCTTGGATTTTCATGGCAGCCTGTTAAGGCGGGAGATCACATAATAGGGCAGCACTCAGACCTGTGACCAAAGTGCTGAACAAACCTTGATTTCTTAAACACAGATACCCAAAATTAGATAGACTTTACTTGTGATCCACCTTTGGAAAAGGAAAATAAACTAGTCTGCAGCATTTTGCACCCAGATAATAGTGAATCACTGGGGTGAATTATGGACTGCCATATCTACAAGGGAGAGATGTACCAGAATGACTTTGGAGGGATTTGTAGTGCCCTTAGCTACTGCTTTCTTATTTTCATTGATCAGGTCTTCCCTTATGAGTCTGAAAAACAGAATAGATCAGTCCTGGGASAGCTAAGCACCAGTATTTGAGGATGAGAATAAACTTCTTTAAGGGATGGATGTGTGAGAGCAGTGTTGGAAAAAAGRAAGGGCTTTAAGTTAATATTTGTGGTGCCAGAATGTAGGGCAGATTAGAAGCTTCACTGTGGGAAACCAGGGTATCCCTCTGGGTCCCCTGGATGAGGAGGAGCCTGGATGGGGGGGCAGGCCCCCCTTGCCCTGTGTTTGAGACAGTGGTGGCGTTTGATCTGAGCCATTGGGAAGGGCTGCCAGGGCTGTGTGAGGATTTGAGAGTCATGAGAATTTGATTGGTGTGATTTTTGTTATGTCACAGGGTGAAAAAGTAAGGTTTTAAAATTTTTGTTATATAGGTATAACGGGGCCAAGATGGAGGCAGGTCAGTGTGATAAAAGCACATTTTCCTGTTTCTTCTTCCCCCATCATCTTCGCAAAGGGTGATAGTTTTTTATGACTGGGTGAAGGTGCAATTTCACTGTATGACATGGGTTTTAGTTATTGGTGTTCAGAGAAAACCATTGTTAACATAGTTTAGATTATAAAAGTCCAGGTGTTGTTGTGGGCGGGAGAGATTCTGCTTTTCCAGCTGCCTGTGAGCCTCATGCTGGACAGAGAGAACTTTTGAGATAAGCTTTTAATAAACATCTTCACACCGCAACCCAGACGTTCTCTGATTCCTTCTTCCAAGCACGGGCTGGTGAGAAGAAAGACTTTTACAGTGCTGGGGTTAGTCTCAGACCTGATAAACCCTGACACCTCACAATACAGAACATTAGGGAAAACTTTTTTTTTTTTTTTTTTGCATGTGCTGTCATTTTGACTTCTGCTGTGGGGATGTTAATTAATTTCTTTTAAAAAGACGTATTGACCCACAAACGTTTGGACTTTCTAGCTATTCCTGTGGGATGTGTGGTCCATTGAAAGCCTAATATAACATCTAAGTTCTTAAAGATAATTACCTTCCCTGTTTCCATTTTTATTATGCACTGCATGAATTTTTCTGAAAAGATGCCGTATGTCTCCTGTATGTGTGGCTAGTCTTTTGTTTTTCCAATAGTTTGTTTWATGGCATTCCATGGATACAATGTTGTAGTACCTMATTTCCTTCAGTGTGCATTGGCAATTAATTTCTTGTCTRTTTGAATATATCTYATGTTTACTTAGYACCTCTTCCTCTGAGGAGCCCAATGTTATACAAGTATTAGGCCTTAGAATTGTTTTAGCACACAAGGGATGTGCCTTGGCCTGCTTCTTGAGACGTTCTTATCTCACACAGGGCTTTCAGCTCCACATAGTTGAGAATTTTTTTTTGTTTTCTACTGGAATTTGGCATAAAAAAAATCAGTTATTTGGTTGCTCTCAGATATTGGCTGAAATGATCTACCAGAGTGATTTACCAGCAGAAGTGGAGACCCCASTGCTCAACCTCTCTAAGCTTGTGAGTCCTAGCCATCCCCAGGTCCCCAAAAATACCCTCACRGRTTCACTTTAAGAAAACATGGACAASRTCCTTTCCCAGTGCCTTGAAAACCTTGTATGTATTGGAAAAGAGTTTAGGGGCTGATCAGGTCCAGGGGCTCATGAGCTCTGTCCCTCTCTCTGTCCCTAAGTCTCCCTTAGCCACTGTCATTCTACTGCCCTTTGGGCTTATCAGCTGCCTCAATGAGGAGGTGATGCTGTCTAAACAAACCTACACTAAGTAAATCCCCCTCTAACATTTAGTTTAGATAAAGATTTAATATCTGGGTCTTCCTTCATGCCAATGAGAGTGATTATTTGTTGTGGTTTAGTTCTCATTATTATTCATGGGTTTCTGTGACTAAAGGCAACATTTTCTCCAAGTAATTTCCCAATAAAACCAGCTAGGCTTAGTTCTTCATTATTCCTGCACATCTTTTGTGGCTGGTCCTGTCTCTTTTGGCTCAGAAAGGATGATTAATTATTCTACTTGATCTTCACTTATCATGGGAGTACTATGTAAATTATTTTAAAAATGYCCTGTTTTAGATTTCATTATTTATCTTCACTATGACCTGGGTATTATGAAATGTGAGAATTGCATGTTTTTCTAGCTTCTTAGATTTGAAAAATTTGCATGTATTTTTCTTACAGGTCTTGTGGCTTGTTGTTAATTTTGTCTGTTAGTGATGTATTTCTATGCCTTCTAAATTAGTTATCCTGGCTTCCAACTAGGAATTTACTATTGCTAGTGTCTAAAAATTGTGTTTTTAGCAATTCAAAACCAGTATTCCTTAGCAATTTAAAAGATRCATTTTTAGAACTCAAGTGGCGGAAATAACAAAGATGCTTTCTATCCTGTATGTTGTAGGTAAATGTTTTTTTTTGTTTTTCCAAGTGTGAAGCAGAACTCTCCTCTTTGACGGTGTCTGTGGGCCACATGTATTTGTTTTAGTTTTTTTTTGTGTGAAGCTTCAGTGCTGTGAGTAGAATTTTGGTTCATAGAAAAGAACAAACACATGGCAAAAGCGAGAGGTCCAGTACACCTTGGAGGGGCACAGCTTTGTGCTGCTGCTCATGTCAGGCAGTCTCAGATGTTTTCTTAATGTTTCAACTATGAATGTGCATGAGCCTTTTCTGTTCCCCAGAGGGCTGTCTCAGGTTGGTAACACTGAGTTCCTTTAACATAMTGTTTTCTGTCACTGTTGTAGAAACAGTTTGTATTGCTCTTTGCAGACATTTGCATTTTCTTTGTTGACCCAGGAAAGAATAACTTATGCACCAAATGTTTACTAATTTATTTAAAAAATTGAAGATACACGAATAAAACCAGGGAACTCAAAAGACATTTGCATTCCTTTATTCTTTCACTCTATTTGAAATATTAGAAAATTAATAATTCCAGTGAGGATTTGTAATAGCTGAACTGCATGCATAAGAATTTTTGAAAAATTTTTAGTTTTCATATTTTCTTACTGTCATATTTTAGAAGGCTTTTCTTAAATTTAGTTATAGAAAGTTCCTGAAAAATAAGGTTTGGCTCAGTAGTATCCACCTTTTGTCTTCTGGACTTGGTTTGCTTCATTAAGAACGTTTTCTCAGCAGAATAAATATACTGTTTGYCCCTTCTTAGAAGGAGAAAGTCTTCTGAATTAAGAATGGTTGCACATTTAGAACTGTTAATTTTACTACTTCTTTCATTATCTRGTGCTGTAGAAGTTATGAGGGTAATTTTATGTTTAGCACCTTTTCATCTTCTTCGTTAGGAAAGTTTATGCATTTTAAATTGCTTACACACTGKATAAAAACAAGAAGTATTCTGGAAGAGAGCCATGATACCTGGGCTGTACTCTTCAATTTATAAATCCTAGGTCAGATTGACACTCAATTTAAATTGTTCATTATCTGGTCCTGTGGATCCTGTATTCCTGGCCCTCAATGGTTGTTTCAAATCCTCTTTCTTCAGTATCCTTCTCATCTGTGAAGTGTTGCTGTGGGATTATATCTCCCATTTGCTTGGAAGGTGTTCTAAACATTAAATTAATGTTAAAAAAATAACATAATCCTCCTCTTTGGAGTGTATCTCTGAGAGGAGTCCAAGCAGCTTSCCTTAGGGATGCTCTGAATACACTTTCTGTCTGAGATCTGTTTTGATCATTGGTTGGGCTCTAGCTTATATGAGGATTTCAGGTTTACCCCAGAGAGTGTTCTCAAAGTGGGAGGTACCAGAGGGTAATACCTGGACAGACTTCAAGGAAAAAGGAAAATCAAATGATCAGAAATTAGGGACTATAAGGCAAATTGAAAATTTATCCTGGRTGACTCCTAGGCCCATGATCAAAGAACAAGAATATTCTCCTAGTCTCTTGAGATAGCTGAGGCTAAATAACTCCAGAGGGTAAATAACTCTGAGGCTAAATAACTCCTTCTCCTGCCCTCCAAATCCTTTTTGCAGAAGACARCATTTCAGCACTTCCCCTTGTCAGGGTTTTGCTTTCCTGTAGGGTTTATACCTGTTAGTATAATAAGTAAATAAGGCTTCCTGCCATGAGGTAATTACACATTAGCAGAAATTACAGTCCCTATTAGTCAGAAATTTAGTTTTCATTCSCTAATGTGGCAATTGTCTGAGCATTTGAAGAGGCAGGCAGGAGTCTGAGCATAGCATGAAGAGAAGAGCTGGAAGAAAGAAAAAGCCTCCACTCTGATATGATGGAAGGATACCAGGTACCCCACTGTGGGCAAGGGAAAATGATGGCACCCAAAAAGCCTCTTTGTACTGCTTCTAAAGCAGAATATAAACTGCAGTCAGATTTGCAGTTGCAGCAAGTAAAGCAAGCAAGCTTGGGATCTCTATGTTACAAATGTTTTTACTAATGTTATAGGYTAAATCTCTTGGTGCTGTAGTGAACAGTGCATGGGGAGACCTCACCTTTGTTCAGAGACATGGGTCTGTAGTCTGGAACAGATGTGAACTACAGTCTGAGGAAACTCCTGTCCCCTTCCTACCTTTCTTTTATGCAGATTTTTTGCATGCACCACATAAAAAAACCCCAAAAAAACCAAAACCAAAAAACAAACAAACAAAAAACCCCCACAAGGTAGCTGTATTTTAATGCGCTGCTCAAGAAAATACATAGCTCCTTTTGGAGGTAACCATTAATTACCCTTTAGATTGGGAAACCTAGGCCCAGCAACCCTTCAGCCACCTCTGAAACAATGTTCCAAGTAACCTTTTTTAAAGTCAYCTTGAAAACCCTCTGCATGCAAAATGAGCATGGATCAGGAAAATCCTGTTACACAGAAAATGGACACAGATTAGGAAGCAACTTTAAAGAGGTGATTACAGCTGCACACAATATTAGATATGAGATGAAGTTTCTTGACTTGGTTTCAGGGAGAAAAATTGAACGAGTAAACAGAAGAAAGAAGGAAAGGAAGGGCAGATTGATAAAGGTGCCACAACACATTTCTCACTAACGAATTTGGCCCAATAATTTCTTTGCTCTGGAAAGCATAGCAAGAGAAAGAAATGGCAAGCAACCATTAGGATTATAGAAAAATAAATCTGGTAAATTCTTCTGTGACTTTTCAAAATAAGAGCTGATGACTTCTCTTTCTCCCTTGTTGAACAGCTTGGCTAAGAAAACTTGTGGATTTTGTTATTCCCTCTTTACACTGGCTTCTAGTTAACATGTTGTTAATATTTAGGAAATTCTAGGGATTCTTCCTCCCATTTGTAACTGGAGCAGATGATAGTCACAGATGGCTGCAAATTCAGCMTTTCAGGCAGATTTTTTTGCTTGGGTGAATGGATGAGCCTGTAGGTAATGTTTTTGGTGGTCTCCTACCTTCCTCCCCCAGAAGAAGACAAATATTGCTCAGACCTCAGCAAATGCGAAAAGCTCTGTGACAGTATGGGAGGAGCATGCAAACTCTCCAGTTGCCTTGAAAATGTTTCCCTGCTGATGTCTGAGGGACAGGGTAGGAGATCTATGACTGAGCTTTGTGTTTGAACTTGTAATGTTTCCTACATGTTCTCCACACCTTGAGACTGTGCAGTTATGATACACTAAAGGGTAGCACAGCACTGGCACAGYGGCATCTGAATAAAATCTGTTTCAGATGTTAGAATTCAAMTACACCTTTGGGGTAACATGGTGGCACATGGSAAAATTGTGACCTTCAAKWGCTGAAATAGAAACAGGGATCAGGAGRAGGAGAAGGAAWTGTATTCCTTTGTGCAGACAGACCAGTGACTTSATGCAGCACTGAATATATCCAGTAAAACTTCAAGGACCAAAGGCATGTAAGTGTCTGACCTGTATATAAGCCTTCAAAGTCAGGCCCTGTTTTTTATTGAAAGGTGGCAATCATTGGAGAAAAGCTGAGGCATCAATAGAAACAATAAACTAAGATGATTAGTGAGAAAACTTTTTAATTCAAAGAAATGGAAGAATGAACAACAAAATAACAGCCAGGAGAAAGAGGCAGTGGACCACTCCAGAACCCAAGCAGTCTGCCAGATAATTTAGGAGGGAAATTAAGAACTGAAACAAGAGGCAGCCTCATCATTTGCTAAGCTTGTGAATTCAGTCTCAGAAATAAAGCAAAGCTTAATAAAAACAGMTGATGGGGCAGACTAATTGGAGCAGCAAATAGGAGAAAGGGAATGGAAAYGCATATTGATTCTTTTTTATTGAAGTAAGAGACAATTGTGCAGAAAATGTTCCAACTCCTGAAGCTGATTAAGRATGAATAATATAAAGACTTAGGAGTAATCAGAAGAAAATTATTAAATGCTAGAATTAATACCTTTATTTTTAAATTAATTGCTAGAAGTAAATGAGAATTTTGATTGCATGCTGGCACAAACCCAGAGGCCACTGGTCTCAAAGAGATAGACTCTTTTGCAGGAATTCTGTGGGTGGAAAAACTTGTGAATTGAGTTCAGTATCAATGAAAATGTTGATTTTCCTTTAGTGGTTACACTTCATTTTATCCATTAACAAGTTTTTAGTTATCCATAAGTGAAAAACTGAACATGTTTCTTTATCAYGCTAAAGGCTATCTATGGAACTCAGCCAATATTGGGGAGAGAGATGTGGACAGATTGTAATTTGTGCTATAAATGAATAAATGCCRTTGGTCTGAGAATATATGTTATTAATTTGCCCACAAGAAGTGTTTTGYCACATTTTAAGATAGGTGTAATAGAAGTGAAATTTATGCTGGTGATGTAGTTTGAGCATACTTTCAAAATGTTTATAGAAAAATACCCAATTTAAATAATGCATTGATTCGTATGCATATACTAGGGTCCTACTTTTAATCATTTAGAGCTAAATAGAGGTGAGGTTTTGTTCTGAATATTTTTCCTAATACATACAAGTTTGATACTTGTGTTTTTTACAGCTCAAACTAGAATTATTGAATRTATTACCAGCAGTTATAAAAATCATATTGCTGCTCCCTCATTCTCTTTGCAGAAAATGTAATGACATTGTGGTTCAACTTAGCTGTCTGGTGTACCTGGRTGCTGTTTCTCTTCTAATTGATTTTTTAAAGAATTATACATTTTCAAGATACTTCAAAATATTTAAAAAGCAYTGCAGAAGTATAAGTCTTACAGCTTGGTTGTTCGGTGGTGCCGTACTCTTTTTCTGTTTTCTTTTTCTTTTACGTTGGAGAGAGTGGTCATACAAACACAATAGCAGAGGAATTTGAGAAGCAAAAGAAAGAAGATTTGTGGTATTCTCATTTTCTCCATATGTAGAAAATCCCTGGGACACTGGTGGCCATACAATATTACTGACATTGCAGTAAAAAGATATCAAAGGAGCATATGTTCCTTCTCATACAATGTCTCAGAATCCTCCTGGAGGAATGGTCAGGAATCAATGTGTCTTTCTTAGGCAATGCATCCAAGAAATKATTTCAGGTGCATTTAATACACCTTTTAAAATTGTYTTGATTTTTTTGTGCAGTCTCATCATTTTGTCTCTCCCCTTTTAAAACACTCATAAGGAACTCTGACAAATTTAAAACATGCAGAATAGTTGTAATAAATGTTGTACCAAATGAATGAGAGGTATTTAGTTTCCTTTCCCTTTGAGACCCAGAGACAGCAAAACACCATAAAACATCTATGGAAGTTATTTTGTTAGAGTTACAGAAAAAACYCACAAATTTTAATTGGCAGGAACAAGCAGGCTTTTCACTTGATTCTTGCTGCAGGCAGCAGGGATTTAGATGTGGCATTCTTTTTCAGTGTTGCAAGCATTTAAAAATAAAAATGTTTGTTTGWATTTCCATCTCTGTCTCATTCAAACATTTTCTTCCTCGGCTGAAGAAAACTGTTCAATGCAGGCACATTCCCCCATCCCTTTGGTAAATGGATTTTTTTTTTTTAACTCTTCCAGTCCAAACCAATATTGCTTACTTCCTGGATGTTTTCAGTTTCTGTGAGGTGGTAAGTGCTCCCCACAGAAGCCCAGTAGCTAAAAGGGCTGTGAGATGTGCCTCTTCAGGAGGCTTAAAGCTCCCATATGCATCCTCTCTCTTTATATTGATCTTGAAGTGAAAATATTTAACTCTAGTAATAGAAAGAGGCCTTCATTGCTGCCCAAATAAGGGCAAAAAAGCTTCCTGTTAACAAAAAATATGAATACCACTTAGACACTGATGGGGTGTGAATGGATCATCATGCCTAATTTGTCCATTGAAGTAGAACCACAGAGTCAAACTTTCTGAAATGTTGTCAATTATTTCTTAACTATAATCAGGCTCTGCTATTACTACTTCTCTCAAAAATTTTTGCAACTCTTGTTACACATAARAACCAAAATTGGAGAAATAATGCAGAGGAAATGGGGTTTCTGCTGTTAGAGCTTTAAGAAATAAAGCACAAAATGCAGTGGAAATCCCTGAGGAGGGAGAAGCCAATTATTGATGCAACAATCCTTATTGCTGGAAGTGGACTTGCACAGTCATTCCTCCTCTGAATTCTATAATTGTGTCTATTTGTGTCTGTAGATTGGGCAATTTTCAGGCACTCGTGCAGGCAAAAATCACTTTCCAGAGATAACTGATTTGCATGAGAAGCTCTGGCAACCAAACAAATAATATTGAAAACTACTGCATCTTGACCTTTGTGCACAGSAAATCTTAGGTTTCACTATGTCTASGGCTTCATCAAATTAACAAACACAACTTGTACAGTCAAAGTGGGCTCTGGAAAGGATCAGTGTCCTCAGAAATGACTGTCAATGGCCACTTTCCTAGATTTTTTCCTCAAATAACTCTCCTTTTTTTCCCCAGAGTTTTGAATTCTTGCTGTTTAYTGGAAGC
This sequence comes from Alauda arvensis, assembly GCA_902810485.1. NCBI lineage: Eukaryota > Metazoa > Chordata > Aves > Passeriformes > Alaudidae > Alauda > Alauda arvensis. The sequence goes on along the minus strand of CADDXX010000002.1, from coordinate 5,487,862 downwards.
ATYYGAAGAARCACAAACTTTCTTTCATGCCTAGATTATGCATTATTCCATYGATTCTCAAGAAATTTAAGCCAGAACATTCTGGTTTTAACTTACCTCTGTAGGTTGGRTTTGACTATTTGAATGATTGAGTTGATGTATGAGCTGGGCAAAAAGAGAAACAAGAACTTCTTGCGAGGACAAGACTGCTAATTTTTTGCAGTAAAGTTGGATGTAGRTGTGGCACTTAGGAACATGGTTTAATGGTTGCAGTGTTAATAGCTGGACTTGATGAACTTAGAAGCAGCTTTGAACCTAAATGATTCTATGATTTKTGTCAGCTGAAACTTCTGAATTCACTGTGAGAAAACTTTGGAAACTTTGGGAAAGAGCAGGACAGCAGGTTCTGAACAGAAGTTACAGCTCTCTGAGTGCTCAGTGTGTTGGTGGTAACTGCTTTACTCCACACTGTTCAGTGAGTTTAGCATATGAATGGTGCTTGCTTATAATTTAAGCAAATTATTATCAATTCCTATCAAATTATTAATTAAAAGTCAACGCAACTTGTGAAATGATCGGAAGAGTGTGGAGATAGCTGAGACAAGAATCATTAAGTGTGTACAGCTCTTAACGGAGATTTTTCTGGGTACCACGCAGAACAAAAATACTTGAGTGAAGCAGACAAGTAATGAAAAATATGTTGCTAATGTAGTTACATAATAAAATCATACTTATGCTGTATTTTCCGTCCTCTGATGCTGTATTAGGAAAAGGAAGGATGGATTCCAGAACACTCAAGAAAAGTTGAAGAGAGACAACTCTCCTGTTCTACGTGACTAAAACCTCTGTTCTTGTGAATAAGGTGTAGTTGCATCTTCAGTCAGACTTAGCAGATTTAAAATGYTTTTATTGTAAATGCTGTATTTGCTAAAGTGTATATTTGATTAAATAAACTTCTCTATACAGGCAGGTGGTGAGAAAAAATGTATGACTGCACCCAGTTTGGCMCTGTTGGGTACAGCTGTCTTCTCTGGAAGGTACACCTTGTTCTGGAGGTGTTATAAAATGGTGGAAGCATTGTCTCAATGCCACAGAGAGAGGGATTGCCTGTTCTCCTGTTGTTGCCAACTATTTGCATCTCTGTTTCCATGAAAATTGCTGCTTTAAACTCCTGTTGTTACCCTTGCACAGAGAAATTTTGCTACCTCAGTTTCCTGCTGTCATCTTAATATAGCTGCCCATAAACTTTGCTGCTTTCTCCATGCGGGAACATAACTGATAATTTTTGGTATTGTAGGAAGGCTAAAGATGAGGTAATTACTTTTGTTCTAACTTCTAACTCCAGAGAGGGTTCAGACCAAGCTTTGCTGGTATGCAAACCTCATGAATCAATCCACTGGATTGCTTCATTGCACTTTGTTTCCTGCTTATTTAGCCTGTGGCTGATTGTTGAAATGTGCTSTATGACACTTCCTTCAATGTTATTTACTGTTAAAAGGAAGTCTAAATTTTCCATTTGGTTTCTTTCTATGACTTAAACATCATGTTTTTCTGCTCCCAACAATAATTTAGGTTGTAGAAGGACATGTTTTGACAGGAACACCATACGCAATTTTAAAATTAAAAGTTGCAAAATTCATGACTTATACAGTATGACAGTTTTAGGCCTTTATGTTCCTAAACGACTGAGCAATGTGAACAAGACATTTCCTTTAATTAGTTTTATTTAGCTGTTCCCTATAATGAAACATCCAAAGGTTTTTTAGTCTGCAAGAAGGAAGAGGCTGAAGGAAGAGGCTACGGGCTGATGTTTCTGAGATAGTGCTGGTGTTGCAGGATGCTGTAATACTGCACCAGTGGCATCCCTGGTATGTGCAATAGAAACTAAGCCCATTTCTTTCAAAATGCTGCCATAACTTTTAATATTTTTTATTTGTCCACCCTTTAATGAAGCTAGCACAACAATTGTCAAGGTGATGAATTGGTGAGCAGAACTGGAAAACTTTGTCTGGTTCCTTCCTAATGACAATTAGGCAAGGAATTTGAGTGCACTACTTGTTTTTYTGTTTGCATAATCCAGTAATCATGCATATTTTCCAGTGTTAAGCCTTTATAAATACTAATAATAAATTGCAGAAAACTCCARAAGTGAAACCAAAGTAAAACAAAATGAATAAAAAGGATAAACAGGAAAATAAGGCTTATTTATTTATTTAATTTATTTTCTTCCAGGGAAGAAACATGTTTAAAGAACAAAACTTTCAGATACAATATCTGAAATCAKAAAGAGTCAAAGTGTATTCATGAGGAAATAAAAAAACTCCCCCACTGCAAAACAAATAGGYGGCCTTCATAGAAACCTTCTGAGAAAATGTTTCCTAGTTAAAGAACAAAAAATAGGGAACCCCTATAATGCTAAACCATTAAAAAAATAACAAATAACTCCCAACAAACACCCTCTTGTGAATTGACACAGGYGATCTTAGAACAGAATAAATTGTGCTTGTGAAATTCCAGAAGAATTTGTTCAAGTACCTCTGTATTTCAGGTGCTACGTCTTTATCTACAAATTCCTCACTTACAAAACAGTGGGGCCAGCTGCTATATATCTTCCTCTGAGAAATAATTATGGCCTATTTTTTGGTCCTTAAAGGACTTGCAAGCAGACCAGATTACAATCTAGGAATGAAATTAATGAAGTGACTGGAAGAATGAAGAAATTTAACAGCCTGAACCTGTTTGTTGGGACGTTCCTTACTGATTAAGGGATAATCTGAGAGAGGTGCAATCAATCTGAGAAAATCATCATCAATAGGATAGAAAGTCTAAGGGAAAAGAGGAAGGCAATAGTGTAAGTCCAATAAGAAAAGAGGAAGGGAATAGCCCAATAAGGAATTATTTTATCAAAGAGGGATGTAAATACAACAGAAAAACCCTTAGATATTGTCAAATTTTAAATCACTCTTGAGATCAAAAGTCCCCCTGTGTGTGAAGAGAGTTGTTCTGCTGGCACTATTGATACTATTGTGTGCAGATATTGTTGTCCTTGCTTCTTTGATGTAAAGATTTCTGCATCTTTGTACATTTAATTATAAAGAAAATTAAACTCACAAATAAATAAAGGTTTGTGATGCAATCAGTTCTAATCTACTAACAGAGAGACTAAGACATTTTCAAGACTAATTTTTTTTAATTGCCTCTACTTTTCTAGCCTTGGTCTCTTAAGTTGCCTTTTTGCTGAATGTCATGGTACAGGGTCTTCAGTTTAAGTTTCCAAACACCATCAAAGTGTTATATTGTCCTGCTTCCTTCCTTCTGCTTTCACATTATTAGTTTATTAACTTACTATATTATTAGTTAAATAGTCATATGATRCTTCCCTCTTTTTCCACTCTGACAGTCACCTTAGAGTCAAGTTTTTTATTTCCTCCATGTTCCTCTATGGTTATTTAACAGAAATCCAAGAAGACTCAGTATGAATCAGTTATTATATATATAATATACTCAGTTATTGCCTGTGATGGAAAAGAATAGATCTCTATTTTTTCAGTAAGAAAATACTTACTAGTGCCAATTCTTAATTTTAAGAGAGATTTATGCTGCTTCTCAGTGAACAGGGATACATAACCCTCTCCTATTTGCAGTTACCCAGTGGATCTGGGGCTTATATAACAATTTAAAATGCAATCTATGTTAGATAAACAAAAAATCAGTTTTCATGAACTGAAAAAACTAAGGCTTTGCTCAGTCTACCTCAGTTTCCTCTCCCTGATGATCACCAACGATCCTGCAAGTGAAATGTGAAGAAAAGCACAAGAAACACAAAAGTGTGATATTTTATCCAAATATTCTCTAAGCAACAACTGATCAGTGATTTTTGAAGCTCCTGARTCAGAGGTACTGTCTTATATTCAGTGCTGCTAAATAATTTTTTTAGCCAAGAATTTTTTCCTGTGCCCCTTTCAATCCAAGTAATCTTTGTGGTATCTGCAACACAGTTGAAGAACCATCTGAAGAACCATCTCTGCCTGTTGTGAATCCATAATTTAGTACTGCCATTCACTGTCCTTTAATTCTGAACTTAGCAAAGAAAATGGACAACCTTTCTCTATTGCACTCATTGTTTATGCACATTCATCATATTTCTCCTAGTTCATAGCACCTCTTAGATGGTCCTGGTTGATCCTCTCTACTCCTCTCCTGATTCTGTTACATTCTTTTGTCACGTTTTGTGATGGGCAGTGTTGGGATTATGCTGCTGTGCACAGCTGCCCCTTTGAGGGGGCTGTTTTGGAAGGAGTGTCTGGAGTCAGAGGGTGGCTGCCCCTACCTGAGCACCTCGCATAGGAGAGCACTGCACGGACTTTGGCAGCAGCTGTGTTGGGTCTGGAGGCTTCTCTGAGGAGAGTGGGGGCCAGAGGGCATTMACAGATCTTCTAGAGAAGGCAGAAAGGGGAGCAGGTAGAGTGGACAGAGCTGCCTGCAACTCAGACAATCCTAAAATTGTGTGGAAAGAAGGACTTGCCCACAGGGGAATGGTGGGTAGGRTTGTTTATATTGCATATACACTGCTCATATTTATGTTCTGTCTCCCCATGCTGCTTTTTTATTTTTCCTTTGTTATGTTAATTAATTTCCATTCAGATGAAGTATGCCATTTTAGTGATCTTGGCTGACATAAGGGAAGGTGTCTCTCTCTAAGCTGTGACTGTGTTGGGATCCTGCYATTCTTTTAGAAACTAAAGGATCCTGTCTCATTATCAGGAACYTGGTTCCCTCCTGAAGGCACCTCAGATGCAGTGGGAGGAGGTACCAGTGGCAGCAGGGCTACCTGGAATTGTAAATGTTTGCTACTGAGAATTGCTGTGACTAAGTTTGTAGATCTGTTCCCTGCTCCTCTCTGATGGGTAACTGCCATGATCTGCATCCTTCATAGTGAAGGTCCATCTTGAGTTTTGTTCAGCATAGGGYTGTTCTGTCATTCCAGTGTGTGACTATGAGCACCACATTGACACTGTGCTGTGGCACCCAGCTCCTCTTTGAGAGACACTTATGCTGCAACATTTCACAGCTGTGAATTTACCCTCGTGAATTGATGGAAGCTGTCCAAGCTTTAGTGAGTTACACAAAAGTGAAAATCAGCAGCGTTCAGATGAAACATAGGTTAAGTGTTCCCSTCTTTCTCCAGGTCCCCTCCTCCCAAGGTGGTTTGTGCTTCACCGRTAAAAAAGAAGAGCTTGCTACTTTYACCASTCTCTTTGTATCYTCCCACACAATTAACAGGAACCTACCTTCCACCTCACTCTTGTGCTGGTGGCTCCCTTGCCTCTTTCCCYCCTCCCCCCGCCCCGAGATTCCAACAGAAAAGCAGGCATATATATAATGTGTGAGGAGTATTGGTAGGTATAATTTATCTTTGTTATGCTGTCTCTAGTAACACACCCACTGCAATTTATGAGCATGTTCAACATACCACAAAAATTTATTCTTCTGCCYTCACAGCATAGGCAGATTGTGAGTAGATATGCCTGCAGAAAATAAGGTTTGCATTGTGCCAGTAGATTTTGTGGCAATACAATTTAGAAAAGTTTTCATTGGGGTTGGTTTTAAATTGTGACAGATGTCAAATTCCTCTGACACAAATAATAATAAAGCAGCCTCAAATGAAGAAAAACTATCTCCAATTGCACAAGAAACTCTTTCTGGTATTGTGAGGTGTTAAAAGCAAAAATAACACTTTTTTATAGCTGTAAAGATGTAGGCTGAAGCATGTTTTCTGCAAAACTGAGCTTAAAACTTATAAGATCTTTCTCTAGAATTTTTTTAAAGAGGAGTAATTGATATCCCTTATTTGTAGCTTGTCTTCTATWAGTTTATAGCAGAATTATGTTTTCAGAGGTGCAATTAGCTCAAGTCTGCACAATAACTTCTGTAGACATTTGCASCTGAAGCTTTACATTATGCAATAAAACTCTGAAATGAGATATATTTTAATTAGGAGATAATAGTGATAATGCCAAGCTTTGTTTATTAAGTAGTCAAAAGGTTCGAATGAGCTGTGAATTTTGAAGAAGACTTTGCAGGAGATGAAAAACAGAACRGTATAGTTCAGAATTCCTTTTAGTCCAGATGTAATCTCATTCATGCTGTGCAAAAGTTCAAAATAAAATAAGGCCTGGACATTCCGTAAATGTTTGCTTTTGACATTCTTAATCTGGGTATGTTTTAAAAAATAAACACTTGTGTTTTTTAAAACAAACATTGAACTTAGTAAGAACATCCAGTTGGGGATGAKTGTAAGGTGCCAGAGATCAGGAAGGAAGAAATGTGTTGCTTGTTTGCTAATCACTATGGAGACATTGTGCCTGGATTCTCTACATTAATTCATCAGTTTATATAGCCCTCAAGTCTTGAGCACATAAGTAGTCTAGAAGGGCTTTTGTGTCCCTTTTACTTTGTGTCTCACTTCACTGCCTTTCTAGTTCAGGAACTCTTGCAGATTCCTGCACCCTGCTCCTAGGGTTTACAGCAGGCTATATGAAGAGCTTTGTTAACATAGGATTGCTTTTCAAACACCAGGTCTTTTTTCAGAAGTGTAAGCTGTCCAAAATACAGTTTAAATGCATGAAAACACTGTAGATATGTATTTCCAGCCACTCATCAAAAGGTTTTATGGCCTTTCCTAAAAAATTAGACTTGCAATGATAATTTGCTTTTTAACATTTCTTTGCGCAGGGTGCTGTTCATAGGCCACAACATATCACTATCAGTAAGTTTAAGAGAGAAATAACCTTACTTAGAAGAATTAGAATAGTTTCAAAAATAGTTCTTACTCATCAGAAAATCAATCCTGGTATCACCATGGCTGGGTCCATCTACTGTCATCTTGGTGGCCAATTGTGGAATGGCAGRCAACACATGAAAAAGGAAGGGAGATTATATAAAAGTCATCAACATGGAGCTGAATGGATCCAGGATGCACTTACTGTTTTTGAGAATTTGTATTTACTCTTGTTTTTGCCGGTAAAAGAAACAAACGGCAGCAGCTTTGCAACAACCAAAGGAAACCCTTACTAAAAGGGGTTAAAAGTCATGAATAAATTCATGGAATAATAACAAAAACTCCATCACAAGTTATTAAATTCAAAGATGTAAACACTGTCTTGGTAAGACCTTAAGCCATAGATTTCTGGAAGCTGAGAGTACTATATTTATTTCTCTCTTGTTTCTGACACATCCATTACTGTCCACTGGCAGACAGGATGCTGGATGAAGCTGACTTTGTTCTGAGCAATATATTCTTACTTTTTTTTTTTTTGTGTTTGTTTGTTTGGGGTGTGGTTGGTTTTTTGGTTTTTTTTAGGTTTTTTTTTACTGTAGAGAAGGAACACAAAAGATATCTGACTGCCTGACCTCTTCTTTTCCTGCCTTTGGGCATTTGCAACCTGACAGTTGTTTCTTTACACTGCTTTATATGGGAAATAACAGTGCTGAAATAATTTAAAACAAGTCCATGAGGAATAAATTGATCCTTTCAGTTTATCTACTTTGGGGCCAAGTTTTTCCCTCTAGCACAGCACAGCAGATAAGTTTTGCAGGTTTTTTTGCATACACAAAAGTCAGTTTCCCCATTTTTTTCTTGATTGCATTAACACAAACAAGTGATCCATAGGTAGCTCTCCAATGCCACTACGCATTTGCTGAATACAGGTTAACGTTTTTGCGGCTTCAAAACAGTGGGGTTTTTTTAATGTCCTGGAAAGAAACAATGGGATCAGTTACAACTATAGGCAGCAAATAATTCAGAAACCAATTACAAAAAGTTTCTGTTTGAAGTAATTGTCTAATAAACAATGAATCAATAATCTAGAGCTTTCTGAGAAGTGTTAAGCATGATTGGCTCGCAGAAAAGTTGGATAAAAATGAACCTTATGGTCTCCAAATACATCATAAGAACAATTAACTAAGCAACAGATTCAAAGCATCCATCTCTAACTTGAACTTTTCTCCGTGGATGAGGACATTTATAGTGACCCTGTGACATCCCAACTTTTTTATTACTTGTTTTGCGGGAGTGTTAAGGTCAGCCACTTTCCTCTCTTCCCAGATAACTTTAACACAAGCAAAAATGTGCTTTCTGCATCCTTTATAGTCACTAAATACCAGTAAAACTGCTGAAAGATCTGYATTGAATAAACAGAAGTGCACCTTTGAAGATAGTCCCATCTGGCAAACAAAAGAACATGTCAGCAAGGCAAGTTTAGCTTACTTCAAAAAGAAAATGTTTGTTGCTACCAAGGCAAGCCAGAAACTTCAAGCTTGATTTAAATGAGGTATAAAATCACAGAATACACTGTGTTGGAAAGGAACTTCAKTTGCAGTGCAGAACAAAGTGGGCCAAACCTTTCCTTTGCCTGGCAGGTAATGCTGTGCCTGATGCACCCAGGACATGGTTGGCCTTCCTGGCTGCCAGGACACTGTTGACTCCATTCGTCCTTCGACCAGGACCCCCAGGTTCTCTTCCACAGGGCTGATCTCCAGCCTCTTGTTCCCACGTCTGTCCATACATCCAGAGTTGCCCCATACCAGATGCAGAAYGTGTTTTCAACTCCCTTGTTGAACAGTTTGTTATTGCCCATGTCCATGATTTGTTGAGGTCTCTTTGCAGGGTCTCTCTGCCTTCGAGGGAGTTAACAGCTCCTCCCAATTTAGTGTTGTGGGCAATTTCATATTCCTTTGAGTCCTGTGTCCRAGTCATTTATGAAGACACTGAAGAATATTTGCCCTACAATGGAGCCCCGTGGAAACCCATTAGTGACTGGTCAGCMGYCTGATGTCACCCCWTTGYCTACAACCCTYTGCACCTGACCCATGAGCCAGTTGCTCCCCCATCTGGTGACAAATGGTGGACATTTTGTCCAGAAGAAGAGACAGAATCAAAAATTTCTGTCCTAACTTCCCAARCAAGTTTCTGAGAGGACAAATGGTGAAATTAAGGAAACTAAATTTGACAAGGAGAACTTTCACCTCATGATGCCATGCTGGCTGTGACTGATGTGTTGTCCTTCAGGTGTTTTTCAATAAATCCCAGAACAACCTTTTCCAAAATTTTACCGTGCACTGAAGCAAGATT